>OY284482.1:4719222-5103189 GCA_958336345.1 Dorcus parallelipipedus | reverse complement strand
GAATTTAATTGGATGTTTAATTTTCATTAAAATCATAAATTTGATAATCATCTATCATTCTGTTTACATCTCTTATGTACGCATGCATTTTTTCAATAATTATTAAGGTAAGTTCGATGATACATACCATCTATATCTTACCATTCTATTCTGAAGAATTGTGTCAACAGTAACCAAAAGCTTAAGACTTTTTTTTATCAAGAATTATTTGAATGAATATCCGTCTCGGTGAAGCTTAGACTTTAGGGACTTTGTACTTCGAGCGATTCTTCGGTGTACTGGTAAAAACACGTGCAGTTTATAAAATAACAGGTAAATCAGGTAACAGTTTATAAAATAACAGGTAGCAGTTTATAAAATAACAGATAAAACAGGTAGCAGTTTATAAAATAACAGGTAAATCAGGTAGCAGTTTATAGATGTGACAGAGAGCAGTATAATAGCAAAAGTGATGGTAGGCAAGCACACATGCGAGTTTCATACATCCATGTAAAATTTCCATATAGAAGTGACATTGAACGTTAATAGCACATCTACTGATTTAAGTTCCTATTTAATTTTACGTAGGGTCTAAACAGACTATTATGTTGGTGTAAACAAAAGCAATTTAATCGGTTGAGACGTGGAAGCATATATGATAAGTACTATCTATACCAGGTATGTTTTTTTTTAGAAGTGCATACATTCCCCAAATCAGCTTGAAAAAAAAAAATTTTTTACTACTTTAGATAATTATATAGGTATTTTACTCAATCTGATTGTCTGTATGCTCGGTTAGTCGATAATACTGATAGAGTAATAGAATCTAACGCTGTCAACGCCATCATCCTTAAACAGGGTGTCAACTATCTTGAGGTATCTTTTTGTATTTACTGTATCATCTAACTTGATAATTATTTCCATATACAGTATGTCCCCAGATTGAGTTTCCACGAAAATTGTTATTCAATGTATTCCCCAATGCTCCTCTGCGCACTTTTCTACCATATATCTAAACTCCCTGTTTTAATGGCATATTATTATTTATTTATGTAAGTCATGCGTTTCTGTTCCTGAGGCTGGAAGAGACACTTATGGTTACGCCTGACTGATAACAGCTCTGCACTTACCTTACGTTGACCTTGACATCACTCTGCTTATTTATTATCCACTAGTACTGTTACCTTACAGTTTTTCAGATCTTACAGTGTGACAC
This sequence comes from Dorcus parallelipipedus, assembly GCA_958336345.1. Taxonomy (NCBI): domain Eukaryota; kingdom Metazoa; phylum Arthropoda; class Insecta; order Coleoptera; family Lucanidae; genus Dorcus; species Dorcus parallelipipedus. The sequence goes on along the minus strand of OY284482.1, from coordinate 5,101,994 downwards.
ACATACATACACATTTTGCTACTGATCTATTCATACGCTTTCATCTTCGTTAAAAATATAGCATCTGTTATTAGAAAAGCTGTATATAATTTTATTTCAGGAATCAAACAGTTTTAATATTTTCATAAGGATCAATGATCGGGCACATTGTAGCAGCAGATTTATTTAAAAACTATAAGATAAAAAATTAGCAAAATGCTGCGTTTATGGTTTTAAATTTAAAAACATGCTTACTTTACTCTCAAAATTGTCTAAGTTCAAATTACATTTAGAATTATCGTCTTAAAGGGTTGGTCACACTGGCTCCAATATTAAAAATCAATTTAAAAACAACTTCATATTAACAAATGTATACGGTCACAGTAGGATCGTAATGAACTGGAGTATACTGCCGACTACGTCAGATAACCGAACAAAACAAAGAAATTTATTTATTATTTTGGACATATTCGGTAGAATCATTCCAAACCCTCTAATAAAATGTTTGATTCCTACGAAAATGTATCCTAATATACACAAAAATAATAGATTACGATAAAGTAATCATACTAGTATTTGACAGGCAGCCTTTTTGGCACACATAATATAAAACCAAAACAGGGATATGTCAGGAAAACAGAGTTCTTCCTAATTCAGCAATACAATAATGAAGTGCTATTGTATTGTTCTGCCGTACAAGTTCTGTTGAATCTGGAGCCAGTGTGACCAAACCTTTAGCCGGAATTGCCAATGTGATTAATTAAACTTATTTTTTAAGTGCTGAGAGGTGGGAGGGGATTGCATTGAATAATGTCATTCAACAGTTGCGGAAAATCCATGGACACACTGTTTAAAATTCTATATATAATAAATTTTATGGAATAGATTATATGCACAAGACCGTAGTCCAAATATGTATACTTCAATACAAAGTTAAAGCGTTTTGCTTTTACGGATGAGGTCGTTGCTCAAAAATATTAACTTAAAGGTAATGACGCTTCAGATTCTAGCTACACATTATAAACTTATAAACAAAACGGCTTTTATAAGCAGATAGTATTAATTATTGTTCGCAATTTAAAACATACTATTATGTTGATGTAAACAAAATCGGTCGTAATCGGTCGAAGCGTGGAAACTGATACAGTGAGAATCTTGTAACGCTGCACATAGATGAAAATTACATCATCAGATAATACATATCTGAGTTATATAAAATTGCATATAGACGCTTTAACATTACGTTGCTATGGTTACTACTCAATTTTCAATGCTGAATCATCTAAACTGCACATAGAAAGTATTAAGGAAGGTTTATTTCATTGCATGTTTTTAGCTGGAAATTTGTCTATCCAGAAATTTGGCAGCAAATAATGCAGAGACCTCTCTCAACGAAGTTGTATTTGAGAATAATATGTACATTTCGACTTTTTCGGTGGTTGTATACATTATTTTACAATAAGTTAAAAGAACAATTTAATTCAATCTGACAATTCAAAATCAGTAGGGTCATTAATAACAGCAAACGGTAACCATGGTGAATGAAATAAATTTGGAAATAATAATTTAATAATGCTTCCATTGATAACTACTATGTGCAGTCTTATAAGGTTCTCAGTGTATGATAAGTACTAATCTATACCAGGCTCCTTTTTTTACTAGTTTAGATAATTGTATAAGCATTTTACTCAATCTGATTGTCTGTATGCTAGGTTAGTTGATAATACTGAGAAATTAATAGAATCTAACGCTGTCAACACCATCATCCTTATACAGGGTGTCATCTATCTCGAGATATCTTTTGTATAGATCATCTAACTTCATAATTATTTCTATATACAGTATGTCCCCAAGATTGAGTTTCCACGATAATTGTTTTTCAATTCCCCATCCACCCCTACGCACTTTTCTATCATATATCTAAATTCCCCATACCATACATATTATTACTTAAGGATATATTGTAGTTTCGTTAGATTTTTAGACTATGTTTTTAAACGTATTAATTGTAACATAAATTAGATTTTTAGACTATGTTTGTAAACGTATTAATTGTAACATAAATATAATGAGATTTCACATTAAATTTATCAATGATCGTTTGGTAAGTTTTATTTTCTTTTCTTTATTTCGGTTATATTCAGTAGAATCATTCCAAACCCTCTAATATAAACTAAAATAATGGATTATGATAAACTAACTAACCACACTTAAGAAATAAATTTGATTAATCGATACGATAATTTTATAGAAATATTTTTTTTCACTCACACCTAATGCAGCAGCAAAAATGAATTCAAAATCGTTCGATAATTGTTTAGTTATTTCATTGCAAAATATGATATCACAACAGAGATAATGCTTAGAGGTAGTAATGACTTACAACAACAACGCTTTGTTTCGCTATCCTATAAACACAGCATAATCAGCATGGAAACTGTTTGTCAACACCTTTAACCTGACAAGGCAAGATTTTTAATTTGAATTATCTGATCACTGCTTGAAAGCATAGATCTATTATGCTGCTAATTATACGAGACACCACATGTGAAATTTTGAATTTCGCGCCAACTAATGATTGTTAAGGTAGAGGTCGCCTATGTGGGTGTGTTTTACCGCCAGTATGAGCAGTGACGATTGCACAACATTATGATATACGCCATTCTTAGCGGATACGCGGTGAAGGCGGAGGTGAACGTTACTTTATGTTCGGTCTTATGAAAATTTATGATTTATATGTGTTTTGTTTTAATAAAGAAGTGCTGAGACACCACTGATCATATTCATACAATTTAAGGATGCATTCGATATAATGCTCAATGCACGCGATGAGCAGAAGTGTGAGGGAGAGCGACTGCGTTTCAGTGCATGTAAGAGTGAGAAAAGAAACACTCCGTGCGTTCAGTCGAATGCGCTCTAACAGGTCACGTGACAGATTATTCATCCGGAATATTGAATTTTCCCGCCAAGGAGAGTGAAGCTGCTGTGTGTATTTATGCTGCCCTATAAATTTCAAACTGCTAAACCAAAAACGTATACTCGAAATGTCTAGTTAAAGAAAGAGATTTCAATTATACACAGTGTGCAAGGACATCAGTAAATTTCGAGTTATAGAGGTGCGACTATAATTGGTTATTTAATTTTTATTGGTATATTGGTATGTAATATAATTTTTATTAAAGCATTTTTGTTGAACGAAGAAGTAGCAGATAACGTTTCTAACGAGAATCAATATAATTTGCTCAATTCGATTGCATCTACATTCTGATAGCATAATCGTTACTCATTTAACATTTAGTTTTAGTTTACAACAGATCAATCAATCAATACAGTACTTAATGATAATAATAGTAACATACAGAAATACAGCGTAGGGGTGATGCAAGTTAAAATATTTTTATGTTCATTCACGAACACCGATACATTTAATTCAATTCAAACAAGAGATCATTCGAAAAAATGTTTATATGAATATAGACATTTGTGTATCTAGTATTGCTTTAATAAACTTTCAAATTTGTTTATATTATATTATACTTTTGATTTTCAGTGGTAAGGAATTAAAAGCCTTAAGGTCAATTACATTAGTGTGCAATAAAATTCTCTGGCAGTAGAGAGAGCAGTGAAATGAATCAAGGTTAAACACATGCGATTAAACGCTATTATCAAAACGTTTATGCATTCAAGGTTGAAGCGCGCGCAAATTAAATCATAAATGTAGGAGTTAAAAAATATCTGTTATTCTGTCTACATCTCTTGTATATGTAACTTTTCGAACAGCTTAAACTGTACCCTGTATAAAAGGATTGACCCTGTTTAATTAAAACAAATCACAGAAAATCTGTGAACATGTAGGATGTTCAGAATTAGCATAATTAAAACTTTAATTTATCTGTTCAACAAGTCTTAACATGTATAGATGTAGATATTTTATTCAGTTTGTTAGCAGAGATTCAAAGAATTAGAGATAAAAGGTATTTGTTTATGAAGTCTTACCAAGAATAAAAGTTAATGGAAACACATTATTTTCTTCAGTTTCTAAACGTATGCAAAGGTGAAAATGTCTCCAGCTAAACTTCGTTTGTTAGCAGAGATTCAAAGCATTAGAGATCAAGGAGATTTCATTGACTTGGAACCATCTACGAATGAAAAATACGAGATGATTAGTTTGAAAACAGTTAAGTAGTGTAGTGATTCCTAAATCAGCTTGAAAGATACGACTTCCGTTTGCAATTAATTTGATAAATTTCATTGTATCTATTTCTAATTTCATTCTCAGTTAAAATAAATATTTAACTTTTTTTTATCACCCCGTATACGTTCCTTAATTCTACACCGCGAGTTATGAAACATCCTGTATTTTTAATTTTAAATCTAATGCGCACACGTAGATTACTCAATGCATTGCAATTTACTGATAAGAAAAATGCGCTGCGAACTGCAGCACAGCACTTTAGTTTGCATCATCTGTCTCTACAGAAAAGAGTTCATTTTACGTTTTCTCTGTGCGCGTTAATTATGGATACCATTTCGAATATAAATAGTGCTACTTCGTTAAAATCATTACCTATTAAGAAGTTGTCGGAGCTGGAAATCAACCGCAAGTATCCGTTGTCCGATTTAAAATATGTAAAAACGAAATTTGGAGAATCATTGCTGGCGGAACTCGATCAAGAGTTTGTCGTGTTTCTGCCTCGTCGATTTAACAAAGCCATACCCGAAGATAAGATAGGTGACGTGTTGTCTTCACAATGCGGCTTGATTTACAAAGGATTGGTGAAATTAGCCAGTAAACCGCAGCCGGCTTATGACCTTGAATTTGAGAAATATTAAAAATACAAGTAAGTACAAAATTTATTATCTTATTTCAAGTCACTAGAATTGGTCTTTTTTTTTCAGCTCGTTAATGTAAAAAATTATTAGCTTAGTTATAAACATAATTTTAAAATTAGATTATTATTAAACATTGAAATGGATTTACGAGAATATTTCGTTTCGTTGCATAAACGTTTTGAGTTACGTACGATAACTCTAGTGCGACTCTTCTTCGACTTTAGCATGCGGAAGTGCGCCAGGTAAAAAATTATAATTAAGGTCGCGGCGGTATTTAATGCATAAGATGTCTAAACCGAAAACGTATATGGAGTTTAAAAAAAAATGTATTAGAAAATGAATCAACCAAATCTTCACATTCGATTAACCGAGAATGAAATTTAGCAAATTAATTGCTTCACAGTTTTCGTTTCTCAGATATTTACAGCGCGTTTGCAATTTTATGTTCAGTTTGAAACAGTTAAGTAGTATAGTGATTCCTAAAACGGTTTGAAAGAAAATTTGATTCATGATGTGTACTGAAACGACTTCCGTTTCCTAAATTTCATTCTCGATTAATCGCGTGGTCGCGAGTGTTGCTATCTGCTAACACGTCTCGACAAGTATTAACATTCCTGAAACCGCCCACGCGTTCATCTTATTACACATCTCGAACTGATACGAGCAATTGATCCCAACGGTCGAGCGGTGGCTTAGGTGGACGGTTCACGAACGAGTTCGAAAAAGGATATCATTCACCGCGCGCGTCGTTAATATTACACATATCGAACAACTGACTGAACGGCCGAGCGGCTTAGGTGGACGCCTCACGAACGTCGAGGAACGGGTTCAAATCTCTCTCTGGCTGGAGGAAAAAAATTCGTTATCTTGAAATAAACATCTATTAGCGCTGGTCATAAGTCGACGCGCTATTTAATACATATGATATATGTAACTACGCCCAAAAATGTACCAAGGTCGCGAGTCTAGATATCTACCGCCGCGTCTCCCCCTCTCGCTCCAGCTTGCTCACGTCTCGCTTCTGCTGCCGCTTGCGCGCGACCCCGCTCCCCCTTCTCACCTCACCCCCCCTGACCACGATCCCCGCAAAAATTGCAATCTCGAGGCCTGTGTTAAATCTTATGGGAAATTGGCCCCGAACCGGCATAGTATATCTACTCCCTTAGACTTGTCGCATTCTGAAGCTCTTGCTGTAGATGTCTAGCACTAGAAAATGGGCGCATTCTGGCATTAATTATTAAAACCTCCTGCCGAGGTGTCATAATACGAGAGAACCCACTGCCAGGTCTTCTAGTGGCGTTTCCGGATTCTCGGCATCGGGCAAGGACACGAGAAACAACACTCTGAGAGCATCCCAACAACTCTGCAATATTAACTTGTCGCTACCCTTTTGTTGCAAAATAATCTCGAAATTTACCTTTTCTGGTTTTTATGTAATCAATTCAAAATTTTATACGGTTGATAACAGAATAAGAAATCCTACCAAAATAAAAAATATAGGTTGTCATTTAAAAAATCTTGATGACGCCATAATTTTAAAAAAATTAATGTAAATAAGTGAAAATGACTTCTTCATATGCGCTGTAATTTGAATCGCTATACCCCTTTTAGATTTTTACTTTATCACAAACATTAACGGGGTTATGGATTTTATCCGCTACTTAATTTCCACTCTGTATAATAACGAAGCGGACCATAAATATACTACGCTGTACATAGTATAATTTTAATAATCATAGAGCCGCTCTCCGCAATTGATTTTTTATGAAGAAAGCAGCAAAAAACGCAACAAAAACGCAGCGTATCGGCGAGACTTTATATAAATTCACTTAAGCAGTACAACTGGCAAACTATAACCTTTAATTTTTTTTTTTACTATAAACGGCAGCATCTAACATAAACGTTGGTCTGGGTCTTTAATAACTAAATACTTGTGTGATTATTTGCAATTGCTCTTGTTTAACTTCCTGGATATATTTGTTAAATTATAGCAACATTTGTTTTTAATTTTTTATTTAATGCAACCAAGCAATAAATAGCTTTCATGAATTGAGACGGAACAGTCACGTTGCTTATATGCGAACCCCATACTAGTACAACACAACGCACGTTTATGGAATATGTGACCGTCGCAAGGTCGGTCATATTTCTCCACCTAATTTCCTTGCTCTAATAATACCTTAATATAATACCTAAAGTCTTTTCCTGAATGAAACGTTGTAATAAAGTTGAAGGAAGCTTAAAGAAAACACTGCCTTCTTTCTTTCAATTGTGTTTATCTCTGGTTGGTAATAGAGGAACGGAATTCATTTGTATACAGTAAAGCATCGCATTAGAGCGGTTTAAAAGGAACGGCAGTATTATTCCAGCTCAGTGCGCTAATAACTCTGTTAACGATAGCTTACTCCTAACTCGAATTAATATTCACGTTATTGAAATTCGAAAATCAAAGATATGGGAATTAAAGCATTGAACTGTAAAGTTCACAAAGATCTATGATATTAATGCTTAGGTATTTGCACAAAATAATTTACATTGAAACTATACCGCAATGTGTGACTTTATTACATATTAAACTTGCTGTAATTATTGTTTTAAATTTTGCATTTCAATATACGAACTGCACAATAAATCCCTAGCCGGCTTCTAATTTTACAAGCGAACGAGCTGAAATCCTCGCTGCTCTAAGGGTCCTTTGACAGTACCTTTTGTTCTCGGTCTTTTGTGTCTCAAGTGCAACGTCAACTTCACTAATATTTACTGCACTTGATTTTAATTTCAACTCTTTAAGACAATAATTTGTCCCCTGTCAAAAGTGTGAGTTAATTATTATTACATTCGGTATTGAATTTTAATTAACGCAGCTTTTCCAAACCATATACCAAAACGTCGATTAAAGGTGCGCGAGTAATTAATTTACAAATATTTTACATAAGTTTTCAGTGCTTTCACTGCTTTGATATTCTATTTACTTTTCGTAAGAACTTGATAAAATCACATATATTTCAATTACAGATGATGCAAATTTAGTAAATTTTCAATTTTTACTTCCCAGCATCCAATTTCAATTTTAAAGGTATAAGGTTATCCTCCAACTCATTTTTACATTCAGAAGTCATCCCAATTGTGAGAAACTTATTTGTTTGTGGTGAACATTTCTCTCACTTTAAGAAGAATGCGGCTCGTTAAACTCATTCAAAGGCGTGCTTATTGTACTTCAGTCATTCTCAGGAGTTCTCTTTAGTTTACGTTTCGTATAATTGTTCGTTAATAATAGAAGAGCATATAATAACTCGCTTCCGCTGTATTATGCCTCACAGCTAATTCAAGATTCAGCAGTCATGCCTTGCGCGTCACTTACACAGCTATCCATTTCCGTCAAAGAGAATAGTTGAGATTTGATCAAAACGCCGTATCAAGCCAAATTGAAAACCATCCAATCAGACCAGATGTCGCTGATATGTAGATGTTTTTACGTTCGTAAGCAACCTCTTTTATATAAAGCGTTCTATGCTGAAAATACTATAACGAATTGACGGGTTCTATTAATTTTTATTTTAAAACAAAACACGAAATAGTTAATAAACTAATTTATTTAAAAGCAAACTAATTAACACTAAATTAAACACTAAATAATTTACAAGCTTATATCTAATTTATTTTAATGCGAAACTATCTAATGCCGAATTCTTCCCGAATTGTGTCCCACTCCCGGCCGCGTGCATTTATATGTCGAGCCTGTTGTTCTCGCACTTTCTACATCGCGACAGGCTGTCTGATCTAGTTTATTCTGCCGCCAGCATTTTCTCGACTGTCGCCTAAGGTGCGTCGACTAGACAGCTGTGACGCAAGAGACAGTCTGACGCCGGCTGGTGTCGACGAATCATTACAATACATATTTTCTTCATACTTCATAGAATAGAAACGTTGCCGTATATTTTTAAGAAATTTGATTTGTGTTCAGCAGAGGATTTTATTTCTATAAACGCATAACGTTCGTAGTATTCTTCAATTACGGACACAAACATGCCAGAACTGATGCGCGACGTTAGTCTAGAATATAGCATGTTCTGCTTGATAAATCTTTCGATTGACTGTTCGAATTGATTTTATAGATCGAAAATCGTCAGTCTGAACATTTTTTGGTAAATAAAATGTTGGAGATACATCTTAAAAGAAATTTTATTTACTAAATCCCGGGATTAGTACTTTCTAATCCCGGGATTCTCGGTATCAAAAATCGGTCGAGATCCCGGGATCCCGGGATTGTATTTCCTATTTAGAACCTAACGAGCGTCTAAATAAAAACCTGGTCAAGTGGGTTGTGATCGAGAATTTATCCATTGCATTTACATAGCAGAATTACTAAATGTAGCCTACTTGACCAGGTTTTTAGTTAGACACGAGTTATGTTCCCAATAACGAAAATTGAACTTTCACTCAAAAGTCTCATTTTCTAAAACTTCATAATATCAGACACATATAATTTGCTCTATGTACTGTTCTATTATGTCTATATATTCAGTTAGATTAGGATTTGAAATATTTTGAAAAATGGTTTAGGTGCTAGATTCAATTAAATTAAGTAAGGCGTTATTTGGTACATGTACCTTATGAGAATATATGATCAATGAATAGAGGAAATAGTGAAAGCAGAAATGATCACAGGAATGGGCAATACAAGGTAAACTTGTGCAGTGTGATGGATTATGTAAGTTAAAAAAAATTTCTATTGCTGACTCTCGCCGCTAATAAAGTAGGAAACGAGCGTTCTATAATATAGTAAGTGGGAGAGCGCGAGAATAAACAATCGCAGGGTTTATGCAAATACTTTTAAAGACTAGTGACAATAAAATTCTGCTTTTGAAATGGTTTAATAGCAGCAAGATCAAACATTCAGGCAAACGTGAACGTATAATGACAAGAAAAATTACTCAAAAAGAAAATCTGAAGGTAGCAAAAACAAGTTAACAAAAGTAACAATGATGTTACAAGTTTGGTAACATTAGACACAATTGTTAGATCCTAAAATAAAATTAAAATGATTTGATAATTTTTTATTATTATAATTGGGGAGATATGCTACAAAAGAAGAGCATGTACGCTCTAAGATATACTATTAAAATATTTTATATGTACGCGATATACCGGTAATTGACTGAAACTGAGATAATAGAAATTCAATAATAACAAATAGCGCAAGTAATAGAAGAGTACTTATTTTATTTACTAACTTATTTATTTTAAATATAAGTTATTTAGTTTATCTCTAAGGTCCGGTATTTCAATTACAGTTTAACTTTAATTTTCAGTTTATTTCCATAGGAACAATTGTTCTTATAATTGTTACTATGGTAATAAACTAAAGATTAAAGTTAAACTGTTATTGAAATATTGGGCCTAAAGCAGAAAATGCAGAGACATTTATGTTCAGCTTTAACAATGACACTTTTTTACTGGCTTGAAAATATGAGTGAAGTTTATGACATATTTTTGTAATATCCACCTAAAAAAGAGAAGAAAAGGGGCAAGTAAGCAACTTACTTATACCGAGGCCAGTAGAGGTAGTCTAAACACTTGTACACACAACTGATGCCGGAAGCGGAAGCGGAGATCTAACCACAACGAGGTACAATGGGAACCAAAATATCGGAGTAGTCTTAACAAACGTATACAGGATGTCCACCGAGTGCCGCGGTCTTCTCTACTGTCTATAGTATATAAGATAGAAAAAAATTCAAACGAGCTAAGATGTAACTCAGTCAGCTCTACTTCATAAAATTATTTTTGGCTATACAGAATGTTCAGTAACTCAGAGCCATACCAAAGTTATATTTTTTTAAATGGAATACCCAGTATATTTTTACATATTTCGAAAGTACACATAACGAATAGGTAATAACCAAAAATTTTGGAAGTTTTACTTAAGAGTTTGTAAGATATTAATGTTTTAGTGTAAAAAATTGCCATAATATGAGTGCTTATATCTTTGTTATTTATTTACATTTCGTCTTGAATTTTTGTACGTACTCAATACAATATCTTTTCTACAGAAATTTCAAAACAGCTTCGGTCTATCCGTTATTATTAAAAAAATGTATATCTTAAACATATATTATACAGGGTTATTCACATAAACCGTTCGTTAAAAGTTTTCAGGGTTGTAGTTCACGTAGATATTTGAAATTTAAGGAGCAAGGGTTCTCCGTAGAGATCTCTTTAAACAAAATAAAATTGTCTTCGTATCACTTCCGCTTGTACCGGAAGTCGCTATCAACTCGCTTATTTTAAATAGCAACCTATCATTTTTATTACGAATTTGAATTTTACATGTAAAAATATGTTAAATTGCAATACATTTCCCTGTCTCTAAAATGCATAATTTTTAAGATATTTTGAGTTTTCTTAAAAATTTGGATTCTGCAATCTGATTTTCAAAAAATTATAACACAGGTATGATCGAAGCAATTTTATTTGTAATAGCTAATATTGTAGTTGAAGCTTTAAGGTTCTTAAAAATTCTATAAGCATAATCTATTAAGCTACAGGGTGTCTAAAACGCACCGCTCCATTCGAAGATATTCAAACACAGAAAAATACTTTTTTTCAAATGGAACGACCAATATTTTAATACACCATCGTATGTGGAATTAAATGCTGCGTCGAATTGTATTAACATTCCCTATACCTAACTTTAACAGTTTTTCACTTATAAGATATTTTTTATTTAATACATAAAAATTTACCATTTATTAGGTTAAATATTTCTAATTTTGTTGTTATAGCCATGAAAACAACAGTTCCTTCGAACTGGGTTTTCTGTGTTTCTCCAGTTTGTAAGACGAATGCCGAATGAGGAAAACACCTAGTAATTCGGTCGCAGCCGCAGCAGGCAGTAATGAATAACCAGCCTTACACTTCCCCGACAAGCTCACAGAGAGCTTGGGGCTTGAATGGTGAAAAGAAAAAATTAGAAAGTGAAGAAAAATTAGTTTAATTATTCAACATAATTTGAGGAAGTTACGTTAAACAATTATTGTATTCAATATTTGACAAAAACATAGGAGAGACTTTTAGTTATTACAAAATTTAATTTAATTTAGGGCCAGTTTCATAATGGAATTTAAAGAAGACTTTAAAATTAAAGTTACATTCAGATGTGTAAACAAATGTGTTTTCATATTTGTTTTGACATCTGAAAGTGACTTTAAATTTAAAGTCTCTTTAAATTCCTTTATGAAACTGCCCCTTAGCCAATTGCATTTAAGAATTAAGTGAATTAAAGTTAGTTTTGGAAACATGAAGTAAAAACGTAAGAAATTATCACTTAGATGGCATTATTAGATATAAAAAAAATGAAGTACCCAAATATTTTCATTTCAACGTAACTTCGTAATTGTAACAATTGTCTTGCTAAATTATTTAAAATTTCTTCTTTTAAAAAAGCATCAAAATGGAAAAAAAAATCGTAAAATCGACAATACTTACTTTTAAGTATTTTATTTAAATCTTTAAAACAAAAGAAAGAGGAACAAAAAGAATCGATTCGAGAGCTGATGGCGCAGACGAAGCCCGTCAGGCGAAAGGAAGTTAATATTATTATAATACCTTCCCGCTGTGTAAATATTTACACAAAGCTCTTGGAAAGTTCTGCAACTTAACGAAAACTGGAATCTAAACCGAATTGCGGTATTTGCCTTACCGATTTAAACTTGCGAATGTGTGGTTTCATTGAAGAATATTATCATATCTTTAATTAACAGAGCTCTCCGGCATTTTCATGTGAAATCTTAAATTTAATTTGAAAAATATAAATATTTAAAAAAAATTAGTGAACATACACACGTTTAAAAGCTTTTTACAGCAAAACTTCTGAGATTTTTTCAACTGAAACTAGAATAAAAGCAATATTTAGGACAGTTTTAAAAACTAGATCCTTTTTCTAGTCTTAGAATCAAGGAATTAGTTACAGTATGAATACACGATTTGTTAATTATTTATTTATAAACAATTTATATTTTCTTTACATGACCCAAAAGGAGGTGTCAACTTCTCCATAAATTCCGGTAACCTCTCTTCATCTTTCATAACTTTCACACCTTTTAAATTTTCTAGTTGTATACCAAATCCCATTATAAGGAGTACTTATCCTTGTTTAAGTTTTTGTAAAAGCTACTTCAAGGTAGTTTTCTTAAATACGATAACATTTATACTGATTTGGAACAATTTTTCTCTTTTGTATGGTTTTACTACCTACGTCCGTCATTCCACCATGGGAGTGTGTTGCTGCTGAATGGTGTGAAAGATTGAAAGATATATTTCTTAAAGCAAATTCTTTCTTTTATTTTTTCACTTACAGTTATTAAAAAAAATATCACTTTGAGTGATTTATTTGAGCTTACTCATTTCAAAACGTTTTGAAACAAAGCCAAGTAAAAGATTCAGTACGTTGCCGTTGTTTCCAGACAAATACTTGAATGAATTCTTTCAACAAATTAAATCGGTTATGAGCCGAAATGCAACAAACACAGTAATAAAAGTCAAAGTAATAACAGTAAAATATTTTGAAATGAACTCTGTCCGGTGCAAATTCGAATCCTCTGAGAGAAGGCAAACGCAAAAGTAAACTTTGCTATGAAATTCAATTTAGTGCATTGTGTTTGCAGTTTTAGATTCTCTTATAGCTCTTCCACGGTAATGTAGGTAAGACGCCGGCTTTATAAATAAAGATATAAAACCAGCTTTCGTGCGACTTCTGTTCTAGACTTCTTGTAAAACTTGTAAAAAGAGTTTTGAATTCCAATTTATTCAGAACAAGGAAAAGTATTTGTAAAAGTTCAGTGAATATTGCTTTGTTTAAGATAGAAATTGCATCGAAATAAGCAAAAAGTAACCTGATTAATTTATACTTAGAATTAATATAATATGTAATATAAACGAGATATCTACATGCAGAAAGATTTTTCATTCGTACGGGGTGTCAAGACGAGAACTCACACCCTTTAATGTTCTTATTATTAAATTTGGAGAAAATGTTTAATCTAAAATTCATAGGGACTAATTCAATTTTTAATTGATGACAGAAAGAAGCAATTGAAGAAGCATTGAACGGACACAGTCGATTGACAATGGATTTATTACTGCTTACAGTTTAGCGTTCAACGAATCTGAATCGATTCAACATCGATCGTGAAATTGTCCATCGTAAAAATTTTACGATTCAACTGCGATTAAATATGGCGTTGCGGTTTGTGTCAGATGTGCGAGTTGTTTATACTATATTGTTTATTTCAGTGATTTATTTGAGAAATAACTTAACTACACTGCCAATATTGTGTTATTGCTATTACTGTTGAAAAGTTAAATACTAAATATTGTAGAAAATAAGGTTATACCAGTCACGTCACCGTTCAGTGTTTTCATGAATCGATTTAAATGGATTCAATCTGATTGTAATCAATCGATTTGTTTGTTGAATGCCCCTTATGAATCTAACAGGGCAATAGATTTTATGAATTTTTTTAAAAAGTATATAACCTAGGAAGTCTAGGTTATTTTCAGTTAAGGTGTAAATGTATGGCAGAAGTACATTTTAACTACTGTAATAACTGAAACTGCAAGCGGGAGCAGATGCATAAATTCTAAATCGGAAACGTAGTTGCGTTCGCGTAAGATTTACTTTGTTTCATTTAATTCAGCACAAAGGGCGAAACTCGAGCAAATTTTAATTAACCGTGCCTAGGCGCATAATTTATATAAAATTCCGGAAATATTTCCGGCGATTCGAGAAGGGGTTCGTCGGTAATGAACAGAAGCAGATTCGAAAATAATTCGTCGAAGGTTGGGAACTTCGTCGTCGTGGAAATGACCTTTGCGAATTTTGCATTACTCCGAAGTGAGCGTTCGTCAATTCGTAACAAGTAACAACAAAGAAAACGTATAATAACATTAATATAAATTGATTTGCAGTTATGAGGAAAATTCCTGTTTACATCACTGCGTTCCTTTTGTTCCTTATTCTTTATACTTATGCGTTCGCGTTCCAGTTATACGGAGATTAAAAGAAATGGGAAATACTTCTTGGTCTAAAAGAAATTTAATTTGCAATATATTAAAAGAAAATATTCGAAAGAATTTCGTGATCAGGGAAATATCTCATTCTAATTTTTTTAATTATTTTTATTATTAAGGAATTGCGAAGTGATAAATCTTATAAGAACTGCTTGTATTTTCTAAATACAAGGGCGTATTTTTATGTTATATACCTAACCCTGAGAAAACCAAGTATTACATTAACAACCTCTTATTTTTATACGTAACTCCCTTATTCCTGCACTTATTCCATCTTTTTCCAATTGTTCCATACCCTCAGAAAAAATTCTTTCTCTGCAAAATGTTGTTCAATAGCTTCTTTAAATGCTTCATCAGATGCAAGACGCTTTCCCTTGAGATGCTTTTTTAAGTTTTTGAATAAAAAGAAGTGTAACGGAGCTAGGTCAGGGCTATAAGATAGATGTCTTAACTTTATGATTAATGATTATATTATTGATTATTTGCTGGAATTTGTTTGCTTTATGAACTCGATAATTAAGGTGCAGAAACAAGTTTTTTTTTTGTGAATAAGAATGGGGGCGTTTTTCCTCCAGAGTAGTTTTTAAATTTTCAATTGTGTTTCCATAGGCCTGTCCATTCATGCTAAGCCCCTCGGCATATACTCAATAAGCAAGATTCCTTCAACATCCCAGAAAACTATTTCCATCAGTTTTTTACACAAAATTGTGTTAATAATAATAATAATAATAATGCTTTATTTGTGCCCAACAGTAAGACCAAATAGATACAACAATACATCCAATTACATGTGTGCTAAGAAAAATAATAATAACAACAATAACAAAGTTAGCTAACAAATACTGGCTTAAATTTAAACTTAAATGTAAGAAATGCAATACCTATATAATCATAATCAAAAAAACGAGGACCACAAATAATTTCTGAGGCCCACAAATACATCTTCGTAATATTTGTCTGCATTCGAACACATTTGTTCAACAGGACTCCTTTTCATAACATTAGTTCTACATATTCTATTATAGAAAGTATTATTACTCCTAGACGAGATACGAGGCACAAAAAAATTAATATGGCCAAGAAGGTACGAACAATCAATTCTATAGTTTATGAGCTTATGTAAGAATATCGCCCCAAATTTCTCTCTACGTGCCTGCAAAGATTCAAAACCATGTTCAAGCATTAATGAACGATAGTCAACATTTCGCTCGGGATATATGTTATACTTCTTGTAAGAAACATATTTCAGGAAACGTCTCTGAACACGCTCAAGCAGTATCTGATGACATGTATACAAGGGCTGCCAGACTACTAATGCGTATTCCAAGTTGCTACGCACTAAAGAATAATAAAGAGAGTATAATACTCGAAGATCAGAAAAATGCTTAGAGTTGCGTATTATAAAACCTAGTACTTTAGAGGCTGAGAGACAGATTGAAGAGATATGATTATTAAAATTTAGATGATCGTCAAAAATAACCCCAAGGTCTTTAATTGATGACAATGGTAAAAGAGCTTGATTTTCAACATTGTATGCAAATTCTATTTTATTCTTCTTCCTACCATAACGTACAACAAAGCATTTATCTACGTTCAATTTCAAGTTATTTCGTAAGCACCAATCATTAAGTAAGTTTAAATTCTTTTGCAAATTTATAGCATCCTGGATATTATTTATACATTGATAGAGTTTGACATCATCTGCATAGGCCAAAGAAGAGCAATCAAATGAATCGAACAAATCATTTACGAATAGTATAAACAATAAGGGTCCAAGATTGGAACCTTGAGGTACCCCAGAAGTAGTAACAAACTCATCAGATCGAAATCCATTATACGACACGAAGTTTATTCGGTTGTTGAGGTAGGACTTTATAAACTCTAGGAGATTCGGACTTAAACCAAAAGATTTCAGCTTTAGCATCAAAAAATTATGATCTATTTTATCGAACGATTTGAAAAGTCTGTGTAGATGACATCCACTTGCATCAAAGAATCGAGAGCAATGCTGATATCTTACGTTAAACAGACTAAATTCGTGGTGGTCGATCTTCGTTGCATGAAACCGTGTTGAACGGGAGAAATTTTCGAACATACCTGTACATACATTTTAGTGTAAATAATTTGCTCAAACACCTTAGAGATATTGGACAGTATGGATATTGGCCTATAATTTCGTACGTCAGAGCGATCTCCTTTTTTATATATAGGACTTATTCGAGTAACTTTCCAGATGGTAGGAAAAGTATTTGTGTTTAAGGCTAAGTTGAAAATAATTTTCAGGGGAACAACTAATGCTTGACGACAGTCTTTTATGAGAAACGATGGTATTTGATCTTCACCAGAACTTAGCTTATTTTTAGTTCTAGATATACTCCCCAGAATATCATTATCGGTGACATTTGTTATGAAAAATGTGTCGTTTAGAATGCCAAAATCAGCAGTGCTGTTGTAAGGAATATTTAAAGAAGGAGAATACACACTGGAAAAATGTCTAGCAAACATATTAACAATATCACTAGGATTATCACACTGAGAAATATCATCACGCATTAGAGGAGGTATACGAGATACGCCCTTTTTTAAATGTACGTATTGCCAAAAGAACTTGGGGTCGGATTTTAACTGGGATTCGACTTGGTTTACGTATGCTTCGTATGCTGTTTTAATTAAATTTTTAGTAAGAGTTCTAACTATTCTAAATTCTTCGTAGTAACAAAGACGATTAGTCGATTTCCATTTATGATGATAAAATCGCTTAAGTTTCAGGTTTTGCTTAATCTCGTGCGTAAACCACAGAGGGAAAGAAGTATTTTTGGAACATTGGGAATGGAAAGGAACTGCTTTGTCGAACAAATAATACAGCTTATTGTAAAAAGCGTTCACACATTCATCTATGTTATTATAATGGCCTAACTCGGTCCAATCTGCATTAAGGATGTACAATAACGGAAAATTTGCTTTGCGAAAATTATAACGCCTGTTGTTGTTAGTTGGAAAAGAAGCCTGACGAACTTCCGGGATTATCTTTACCTCTATTATCAGAGCCGGATGATGTACGTCTTCTGGAACCAACGGAATGGAATCACGTTGAACGGTGAAATTAAAATTGGCATTGGATAGGATCAGGTCAAGTAATATACCACGATAATTTAGCACAATGTTAAACTGGGTAAGATCAAGCAGAGCTGAAAAATTGTTTAAGGATTCATACTTCGAGTTATCTGTGGAACCACTAGCTACTTGTGGTATGTTAAAGTCACCGAGTAGGATGACTTTGTGATCAGAAAGTATAAATACCAAATAATCAAAAATCGCGTTTAAATCGTCAGTACTAGTATCAGGAGGCACGTAGATAGAAACAATATATATGCTACCAGAAACGAAAGTACATTTACAAATTATTAAGTCGATTAACGGCGCAATAGATACAAATTGAGAAGTGTCTAACATTTCGCAATGAAACTCTTTACGACAGGCAAATAGTACACCACCGCCAGTAACACGATTTACAACTTCAAATTTCCTATCACACCGGTACACTACAAAAGAGTCAGAAAAGAGTTCACTGCTAAATATTGTGTTGGCTTGTTTCGGTGGTGGATTCCTGTTTAGTGGGAGAGTCTCAGTGATATACCCAAGTCTCAATCTCGGTGATTATTGGAGAAAGATAGTTTCTGTCTCTTTGCAACGCGTCCAAACTCTTAAGAAATTTCTTTCCTGATTTGTTTTCGCTCAAGTATAAACAATCTGGGAATCCAGACAGCTTCTGCATACCCGAATTGTCATGCAAAATTTTTAGGACACTTGTTTGGGATATAGAGACCTTTATACGTCAATCTTGCAGCACCAAATTTTCGACTTCTCGCAAGATCTCTTCAGTTATCGTTAATTGATTCTCTACCCCATCGAAAGAGTTTAGACCAAAATTTAATTTCAAAATAAGATGGTGCATCTTCCTCATACACAGCACCCATACTTTCATAAATAATTTTTGGGCCGTTGCCTTCTCTTGTCAGGAACTTTATGGCTGTGCGATGTTCCACCTTAATTTCATTCATTTTATTAACAAATAAACATCAACTTTCTATAAATCGCAAAAATTAAACACAACTTAGCACATATCACAATTAGTTTTTAATAATTGATTTGGCATCGGCGCTCCTTTGTTTCATGTTTCGTAGGTAGATTACATAAAAATACGTCCCTGTAATTTATGAATAAGATGCATTCGGTGATTCTATGGAAAGTTACTGAAATATGATTATAATTTTTAAATATGGATATCACATACGCCTTAAAACCTTATATTATTTGAGTTTTTATACACATTGTCATGTTCACAAGTACACACAGTCTTCGGATTCTTCAAATAAGCAGAGATTTGCTTCCAATCTTCACATGTAAAGGAAATTCTTCAACTAAAACAATAAAACAAAGATCTAAATATTTATTTTATAAATAAAATGTGACATACCTTAATTTTATGTGTATTCTTTGAACCATACTGAAATTCCTTAAGAATACTATTTTTCTTACTTCCAACATAAACATTAGATGAAAAACTTTAACTAAAACAGAAACACAGGGGCAATTTAAGTATATATTAAAAATTATACTAATTAAATTGTATCTTACAGTGTTTGATCCGGAATCTTCAACTTTATTATTAAATTCACCAAAACACGAAGCATGGATTAACAATAGAATAAGAAACTTCTGTAAATGGCTCGAGGAGCAAGCTAGGGAGTTGACAGACACAAAGCTAGATGCGCAGAAAAATGTTTCTGGACGTAGTCTTGATGTGCCGGTCTTGAAGGTACAAGATGATGTTCCAGTGACAGCTGTCATGTCGGCTCAAGAAAAAAAAGGAACTGATATGAATTTTAGGCATAAAAACGGTCGATTAAGAAAATTTTTAGTTAAATTACCAGACGGAAGGAAATTGAGAATGAAAAAACACGAGGCTATAAAGTTAGGTTTTGTTAATTGATATTTTTGATATTTTTAAAAAGGAATTAAAGGTTGATCTTGTGTAATAGTTCAATCTAATGTTTTAACTTACCGAAATTTGTTCAAAATAATGAAAAAACCACAGAAGTTTGCAATCACTGACACACACATTTATGTCGTAATGACAAATAACAAGATGACAGGATAATCTCGAACTAGGTAGGATTCGTGACGTCATTTAGCCTCGAACCCCTATTTTTAGATTCAAATTTAAGAAAATCAAAGGCAAAATTAAAACATTTCATTATGAAACCTTAAATAGAAAAATATTTTATGATTGACGAAACAAACGGACAAAAGATTCACTGAGAATTTATGAAATAAAATTCAAAGGAAAAATAAAATAAATTATTGGTTTTTCAAAAATAAAAAACTAGCGCCGACGTCATAAAAGGGAGCCTATATAAAGCACGCCGAACTGACATTCGCTCTCATTCTTTTGACAACTATCACGGAGTGAATAACTCTAAACAATTTGAATTCCTCTACATTTACACAAAAGTAATAATCATTGAGCAAATAGCTTATTACTTAAACACTTATCATTGAGCGAATAGCTTATTACAGTTATTACATAAACACTTATCATTGAGCGAATGGCTTATTACTTAAACATTTATCATTGGGCGATTAGCTTAGTACTTGTAACACCTATCATTGATTGATTGATTGATTTATACAATTTCATACTAAATAATAAACAATAGATGAAATTTTACTTAGAAAAATATGATATTTGAAATAAAAATAAAGGAAATATATTTGAATTAATGATCATTATCGATATTATTGTTGTTAACATTATTGTTTTTATAAAGCATTTAAAAATTTGAATAAAATAAAAATTTTGAACATAAATCTAGCATTTTTATTTATCTCTACTGCTGCTCTTTCTACATAGTTGCACTTTCTTTACCTATAAAAGATAATTATAAAAAAGAAAAATTGCTACTAAGTAAACCACAAGGTTAATGAAAATAGTTAAAAGATAAACTTTTGACACATCAAAAGTCTTTGGTAATAACCAGTGGTTATACGTCATAGCAACATGTTTCAATTTTTATACAGGTGATTCACGAGTCTGTATTTTAAAATAATTTTCTCATTTAGAGAAATAGAGCAAGAAGTCTTTTACAGTTTAAACTAAAATCTACCGGATAGTGATTGTTACACGGTGTTTTGCGATGTTAAAACAAGCTGCAAACTAAATTTACTAGAGGTCACAAAAGGTTATTTTAAAAATATAGAACGTGAATCAACCTGTATATTAATTGTGATAGAGTTGACATATTATTTTGTATCAGTTGACGAAGTTCTTTTACATCATGGAAAGTGTGAAACTCCATTTGCCATAATTTTCTTCTTAATTCGTTGTTTAATACAAAAATATTCACATTTACTGAAAATATGTAAATACAAAAGTATAAAGGTTGAAAAGATTAAGAGGAATAAGTGAAATTTTGCAAGTCGTGATGAAAATTAAATCCGTAGGTTGGAATACTCATTGCAGAAGTGCAACTAATCTGTGTTTGCGAGCAGACGGAAAGCGGGCACCATTTCTGATTTACTTCTACAAGCTTCTTTGCTCTTTCTGTCGTAATGGCACGTGAGCTGAAACTATGGCAATTTAGCAAATTACGAATCAAAGCTCTGTAGCGCCACATATGGCAATGGAACTAATTACTATTTTTAATTGCCTGCGAAGTAATTAATGCCACTTGAAATAGCAATTAACAAAACAATTGCGCTTGATACTAATCTCAGCTACAGTCGGTAATTTCATTTAATTGTCAGAGTGCTAATTATTTTCTGTTAATTCGGATACAATAGAATAGGTTAGGTGGCGTAAAATTTTATGCTGGCTTCCGGATTACCTGTTTTACTACCGCAATTCATATAAACACATAGTTACAAAGTTACATCTATGTAGCGCATTATGCTTTATGCTTTAATGTCATATTATGTTACTTATAACAAACTCATGAGGGCCTTATGCTCGGTAATGTAAAGCCGCATTTGTAATCACAAATCAAATTATTGACTTTGTGTTCCGGTAGGTAATTCGGGACATTTTGAAAAGACTCGTTTACGACTTACTTAAATTCATGAAAACAATAATCAAAACACTCGCGGGAAAGAATTCTTTCTTTCCTTCCGAATAAAAACTGAAGAGAAATTGATTGAATTATCACGAAACCGAACTTGTAGAAAAATCGCGACGAGAATGAAACGCACAAATAATGGTCTCTATTTGAAATTAATCACGGAAACTACCCTGACAGGAACTGATATTTCACCGTGATGCAAAAAAGGTGTATTAATTTTTGGACCGAAACCATGTTAACTTAAAACTATAAATTAGTTTCCCAATGATCGATACTTTTTGGCTCAATTAAAAAAATCATCATCATAATCTGGTCCTCTTTTGCCCTCTGGGGTGCTGAGGTTACATATCTCCTCCAACGTTCTCTGTTCTGTGCCATTTCCTTAACTGTTTTCCAGTCTTGTCCCCTTCTTTTTAGGATATCTTCTTTTCACTATCGCATTTTTTTTTGGTCTTCCCCGTTTGTTCTTTCCTATCGGCCTTGCTTCCCGTATCTTTTCCCGTATCTTGTCTATTGCCATCTTCCCTAATTAAGTGTCCAAACCAGCTCAGCTTTTTATTTTCTATTATTTCTTTGACTGACTTCACTTTTAATTTTTCTCTAATATCTGTGTCCTTCATCCTATCTATTCATCTTCTCTGTTTTTGTCTTTCAGTCAGTATGCAGTTCTCTCCTGCTTGTAGCAGTATCGACATGTATATTGATTTGTATATAGATACTTTCGTCTTTTCTGATATATATTTAATTCCCAGGAATTTCTTTTTTAAGGCATAGTTATCCTCTTAGCTGTCTGTATTCTATTGTTTACTGTTTTCCCTCTGCTATCCACTGAACTTCCCAGATACTTATAACTAGAGACTTGTTCTAAAAACTAAGAAATCTTAGTTTTTCAGTTTTACAGTTTCACTTTTGTATGGTTAATGTCTACATTTTTGTTACTGGGGAGCCATTGTTCTCGTTTTTCCGGTATTTATAAGCAGGTTATGTAAGCTAATTCTTTTTCCATATATCCAAGTTTTTCTTCAGCTTTCCCTGTGTGTTTGCAAATAGCATTATATCATCTGCAAAGGCACACGTCTCTAAGTACACAGGCTGTAATCTAGTGTATCCGGCTAGGATACATCTTTTCTTGTGCGTTTTTGATGATATAATCTGTCTCACATTTTTTCTCTACTTACCTTGTAGAAAGCTTTCGTCATATCGATACTGGTGCTTAAAAGTATTCGGACTACCGGTGTGACCGCCTGGCACTGTGGAAGTTTACCACAAGGGTCAAATTCGAACTATTTTATTGCTTTTCATTCGGATACTTTTAAGCACCAGTATACACGTCATTATCCTTCATCAATTTTTTCTCGATTATTTGGTTCACCGTAAATATATGGTCTTGTATGCTGTGGTTTGGTCTGAAACCACTTTGTATATCTTCCAGTTGTTTCTCTACCTCTTTTCTCAATCTGCCTTCCAATATTCTTTCGAGTAGTTTCAGCGTCGAAGTTAGTAACATTATCCCACCTCTTATATATTGGCAAGATGATCCCCACTTTCTATTCGTCTGGTATTTCTTTTTAATCCCAACTACTATTTAGTAACCTAAACAGTTGATTTTCCCCTGCTTCTCCTATGTATTTTGTTAGTTCGGGGATAATTTCATTCACTCCTGCAGCTCTTCCTGTTTTCATTTTCTCTATGACTTCGTTTATTTCCATCGTTATGATTTCCTTTTCATCGTCTTCTATTTCTGTTTCTGTTCTTGTGCAAGCTTCCTCTCTGTTCTATTCTTTTCCACCATCTGTAGATAGAAGCTCTTCAAAATATTCTTTCCATATGTTTATGATCTTCTCTTCTTCCGCTATAATTTTCTCATCTTTATCTTTTATTCTGTGTACTTTACTTGTATTTGTTTTAGTCTTCCAGTTTTTATTACCCTATTGAAAATTTTTGGACTCTCTCTTCAGTTTCTGTCCCTTATTTTGCCAAACTCTTCTCACGACTTCTTTTTTCTTCTAATACTTTAATTTTTGATTCCGTTTTTAGTTTTTTATATTCCTGATAACTCTTCTCGTTTTTGTCGTTTAAGTAGTTTAACAACTTTTTCTTCTTCTCTCTGATTATTTCGTTTAAGTCTTCGCTCCACTATGCTGTTCTTCTTTCCTGTTTTCCTTCTCTGTTACATCCATATGTCTTCCTAGCTGCAGTCAATATTAACTGCTTCAATTTCTTACATGTCTGATTCATATCCTGGTTCTCTGTTATTGGTTCTCTTGCTATCATGTCTTCGATTTGTGTTTCGTAACTGTCTCTAGTTTCTTTATTCCGTAGCTTATATATTTTAATTTTGACTTTATTATTTTTCCTGCTTGACTCTTCATTCTCTTGTGTTTTCGCGTCTTTCATTTTGCTTCTAGCAGGTAATGGTCACTCCCAATCTCGTATCCTCTTTTGACCCTTACGTCTTGTACATCTTCTTTCTACTCTGAAGTAATCTGAAATGGATTTCTCGCCTCTGATTATCATCTCTCTGGTAATCTTGTGTGTCTTCTTGTGTTTAAAGTGAGTATTATCATGTTATTATCGATGCAAAATTCCAGCAGCCTTTTGCCATTATTGTTAATTATTACTCCACTCCATTTTGCTGCTTCTCTTCCTACTCTTGCATTGAGGTCGCCCGCTATTATTAGTTCTCCTTCTTTACTTTTACATATTTTATGTAGGCTCTCCCAAAATCTGTCTTTTTCCGCTTTTCTTTCATTCTCGTCGGATCCATATACTATCACTATGGCTTTTATCTTCTCTATTCTCCCAATTTCCACTTTCATTGACACATTGCCATGTTCTTACATTATTAACTTCCTCCTTCCTTATCAGGCATGCTACACCAGGTCTGGCCTTTTCCTTCTCGTCTACTCCTCCGTATATTAATGAATTTAGTTTAGTTACTAGCTATTCACTACCTCAGCCCTTCTTTTTCGTTTCTGTTATTGCTTTAAGCTCTAGGTCGGCTTTCCTTAAACATTCCACTAATTCAATTTTTCCCCCTCAGTCCTCTTACTTCCATGTCGCTATTTTCCATCTCTGGTCAGAGTTTCTCATCTTCGTTTTGTTTTGTTATTTTCCATGTTTTTTCTTTTTTTTTCTCTTTTACCCCTCTTTTCCTTCTTTTACCCTTATCTTCTCTCTGATCGGTTCTAATTGCTATCTTAGTGTGTAAGTCCAGAATTTATGTCCTTTGCCTGTTTCGTTGCCGATCACTCCTACTGTTGTATACTAGTTTTTTTGTTTACTTTTCTCTATTTTTCCCATCTCTTCTCTCCATCTCCATTCCTCCCATCTATGGTTACTTTGTTATAACCGATTTTGACCTCTTTGTTTTTGTTTCTTTCTTCTCTAGCGAATAGTCTTAATTGCTTTTTCTTTATTTCTAGTTTGTCTTTTTGGTTGTCTAATCCTACTATGCAGATTTTACTTCCTATTTTAGTGACTCCTTTTGGATTGACATTTAATTGCAACTGCTTTATAAATTTACTTATTTCTTGTTTTAGTCCTGCTGTTTCATTGTTAGTCAATTTCAATCCTGTTATGCCTATGTTATTTTTCTTCTTCTCTTTTTCAATAATTTCCAGTGCATTTCCTTCTTTTAAATTCTTATTTTCTTGTCTTCGTTTTATTATTTCTTCATTAAATCCTTTTTGTTCTCCTCTGATTTGATGTATTTCAATTTAAATTTTTGAAAAATCTTTCCTCATTTTTTTTGGCTTTCTCCCATTTCTTTCATTATAATCAGGATCTGGTTAATCCTGTCGTCTTCTGGTTTTTGTTGTTTCGGGGGCGTTCTAGGAGTCCTTTTGCTTCTTTCAAAACTTATTGATGTTTCATGCCTCGTCCTTCTTTTTGTTCCTTGTTCGTCTGTAGAGTATTCGCCAGTTTCTATTCTTATTTTTTACAAAGTTAGTTATCGTTCTTTGTAATTGAGGGTTTAATTATTTTAAAATGTTGACGATTAATAGTGTTCTGTTTATTTGTGTTCAAACCTTTCTTATCTATCCTCTTGCGTTTCTCCTGCGATAAGAGGTTGACCCAAATCGACTTTTCGGAGTCACTATATTCTCAAAGAGTTTATTAGTTATTTGTTTGTTACTTATAATGTTTCAAATCTTTGTAAACAAGGTTATTTGGCATTAACTTATCTTTTGCCTCTTCGTAGTATTTTTATTTTTTACTGCTCGTAATCGCTGGCTAATTGAGTTGGATTGTAGAGGTAAAACAATAGGTGCGGCCACACTCACTCCCTCGAACAGACTGATAAAAAAATAAATAAATAAAAAACGAATCTTGGAAAGAAAAAAATTAGATGCTAGAAACATAAAATACATTGTTTAAAGTGTTGATACTTCTTCTTGTGGGGTTTCTTTATTTAAAACTATTAACATTTCATAAAAATCCTAAAAGTAGCATAAAAATAGTACGTTGTACGTTGTATGGTTAAAAGCCCGTTCACAATGACTTAACGTAACAAAATTAAATTAAGGAAATTATATTGTTAATTTATGTGTTCACAATGAAGACATTTTTTGTTCTTTGCATGCGCAAGTATTTGCAAATTGTTAGTGGTTGTCTATAGGTTAATAAAGGATAAAATTCTTTTGCTCAACTCAAGGACTCAAAGACTACACTCACTATACTGTTTTAGAACGCTGTTGATTGAATGTACTTAACAGAGTTAACCTAAAAATGGAAGTTGTCAACTTAAGAAAAGTAAATTAATAGAATTAGCCAATTAGTGCGTTTACATTTCTACAGTGTTTCCAACTTTTATTAAGTGATTAATTTTGTTACGTTACGTCATTGTGAACGGGCTTTTACTCAAGTTTATCATTCCTGAAATAAATAATTTGTACTAATACGAGTATACACCATGTTGATTCATTTTTCAGACATAGCAAAATGTAAAACTAAATATACACAATTAATGGCTTTCTCGTAAATTTTAGAGCAAAACGGCAAAGGAAAAAATTGTTCAGAATTCTAAAATGCACTTAATACATCATATTTCTGCCTGCTTAATTGGCTTTACCATGTAAACTAGTAAGGAAAATTCTCCTCATTTAGGTCGCTGTAAAGGAGTAGATTAGAGTTTTTAGAAGGCATTCCAACACCTGTTAATTATCATTAAAAAATATTTCTCCTCAAAAGCATATTGCATTAAAAACGTTGCGATTATGTACAAATATTACTTTAAAGTAAGGTAAAGCAATAAATACCTTTCTCTATTTTCTTTCCAATTACAAATCTTTGAAGTTTTAATTTAAAATTATTTGAAATTTAAAATTAAGTTTTGATATGCGAAATTTTGTGAAAAGTTCAAAAATTGAAAAATTCAATTTTTGCGGAAATTAAAGAAAAAAACGTTATTTTCTGGCCTTGTGATTATTCAATAAGCTAAAAGTAATACACAGTAAAAAAATCTGGTTGGAATTTTGATTAATTTCCAAGAAATAACAATTTTAGGATTTTGGCAATTTCGAAATACGCTATTTTCTAACTAAGTAAGATCACTCGGTATATCTAATAGGGGCTAAATAGGTTTTCAGGCAAGCACAAATTATTGTCGTAAAAAGTTTTTGTTTTTTACGAAAAATCAGAAATAAAAATGTTTCCCATTTGATGCCGACTTTTTGGCGAGCACTATACTGGGTGTTTTTTAACTTCATACAAAAAATGAAACTAGTGAAAGTTGACATTAAAAGTGATAGAATGAAGCAGTTTTTGTATAACAATTGATTAATAAATATTAATTTAATAATTATTAATTAATAAATATTAATTTAATAATTAATGTTTTCGGCGAACAATGAAACCATTTGATAGTTCCTGGTTTATTTTTATTACGTAATTACATAATCGGAGAAGCATGCCGGTGTGTCAGCGTCGGCTGTTAAAGTGGGTCAGTTACCAGTTCTCACGTGCACGTCGGCCATCGCAGATAACAGTGTTGAAAACATGGCCGAATTTTCCAGTAGTGTTATTGTTAATTTACGGCGAATGTGGTCAAAATGCGTTGGCTGCACAGCATTACCTACCCAGATCGCCCTTTGCCAAATAGCAGATCCTTTGTGTCAGTTGTGCAGTTTGTTGTTCGCCAAATTTTTCGTAAGTAACAATTATCCGTTCCATTTTCAAAGAGTGCAAGCTCTGATGCCCGCAGATTAGCTCCAACGCATGCGATTTTGTCGGTGGTTACTCCGGGAACAGACGGACAAGTCGAACTTTATTAATAACATTCTCTTCACCGACGAATCAATGTTTACAAGGGATGATATGTTTAATTTTCACAACGTGCATGTGTGGGCAGGTATGTTAAACGGCACTTTAATCGGTATGTTAACGTCTCGCGCAGGGGGGAACTTGGAACACTTATTGTGAGTGAAGGTCACCGTTCTTAACATTTGAAGCGTTATTGTATGTGAAGCATCTAGAATTCTCTGACAAAGTTCTTGCTCAGTGTTGGGAACAGTGCGATAAACAATTTGTTTAATATGTCCCCATAAAAAAAGTAGTATCACAAGACCGCGGAGGCCAAGCGATATTACCTCCGCGTCCGATCCACCTTCCTGGATAGTTTACATTTAACCACTGCCTTACAGGTCTAGCAAAATGCGCAGGTGCACCGTCTAATTGCAACCATATTGGGTTGACTAAAACCGCCAAGGGAACATTTTCTAGCAGTTCTTGAAAATCGCCTCTCAAGAAATTCAAAAAATTATGCCCATTGAGGCGATTTGGTAAAAAGTACGGTCCCATCAATGTGTCGTTGATAATGACAGCCCAGACATTGACGGAAAAACGTTGTTGAAATGCTCGTCGATGTATTACATGAGGGTTTTCTATATTGCCCAATAATGATGATTGTGCATATTAAACACACCGTCACGAGTGAAAGTACATTCATCCGTCCACAAAATCAGATTTTGAAAATTTGGATTCAAATTGATTTGATCTAGCATCCAATGGCAAAAGTTAATACGAAAAGGAAAATTAGCTTCACACAGAGCTTGCACTTTTGTATAGTGGAAAGAATGGTAACCTTCTGTTTTTAATACACGCTGAACAACATTGTAATTTACGTTTAAATTTCGTCCAATATCTCGAATTCTGATGTTAGGATTGTCTTCAACGACTTGCTTCTTCGACTTGGGGAGTTCTGGCAGAGCGTGGCCTACCTATCACTTCATGGATTACATCCAATCGACCTGTTTCCCTCACACGCTGATCAAGCCGTTGAAAAACATTTTTGTCTGGATGTCTACGTTCACCGTATCGTTCAGCATAAGCTGCTGCAGCGCGTCGAAAGTTTCCTCCACTCTCTCCCAGAAGAAGATACATATCACAGTATTCATTTAAAGTAAACATTTTGAATTTGAATAAATTCTTCAAATCGATCAAAAAAATTGACTTTCAAAATGTGAACATCATTGATAAATTTTATTTGTCAGGTCACACCAGGTAACCATAGTAAAACCGTATTTTCGGTGCACCGTTGCCGGCTTTACTTCTAAAATAATGTTAACATTTCCAAAGACTTTTCCTGCTTTATTACTTAATAAATATTATGTTTTATTAGCAAGGATAATTTTACAGGCGTTTATCTACACCTTTCATTAATAAAAACATAAAGTTACATTATCTAATTACTCTAAAATCAACATCAGTTTCATAACTTTGAAAGCCTATATCTTCGTAAAAAAATCATCTAGAAAATTTTTATTTACACTTTTGAGAACAAATAAGTGGGTCTAAAAACGACCTAAGTGATGGTGCGGTACTTTTGAATCACGGTGTATGTATGTATATTATAGTATAGTACGAGTCTGAATGTTCGCATTATCCAACACTGTGAGCGATATTTGCGTAAGATCAGGGATATAATGTATATTATATTATCGCACGCCGTCTGAAGCCAGCTTTAAGCATTAGCACAAAGTTCGGTTTTTAATAAAATTTATACCGAGTGATTTTTTAAATTTTTTATCAACTCTTGCCATGAGATCTGGATGGCATGTCTTAGCTTAAGTGAAAAGTCCGTCATTAGAACTCCTTTTTGCTGTTTTACAGTAAAGCTACGACATGCCGTCCAAATTCTATGGCAAGACTTGATAAAAAATTTAAGAAATCACGCGTTATTATAGGTCAGTTTTTCGCAAAACCTTCCCATTAACTATAACTTGCTCCTCATCCGTCCCATGTGTCGAACAAAGGTTTCGTTGCTTATTGCTTAAATAGGATTCCGTGCGTCGGCGGTTTTGTCGCTATACGGGTTGCAATATCACGCGATAGCTACTAACATAGCGCCCTGACTTGTCTATTTTCCAAACTTCTTACTATAACCTACAGTTTTCTTCATCATCAATTGTAAATTAATTTTCTTAATATTTACAATTCTATTTATTTTCTACGTACTTGCACCTTAAAAACTGTTAGGATTGCGAGAATACACTAAAGAATTGGACTAAGAACTTGCTTGTCTATTTATTAATTATAAAACTTTTTTTTAACGGACAATTGACTGTATAATACAATACATAGAAACTATACATACACAGCATACTACATAAATAATTGATCGTATGTGCATAAACAGCGTTATGTGTTAACACCTCCCCGCGATCTGATTTTCCTGAATATCTAGTAATGTGTTGGAGACCGGACTTTTCTATGCATTTCAGATGTGTTGTCTTTGGAAGTGTTGGGATGATCCAGAACAAAATGTTGGGATGCTCTGGAAGTTTAAACTAGGTGGACTGTATAATGTATTGCAGAGACGATAGTAACAATCTTGACTTCGTTCCTTTTCAAATTATATTTTATTTTGGCACAAATTACAGTTTTGCTTTTACAATGTATTGAAAAGTCGTTTCTACAATAAAAAAAATGTTTTTTCTAGCCTACTTTTCAATTATAAAATGCATGACTTTCATGCTGCGATCAGCGCACCCTTAATATAGAATTTATTCTGTTCCGAACAACCCGCCGCCCTTGAAAGGACTTCTTTCAAAAAAGAATAATAAATAGAGTAATAATGAAAATGAATCTTTCAAATATGATTTAAATAATTGAAATGTTAATATATTTAACTAGTAATAGGTAAAATGTAAATTTTAGTCAAGGGACGCTGATAAATGCCATTTTTAGTTTTAACGCTAACAACTCTTATAACTCCATCCTTGCCAGGGTGAACATTCACAATGCGACCTATTCTCCAATTAAGAGGAGGTATATTATTTTCTTTAACTATCACCATTGTGCCTAATTCTATCGCACTTTTCTGAGTACACCATTTAGTTCTAGGCTGTAACTGAGATAGGTATTCCATTGACCACTGACGCCAAAATCCTTGTCTCATTTTCTCCAGTAACTCATACCTGGCTAGTCTATTGTCGGGTATATTTTCAATATTTCTTTGTGGAATTGCTGTAAGCGGTTGACCAATTAAGAAATGCCCTGGTGTTAATACTTCTAAATCAGATGGGTCAGTCGATAAAGGAGTCAAGGGCCTAGAATTAAGGCAAGACTCTACTTGTACGAGTAAGGTATTAAGTTCTTCGAAAGTTAAAAGAGATGATCCAATGACACGTGTTAAATGATATATAGCTGATTTCACAGCAGCTTCCCACAAGCCACCCATGTGAGGAGATGCTGGAGGATTAAAAATCCACTTTATTGATTGTAGTGATAAGAAATTGTGAATGTTTTCTTCATTCTTTTCTAAGAATTCATACAAATCTCGAAGAGCTTTACGAGCACCGACGAAATTTGTACCTCTGTCAGAATATAAACTAATACATTTACCTCTTCTAGCAATAAATCGCTTTAACGTGTTAAGAAATGAATTTGTTGACAAATCAGATACAAGTTCGAGATGAATTGCCTTTGTCGCAAAACAAATAAAAATACATAAATAAGCCTTTCCAGTCTTATTTCTACTTATTTTAATAGAAAATGGGCCTGCGTAATCTACTCCTGTGTGACTGAATGGAGGAGACGGTTGGACACGAGAACCAGGCAAACTTCCCATAATATATTCTGAAGCTGAGGACGAGCCCTAAAACATTTTATACATTTATGCAAGATTCTTTTAACAGTGCTTCTTCCAGCGATTGGCCAATATCTTGTCCGAACAGAATATAAGGTAGCTTGAAGGCCGGAGTGAAGATTTCTTTCATGTTCTTCTCGAATTATAAGCACTGTAAGAGGATTATTACTTCCAAGAATAATAGGATGCTTGTGCGAATAGTTCAACAGAGATTCTTGTAATCTTCCACTTACTCTCAGTAGTCCGTGTTCATCCAAAAAAGGCGTTAGAGATAATAATTTACTCTTACGGGGTAATTGTAATTTTGATTTTAAAGCGGCAATTTCTTCGCTGAAGTCTTGGATTTGAGAAATCTTAATGAGAATCTGCAAACTACGTTCCAATTCCTCCACTGATAATGCTCCTTTTAATTTGTTATTAGCTTTAGTAGAGTTGTGTATGAATCGGAAAATCCAAGAAGTGATTCCTTTCAAACGATTAAGTGAAGAAAATCTGCTCAATAAATCAAAATCTGTAACTGCAGGCACGGACACGACCGTGGAAGACCCTTTTACTTCTGGCAACTCGTTTAAATCAAGTTGTTCCTCTGTAACAATAATAAACTCATGAGAAAGAAACTCAGGACCTTTCCACCAAATTTGACAATTAGCTAGGTGTTCAGGATTGATTCCTCTAGATAAAACGTCAGCAGGGTTTTCATTTGAACGCACATAATGCCACTGCACTAAGTTATCCAGATTTTGAATTTCTGCTACCCTGTTGGCCACGAATGCAGTCCATTTGGAAAGATCTCCAGATATCCAAGCCAATGCTACTTTGGAGTCACTCCAAAGATGTATGCTGTAAATATAAATAGTTAATGAGTTTAAAACATGTTGACATAATCTTGCCAGCAATAAATATGCGCATAATTCCAATCGCGGCAGCGTCAGTTTCTTTAAAGGAGCTACACGCGTTTTTGAACACAATAATGAAATTTGATACTTTTGATCTGTGCTATTCGAACTCTTCAAATAAATACAAGCCCCATAAGCCTTTTCTGAGGCGTCGCAAAATCCATGTATTTCAACGTAAGAATAATCAACAACTATTGCATGTCGAGGAATGTCCAAATTATTGATTTCATCAATATGTTTCCACCACTGCATCCATCTTGTTTGTATTCCTGAGGGAATTTCTTCGTCCCAGTCAGACTTGATTTGCCATAATTGCTGCATTTTAATCTTTGCGATTAAGATTATTGGTCCTAGTAGTCCAAGTGGATCGAAGATTTGAGAAATAGCTGACAGTATGTGTCTTTTAGTTAACATGAATGCTATGTTTTTAGTGTTAACATTGAATCGCAAAGTGTCATGCAATGGACTCCAATGCAATCCGAGTACTTTGGTACCCTGTCCAATTGGGATACATGAATCTTCAATGCCTGAAGTTTCCAATAAAGATGCACAATTACTTTGCCATTTTCTTAATTCGAATTGTGCTGATTGAAGAACCTGCATAATTTCCTTTTTTAAGTGCATTGTTTCGTTCTTAGTTTGACCACCGGTGAGTAAATCGTCTACATAAAAATCGCGAGTTATAACTTGATGAGCTGCTGGAAATTGTTCCTTCATATCTGTTGCAGCTTGATGTAATGCCTGAATTGCCAAAAAAGAAGAGCTCGCTTCACCATAAGTTACAGTATTTAAATCATACGTTTGAATTTCTTCTTTTGGATTCCAACGCCATATTATTCTCTGCATTTTTCGCTGTTCCCTCTTGATCAATACTTGTCGATACATCTTGACGATGTCAGCTGACATTGCATATGCATGCTGTCGGAAACGAACGACAATCTGAAATAAATCTTGTTGTAACGTAGGACCTATATAGAGTACATCATTAAGTGAATAACCAGTGCTTGTCTTACAAGAAGCATCAAAAACTACTCGTAGTTTTGTGCTTGTGCTATCGAGTTTTAATACGGAATGGTGTGGTAAGTAATAAGATGGATATCCATTTTCACTACAGGTATTTTCATCTTGCCTTGCGATTTCCATGTGACCTAACATAAGATACTCACTCATAAAATCGTGGTATTGTGTCTTCAGCTCGGGATTTCGAGAGAGTTTCTTTTCCATAGACAACAGTCTTCTTGTTGCTTCTGTCTTTGAATCTCCCAGATCATGGAAGTTGTCTTTCAATGGTAATTCTACCACGAACCTGCCAGATGAATCTCTAACATGTGTTTTCTCAAAATGAGAAATGCAGAATTGTTCTTCCTGTGTGTAATAACGTTTTGGTTGCATTTCCTCAATTTTCCAAAACTGCTCAATTTGATCTTGTAACCGCCTTTCTTGAACAAAATAACAATTTACACTATTTCGATTCGTGTTGTGATTTTCCAAAGGCCCAGAAATGATCCAGCCTAGCTGTGTATTTTGCAAGACAGGATGTCCCTTCTTGAGTTTGATTTGTCCCAAACATAACAAATTCCAAAAGATAGTAGCACCCAATAAAATATCTACTGGCCCCGCAATGTAAAAGCTTGGATCTGCTAAATCCACGTTGTGTGGAGTCTGCAAGGAACTTGGATCAATTCTCACTGTTGGTAAGGACTCGGTTATTTTATCTACCATCAAAAATGACATATTTGCTTCGAAGTCATTTAATCTCGATTTTATAATTGTTTTAACTTGTTTCGTTGATGCTGCTGAAGTCTGAACAATTCCTGAAATTCTAGTTTGTATTTCCTTTTGAGGAAGTTGCAAGCAGTTGCTCAACTCCTTGGTGATAAAGCTTGCTTGAGACGCAGAGTCTAAAAGTGCTCTACATTCGCGCATCTTTCCAAATTTATCCTGGATCAAAACGACTGCCGTTGCTAATAAAACTTGTACCTCACCTTTTGCTGTATGACAAAGAACATTGACCTTATTTGATATATTATCTGAATGTTGACTGTCATCTAAAATGGAAACATTTGACACATTAGTCTGTTGATTGCCAATATCAGAGGCTGATTTATTTTTATCTGAATGTAATAATGTATTGTGATGACGTCCGCATTTTTTACAAGAACCGGCGATGCAGTTCCGTCCATGATAAGCCTTTAAACAATTAAAGCAAAGTTTGAATGCCTTTGCTTTCTCATATTTCTTTTCAACTGATAACGCTCGAAAGTCGGAACATTCAAAAATTTTATGTTTTCCCTTACAAACAACGCACGTTTTATCTTCGGTTGCAACATAAGATTGTGCTTGCCCCATTTGTTTCGAAGAATGACATTTGGGAATTATTGTTTCGCTTTTGCCTATTGTTAGCGATTTTGTACTTGAAAGTGCTTCCAAAAATGAGCAACGCGTTTTAAGAAATGTGCAAAAATCGTCAAATGTAGGAAGTTTATCTGTGTCCGCTCTTTCCGCTTCCCATTCACGTTTTGTTACATTGTCAAGTTTTGGAAGTAAAATCTGAATGAGAAGTGTGTCCCATTGATATGTAGGCTGACCTAATCTTTCTAATGTTTTTATGTGTTGTTGTACAGTGTCATATAACTGTCTAAGAGCAGTGTGAGATTCTTTTGTTATGTTTGAAATATTAAGCAATGCTTGTACATGATGTTGTACAATTGCCCTTTTATTTTCGAATCTCTCTTTGACCAAATCCCAAGCTATTTGATAATTATCTTCTGTAAGTTCAATGACTTGAATTAATGCGGCTGCCTTACCGGTTAGAGATGAACGCAAGTAGTGCAGTTTCTGCACTCCTGCTAATGATTTATTACTATCAATGAGAGATTCAAAAATATCACGGAATGGTAGCCAATCTTCCCAATTGCCACTAAATTTAGGAAGCTCAATGATTGGTAACTTTAGAGACCTTGAAAGATTCGAATGGACTTGTAAAACTGATTGTTGCTGCTGATTTGAATGTATGGATTGAGGTTGATTGCTGATATTTTGCCCCACTTGAATATTAAGTATTCGTTTAGCTTTCGTAATCGCAGCATGAAATTCATTTTCAAATTCTTCACGTTCTATTTCCTGAATTTCATCAACATCTATGCCTTCAATTTTCGACTGAATCTCATCGAACTCATCCCAAGAGGGTTCCAGTTTTTCTAAACGAGAAGGAATTTCGAATATTTTGTCTTTATCTGTATCACATTTATTCAGAAAATTTATAAATCTAGTCAACTTAGCTTTGACAGTGCCCCTTTGACGTATGAGTTCGGTGGATTCTTCCATATTTACAAATTAAATTCTAAATTGACTTCCGACAATTAAAAAACTGCTAATGATAAAACTTCTACTAAACCGCCTTGTCTTGTGCTGAATTCACCTTTGTCGTGCCGACGTCCGGTGTTAATTGCGTCTTGATGACAATGTTCAATTACGCCTTGTTGAAGATTCGCTATTGCTACGTTGTCCCTTGTGCCAATGTTGCCTCTCACAAGTCGATGCCGAACTTGCTGGTCCTTCAATGTGTACCACTGCTGCCTTTCAGTACGCCGATGCCGAACGTGATGGTATTTTCTTTCAAAGTTGTCTTGCCACGTCGATGCCGAACGTGATCGCTGTAGAATGTACTACGTCTCGTCGTCGCAATTGTAGTCAATCACTGGGTATCCGGCTCGAAGGACCAAATGTTGGGATGATCCAGAACAAAATGTTGGGATGCTCTGGAAGTTTAAACTAGGTGGACTGTATAATGTATTGCAGAGACGATAGTAACAATCTTGACTTCGTTCCTTTTCAAATTATATTTTATTTTGGCACAAATTACAGTTTTGCTTTTACAATGTATTGAAAAGTCGTTTCTACAATAAAAAAAATGTTTTTTCTAGCCTACTTTTCAATTATAAAATGCATGACTTTCATGCTGCGATCAGCGCACCCTTAATATAGAATTTATTCTGTTCCGAACAGGAAGGCTTTTCGTTAGCATGTTAGCTGGCATATCGCTTGATGGAACGTGTTCAACTATGCAGATTGTTATTCAGAGCTTCTCTCACAAAATGGTGCCGCATATCTATATGTTTGCTCAGCGAATGATATGTTGCATTTTAGCTAATTTTAATGTCCCCATATTGTCGTTGAACACGGTTAATTCTGTTAATTCCGAGAAACCTAGTTGCTCTAAAAATCTGCGCAAGTAGATTGCTTCCTTAGTGCATTCGATCAATCCCATATACTCAGCTTCGGTCGTAGACAAAGCGACTGTCGGCTGTTTTCTTGAGTCCCAAGATATGGGGCTTCCTGATAATTTAAATATAAAACCGGTGAATGATCGCCGATCTTCAGAATAACCACCGCAGTCTGCATCCAAAAAACATTCAATTGGTTTGAAGTAATTACGATAAACAAGTCCTAAATTCTTCGTACCTTTCAAGTATCGTAATACTCGTTTTGCCGCAATTGTACCCTTAATTACAGGAGTTTTAATTATTATTTTTTAAACAACTTCATTTATTTGTTTGCGAAGTAAATGAACATCTAAAAAAGAATGATTTAAAGACTTGAAACAAATAGATTGCCACCTATTAGCCCGCCGCAAACCCCTGGCAGCTAGGTGCAAATAGGTCCTTTCTCGTTAATTATCTACGCTCTCCGTGTATTGAAAAAATATTTATACCAAATTGAAGGAAAATTTGTCATCTGAACAATCAGATTGCCTGCGAAAAAGCTGCCGCAACTTACGGTTGCCAGCATTTGAATGACGGGAGACTAGAAGCATGCCCTAATCCGTGCAATAGACAAGGGACGCTTTTTAAGGCGGAAATAAAAGATTTTTTTTTATGAAATAAACATCTCGAGAAACATGATTTAGTTTAAAAATTAAATTTAGTTGCTTTATGACTAGTATCCTAGAATGTAGTTTAGATTATATTCAAGTTCTAGAAATAAAATTTGCAAAGTTTTCAGTTTAACCACAATTTTACGAGACTTCACTTGCATTTAAAGTTATCGTCAGCAGGTGCAATAAAGTTGAAACGAAGTAACTCTATAATTTATGTGCTGAGGATTGCAATAAAATAAACTTGCACATTAGCCTAATTTACGGTTGACTAGTTTTTCTGATGTGCCCATGAATAAAGCAGCTACTATCAAAGTTATGTTCTTATTTTCTGCGAAAACAAAGTTCCCTTATTGGCCATTGTCGAGGATTTTTATGGAGGGAGCTCCCTAACGATAGCGAGACTCCATATAATGTCCGAATTTTGTTATAGCCGGATTGTTTTATGCTTCACGAAAAAAGTGCGTCACGTTACATTTCCGCTGACCTTATGACGCATAAAAGAATACTGTCTCGGCATGCACATTTTAAATTCAGCTTCTCGACCATTTCACTTTCACGACTGCAATTTTATGGTTAATAAAATACCAAAAGCTTATTTTTTATTATTTAAATATCTGATTACAAATTTAAAAATTGTTTAAAGTCAAAGTACCGATAATGAGAAAAGTATAAAATTTGATTCAAAATCAGACACTCCGGATTCTGTGCGAATGTAGACCAAAATGAATCAAACTACGTGTTATTCTCTTTCCAAAGACATTTCGAACACGAATCTTATTTCGTATATTTGATACGTGCCGTGTATGCAGAACAGCTGCGCATTTCCTGCGTATGTTTTCTTTGCATTTGAATATTACTGGTCCGTTAAACAATACATATGCAGATTCGTATTAAAATGTTAAGCTGCTGAAAGATATGCTTAATTAAGAACACATCACTCGTACTAGTTAATTTACGTTAAAATCTCGGAGTTGAAAATTTTAAATTTCTAAAGTTTTCTTTCCCGATTATACTCTCGAGAAAGTGAGAAGCGAGAGGTAATTCTGAAAGTATTGAGGTGAGAGAAATGTCGAAAGAGTTATATTGGAGCTTTAGGGATGCCTTTGTTACATGTGGGTCAGATAAGGCGGCATTATTGTGGTTTATAACACCCTCGTGTTTTGACCTTATTGTTCCTATCTTAAACCACCTCATATGTTCGCAAATGTTTCCTTTCCACAAAAGAATAAAGATCTATGTTTTCTTATGTTATTTAAATACGTATATAACTCACACATTTTTATCTACAACTTTTATTATATAGTTAAAGACCACTTCAGACTAAAGATGATTTTAACTTCAAAAAGCTTCTTAATTTTGATATGAAATGTAAATTCAAAAAATTATCATAGGAAAACAATTCAAAATATAATAATAAAAATGCAAACGATACAATCAAAATTAATTCGAAGAGAGAAAAAAATGGTAATTTCTGAGTTCTAGACAAATAAATTGATTTTTTATAATCCAAAATTTTGGGACACTTCAATTTTAATTTGAAACGTTTCGTTTTCGACTTACCTACATTTATTAAAATAACACCAAAAATACTCACAGAAAGAATTTTATCTTTCCTACAGAAAATAATAAAACTGAGGAGAAAATTAATTGATTTTTCGCGAAACCGAACTTGTAGAAAAATTCTCGCTGAGAACAAATACGTGGAATGGTTAATCACGGAACTATCTTAAAGAAACTGATTTTTCTCCGCGAACTGGAATATTTAAAATGTAACGAAGTAGCAATTCCGTTACTATTTATTTAGAATTTTCTTTGTTTTATAGTTAAGTATTTAGTCTGTATATTTGGGATGCCGCGCGCAGATTCATAAAAGTACAAATCC
Organism: Dorcus parallelipipedus; assembly: GCA_958336345.1. Classification (NCBI taxonomy): domain Eukaryota; kingdom Metazoa; phylum Arthropoda; class Insecta; order Coleoptera; family Lucanidae; genus Dorcus; species Dorcus parallelipipedus. The sequence goes on along the minus strand of OY284482.1, from coordinate 5,062,246 downwards.
GAGTGGGAGTACTGAAACGAGTAGGGCTCCCCTTCCACGTGCTAGCCTATAAAAACGCACTGCGAGCACGTTTGACTTAGTCGCTCACCGACTCATCTTCCCGACGTTGTTCCGACTCTAACACGCTGGGTAACCTGTGCTACGATGGTGTTATTTCCAACCGCTCCTCCTGTTTTATCCTGACCTTTCTCTTACCGAGTGCGGTCGTCTCGCACTTCCTGATCCTAGAGCGGGAGTCTCGCTCTCTCTTACCTAGTGTGGGCGTCTCACACATCCTGATCCCAGAGTGGGAGTCTCATTCTCTCTTACCGAGTGCGGGCGTCTCACACTTCCTGATCCTAGAGCGGGAGTCTCGCTCTCTCTTACCTACTGTGGGCGTCTCACACATCCTGATCCCAGAGTTGAAGTCTCACTCTCTCTTACCGAGTGCGGGCGTCTCGCACTTCTTGATCCTAGAGCGGGAGTCTCGCTCTCTCTTACCTAGTGTGGGCGTCTCACACATCCTGATCCCAGAGTGGGAGTCTCACTCTCTCTTACCTGATCCGATCCTAGGAGCCGAAACCAGAACGCATGCACAGTTTGCGTAGTGTTTAGTTGTCGTTTTATGTCCTTAAGACACACCGTATTTTACCGTTGTCCACGAGACACACCGTATATTACCGCTACCGAAAATACCGTCCGAGAGTTTAACATTTCGTTTACCAGTCCTGATCGACGCTTTTATTTCTGAACCTGGACTCCGATGAGCAAACCCGAACCGCCGTCAAGCAGAGCAACGATCAGCAACTACAGACCACCCGAAGATTGACGGACCGTTACAAAAACATTGTTATTGGGTCTTATAAGTGGGCGGCTGACATCATATGAACCAATTAAATTTAAAAAGGCATTTTATCCCGCGCGAAGCTTTAGAGTGAAAAATAGCCACCTTCAGAGGGCACTCGGATGCCATTTTCACTGTCTTTTTGGTGCGCCCACACAAGTCAAATCAAAATTCGCCTCCACTGAAACTGAATTTTCCTGACTTGCCAATGTAAGGTGTTTCGGAGTGACGCCAACCGTTATAAGAACATTTTCTACAAATCGTTTATATTACTGTCTTAAATCGCGGTTCGAATTTATCTCAGTATCTTAATATTCCTTTTTGGCCCGAACGAAGAAGTTGGTCCCTTTGTTTACGCTATTTTGATCAATTAATTAATTATTCAGGTCCTGCCCGCTGAGACTGCGACCGACTTTTTAGAGATTTTCGTTATCTAGCATTAACAGTACAAATTGAGGAAACATGGGAAACTCGAATCGAAGAAATCAGTTGGAAACCCAAACCATAACAACTCCTACAGTTACCAAGTGAATATTAAATTCGTGGTTACGTGACCCAACTGACCCAACTATTAATCTGTAATTATATAGATCCTTAACTGTAAATTACTTATCTTTAAGACATCACATTTTTAACATTTTGATACATCAGCTTCTTCGATCCCAAAGAAGTTATCAACCAACACGACTTCTTCAGGATTGAAGAAGCTACCAATTATAAATAAGTGAAACGTTGAGAAATGCCTGATTTTGATTTATTATACAAAATCTTTGTATTCAAATAAATATATAAATACTTAATTTAATATCGGCTTCATTTTATTTATTGATATATTGATTTATAAACAGAAGCTTATAAACAACTAATTTTTGAAATCAATATCAGGTTAACTTGTTTTATATTGAAAGTGAATCTAATTACTGCAAAATAATGGAGGCATAAAATTATTAGCTTCAGAAGCTATAATTAAACACTTAAACGATGTAATAACGCAAGGGAATGAAATCTCAAGTAATTTGTTCGTACGCAGTAACTAATAACAACATTAATATGCTGATACTAATGTATCTAGTATACATAGGTGATAGAATATACGAAACCCGAGAAACATGTCTTATAGATTCTCTATTTTCACAACACTTTATCATACCGTTTCTCAAAAGCGTGTGCGTTGTCGCTTGTCATACTTAACATTTCATTTTGCCCGCTTTATGCACGCCAAAAGAAAACAGCACTCGGATTGCATGGAAATTATACAAACGAATACAATATGTGCACCTATACGAAGAATTGAAGTGGAAATTGAATTTCGCCAGATGTTGAAAATATTTACAGAACATGTACCTACTGCTTTTGCAAATCACCACGTATTGCGGTGTTAATGAACCATACCTATTTCTTTGCAAATTTCTTAAAAATAGGAAAAAATGTTTGAAAATAATGAAATAAATTAAAGGATAGTGTGTTAAACATATTTTAGAAGATTTATTTAAGAATTTTTTTTAATTCAAATTTGTTTTCCTAATTTCTTAATTTTAAGTAAATATTTTTAGAAATAATCAATTTAAAATGAACTATTTTTGTGAATAAATTATTTAGATTTTTTGTTAACACATAACGCTGTTTATGCACATACGATAAAATTATTTATGTAGTATGCTGTGTATGTATAGTTTCTTGTATTGTATTATACAGTCAATTGTCCGTTAATAAAAGTTTTATAATTAATAAATAGACAAGCAAGTTCTTACTCAAATTCTTTAGTGTATTCTCGCAACCCTAACAAGTTACCAGAGTAATAACAGTGCTAAGAAATGAATGTGAACATTGCAAGAATTGAATGTCTCGGCAAAGATAATTACGATTCCAGGAAACTACATATGGAGGTTCTTCTCATCAAAAATGATGCTTGGCCGTACGTGACGGGTGAATTTGCAAAACCTGAACTTATTGAACGTGACGTCGCATCGATGGAAGCACGAAAAGCTTGGGAAAAAGCAGATGCCAAGGCAAAGTCTGACATCATATTAGCTATCGGCGGATCAGAATTGAAACAAATTAAAGGTTGCATTACGTCGCGTCAAGTTTGGCAAAAGCTAGAGGGAATCTATCAATCACATGGACTGGCAAGAAAGGTACATTGCTGAAGCAGCTGATGATCCATCGAATGGAAGAAGGCAGCGATATTCGTGAACACGTAAATACATTTTATCTACGACCACTACTGTAAATGACGAATTACGTACAACACATAAACTAAGTAAGCGGGTATTTACAAACGACGCGACGTGCGTACTTTACGCACATTTGCAGATAGATCTACGAGATCTACGAAGCCGCATCACATTAGATTGACAATCGTCGAAATTGCAAGTGTCATTGCTGATTACCTTGAAGGTAATTTTTGTGGTCGTAGATAAAGTATAGTACAAAACTCGAGTTGTAAAGCAATTACGCACTTGTGGAATTACTTGCATTCGCCTCTGCGCGGCTCATGCGCAACTTTTCCACCGTGCGTAATTTGCTATTTACAACTCTCGATATGTAATATACTATTTTGACGCAGCTGATAAGTTGCAAGATATGCAGGTGAAGATACATCCTGATGTACTTGCGACAATGCTTTTATACAGGCTATCCCGTGACGTAATGTCACCACTTCACCTACGTGATAGTCAATTCAAAGTAAGTAAAAACTCTAATAAAGTTTTGTTCTAAAGTAAACCGTTTAAAAAATACTGGGTGTTTAATGTTTAAAGTTTTATTTGTTTTAATTTTAAAGTTCACCTAATCATTTATCCGTTCACCTAATAATCAATTCAAACTAAGAAAAAAAAACTCTAATAAAGCAAACCATTATTTTTCAACAATACGACGTGTTTTGTAGTTTTCAGAATTTTTATCTCAAAAGGTCTTCAAAGGCAACTACATCTCTTTTGAAGCATGCCAGAATGTGTGAATGGATAAATGATTAGATGAAGTTTAAAATTTTAGAAAATAAAAAATGAAACATTAAACATCCAGTATTTTTGAAACGGTTTACTTTAGAACAAAACTTTATTAGAGTTTTTTACTTAGTTTGAATTGATTGTCACGTAGTCACGTAGGTGCAGTGGTGACATTACATCACGGGACACCCTGTCTAGTTTGCCGTCAAATTTTGACAACTTTAGATGTGTCATCGAAGCTCGTGATGACTTACCCTCGCCCGAAGTTTTACGCATAAAAATTATAGAAGAAAATGACGTACGAAGAAATGAGTCTCAAGGTGTAGGTGCCAAAGCCGATGTATGTGAATAAAAATAAAAATCGATCACATGACAAGAAATTGACAGATCAGAAAAACGGTGCATTAACGGAGAACAAGAAGATTTTCAAATTTCGCTGTTACAAATGTAACGAACCAGGTCACAAAGCTGTGAATTGTCCAAAGTGTGCAGACGCTTTGCAAGTGACAACAAGAAAATCAGTTCAAACATGGTGTTTGGACAGTGGAGCTACTAGTCACTTATGCAGTACATTGGATTCTTTTTGTAAAATAGACAGTTCAAAAAGAGGAAAACTGAACTTAGCGAACGATGCTTCAACGGAAACCACCGCTGAAGGAAATGTGAAAACTGTGTCCGATTTAAACGGAGAAGACACAATCGTTACTTTAAAAGAAACCTTGCATGTCCCGGATCTCCCTATGAATCTAATATCTGTAAGTAAAATAACAGATCAAAATTTGACGTTGTATTTACAAAGACAGACGCTAAAATTATGGACAGCAACGGAAACGTCAAATTAATGGCAGACAGAATCGGTAGTCTATGATAGCTGTTTTCCTTTTACCCTTTTTATCAGATGATGATCTGAGGAATTTACCGCCCCCCTTTTGTCTTCGTGAGCTAACTTTTATTCGTCCTCACTTGCCTGAGATCGCGTTTAATTGGCGATTTCCATGACGCCGGAAACTATGCAACCCGCAACACTAATACGTCACGACTGGGGTCGTTCTTTGACATCGTAAGTTACAATATTTAATTTAATTATGGAATGCTACGTTGTCAAAACCGATCATTATTTCGGTGGGCAACTGATTCTGACGTTTTCGAAACGGTCAAAAACTGATATAGGAATAGACCTACAGTATGCAGTGAGAATGTACATATTTCAACATATCCAATCAATACCAACTCACAATACACAAAGACTACGAATATGTAAATCTAAATATTTATACTGATTCCACATCATAGCAGTTGCTTGTAGCTATAACGATCGACTGGTTTCCTTTGCCGTTCACTGCGTCACAGTGGTTGCTGAGGACTTTTGGATGATTTTCGTTTCTCTAAATTTTCAGTTGGTTAATTTTTTATTGACGATTTTCCGAAATAGATGCTGTTGTCGAATGTTCCACATTTTTTCGTTTTCAAACTTCTCAGATCTGTTTGCTGGTGACATTCGATAACGCAGTTGATCGGCGTGTTTCCCTTTTGTTTCACCACTGTGTATAAATGCGTTGTTGTTTACATCTGCTATTAACCGAAATTCTTTGGAAAAGTCTGGATGGACTAATGCTAAATTTTTATGAAATGTTTATTTCAGTTCATCAAAAGTATCCAATCCTTCCTTTGTTCCCTGCGCTCTTCTTTCATTCCTCAACAGTTCTAATAACTTTTCAAATTTTTCAGCTAAATTTGATACGAATTTCTAGTAGTAATTGAACATTCCCAAAAATCCTCTCAATACCTTTAGATTTCTTGGTTTGGGGTATTTTTTAATCATTTCCAATCTATCGATTTCTATGCCTTTTTCTCACAAAATAGAACCCAAATATGGTGATTTATTTTGTACGAATTGGCATTTTTCATCCTTTCTTAATACGTTGATTATAATTTTGTTGTGGTTTAAATGTTTTTTTTTCTGTTTTAGAAAATATTGTAACTAGGATAAGAGAACCAGCAAAGGTGTACAGCTGAGAATCAGTCGAGCGGAACATAAACACAAAACGATAACATAAACATAAGAATGACTCCTTCGCAATTATGTAACGTATGACTCACCCGCGTTGCAGAAGACCACCTGCACCATTACAGCGGGCCGTGCGCAAAATCTGATGACTCATCGACGGGCACAGATCTAGCTCGGAGTCGCGTACACAAATGTCAAGGCAACAATTGACGTCACACCCCGGAAACGAAACCCCTATAAAAAGGCAACAAAGCCAACGCTAGCAGAGAATTAGAACAAATCTCTTCAGAGTGTCATGTAGTCTAGTTGTACGTTAGTGCCCCAAAAATACAATGTAAGTAACCGCACTTGTAAGAATTGTAATTAGTTAATAATAAATCTGTTGTTATATTAAGCTATGTCCCTAATTCCATGTTACTTCAAATATTACCGTAACAATATCAAGATGTCATCAACGTAATATACGCAAAACTGTTCATATCTGTTCAGGATTATCTGCGTAGATCTAACCAATGCTGCACTTGAAAAACTCAAAGCCGAATAGAACAACTTTATATTTTATAATTCTTCCGTTTATGGTATGTGCCCTGATCTGTGGCCAACTGGTGTTAGAATTAGTCAGTTTTTCAAAAGGCGAGGAATTCCCAGAACAAAACCTAATTCAACAAACAGCGACTCCCTTCTCTATAGAAACAAAAGATTATAGTCATAAATTACTTCATTTAAATGTACAATCTCTTACGAACAAGTTAAATGAACTTGAGGTTTTATTATCGATAGTAAAACCATCATTCATTTGTATTTCTGAACACTGGTGCAATGAAAATTCAATTCAAATTCAAGTCATGCAGATTCCAGGTTACAAAATAGCTGCAAATTTTTGTAGAGTTAAACATATTCATGGGGGCGTAGTGATATTCGCCAAAGAAGAACTATCCACAAGTACCATTATAAATGCTAAAGAACTTTCTGTGGAGAAGCACTTTGAATTTTGTGCCACAAATTTTATGGATTCGACTGGAAAATCTTTAACCGTTGTGACGATATATCGCCCACCAGATGGTAATTTCCAGTGCTTTATTGACGGTATTACTGCACTTTTAAATAAATTGACGACCAAAAGTGTTATACTTTGTGGAGACCTCAACGTTGACTCAATGAAAGAAACACTACAGACAAAAATATTAACTGATGTATATTTTCTTATCAACTGAAATCAACAGTCGTGGAACCTACTAGAATTTTTACCAATGTAAAAGGCCATACTTCGTTCAGTGCTATAGATTATGTTATAACCAACTTACCAGAGGAAGAATATCGCACACATGTTTGTAATCCAAACATATCTGATCATTTAGCCCAAGTAATTGATTTCAATTTTTCGTCTAAACCTATAAGCAATAATTCTTACTGCTTGAGAAGATGTATGTCAAGATCAATCCTGTCTTCACTTCAACAAAACCTACAAGCTCGAGATTGGGATAGTTTATTTATATCTACTGACATCAACGAAGCATTCCCGATATTTATTAATGTCCTATTAAAAACCATGACGGATGTAAGATGTCTTAGATTCAACAAACCTATCAACAAATATTCTGCTAAAAATTGGGTTTCTGAAGATGTTATCAAGCAAAGCAAAGAACTGAAGGATTTTTTTTGGCTGAAGAATGCTTTCCCTTGTCCACAGATGACCTATATGTACAAAACAATGAAAAATAATTTTAGGCTTACGATTAACCGAGCCAAACAAGATCATTATAAAGAAGTCATTTTCAATTCTGGAAATGTAGTCAAAAACGTCTGGAATGTGATAAATTCTGTAGGTAAAACCAGACGCAAGACTCACAACCTGCTTCTAAAAATTGATGATAAATTAATTGATGACATGAATATTATCTGTGATAAATTCGCAGCCCATTTTGCTGAAAGTCCTCGAAATAAAATTCTTCAAAGTTTTGGAGAATTCTCTGGTTTTGCTGGAGAAATAACCTCTTTACCGAACTCCCGAGTGTTACTTGGTGCTACGCATGATGAAATAAGGGACATAATATTTGGAATTAAATCAAACTCAACCGGATTTGACGATATTCCTCCAAAAATAATAAAACACTGTTGTGAAGAACTAGTGCCGGTAATAACTTTTCTAACGAACTTATCTTTTGAAACCGGAATCTTTCCATCTATTTTAACAACAGGTTCAGTGATACCACCTCTAAAGAAAGGTGATAAATTGGATATGGAAAACTATAGACCAATTACAGTACTTAGTTTCTTTTCAAAAATTTTGGAAAAATTAGTGCATAAAAGACTAATTTCATACTTAGAAAAATATAATGTGATAACCGAACGACAGCACGGCTTCCTTCGCAGCAAGTCTACAGAGACAGTGTCTGTATTTTTCGTCGACCATGTGTCTAATGAGTTGGATTGCGGAAACTTTGTAGCGGGCGTTTTCTTTGGTATCAGAGGCTTACATACTCATGGATTGAATCGTTTCTCATTGAAAGGCGACTAGTTGTTAAGATGGACAATCATAGTTCTAATTTTTATAATACTTTTATATGAGTTCCTTAAGGTTCGGTCTTGGGACCCTTACTGTTTTTGTTATTTATTAACGACTTACCAACTTATATCAAATCTGGCCATACATGTATTTTTGCCGATGATACTTCAATCGTGGTGGCAGCACCCACACCAGCCCAACTTGTGTTAAAAATTGAGGCAGTTGTAAATGAAATGTCGAACTGGTGCTCCATCAACCGTTTAATCTTAAATACTGATAAAACAGTCATAGTTAATTTTCATAACAAAAAATCTATCACCAAATAAACCAAGGAGTGAGATTATCTGAGTGTACTAGATTCCTAGGAATAGTTTTAGACAATAGGTTAACGTGGCAACTTAACGTCGATGCTGTTTGTAAAAAAATTAATCAGTCTTATTTTGCTTTGTTGAAGCTGAAACCCTATCTTGACAAAGCTTCATTAATCAACGTGTATTACTCTTTGGTTTATAGTCATCTTCAATATAATATTATCATTTGGGGTGCTTCGTCTCAGTGTATTGGGTTATTCGTCGCGCAAAAAAGAATTATCAGATTAATGTTCGGTCTTAAATCTACTGAATCTTGCAAACCAGTGTTCATAAGTAACGGAATTTTATGTCTAACTTGTATTTTTATTTACAGATGTGCATTATATGTCAAAAATAATTTATCTAAATTTCAAAGTCTGGGCAGTTTTCATAATTACGACATGCGTCATGGTTATACCTTACTCTCTGAGTCACATACGACAGCAATGTACGAAAAGAAACCAATTATATGTCTGTAAAAATATTTAATCACTTACCCGACAACATAAAAAATATTACTACTGTAACTGCCTTTAAAACTTGCTTAAAATCCTTTTTAGTTTCTAATTGTTTCTATAACTTGAACGACTATTTCATATATAAATCCAATTAGCAACAGCTTTTTCAACCTATGTACGTTCATTTTTATCTGTATACAATTTGTTTTGCTATCTTATTAATATTAGAATTTCTTGACTAGTGGCGCTGCTACAGATACATTACTCTATTGTCAACTTGTCCTATCCATGTATGTATATTAGCAAAGGGATCAATAAATATTATTATTATTATTACTTCATCTTCACTAGATGTAAATTTGGTATTCATTTTGTATCGATCAGTCCGTTCAAATCTACCATCGATTGATTGGAACTGACACAAATTATGAAATTTTTCGCTATAGAAACGAGTGCAGTCTAGGAAACAACATTAATTTAATGAATCATTTTTGGTCGCAGTGGGATTCGGCCGGATGATTTCCTAGGAAACCGTAGCTGAAACCTGGCTGAAACTGAACCGACGATGAAAACTGACACAAATCACGATATTTAACTCTATAGAAGCAAGCGAAATCTAGGAAACCATCCTCATTTAATTTTGCGCATTTAGTCAGAGCGAATGTCGGTCACGATCTGTTTCCACCGATCGAATGCGCTAGGAAACCGTAGCTTTAGCATTTTACTATTTCCAAATAAACTCTTGTCAAATTGACAATTACTTTGTATTGAAATCTAATTACCGTATTTGATTATCTAGAATTAAATGACATAATTCGCACATGGCATATAACTCTTTCAGCTGCTCACTAAATGTAGCGGAAATGAAATCAGCTAGCAAAAATAGCGACCGCTCCACAACATGTTCAACTGCGGAAACGTTTCACAACAATTACGTCTGCTGAATGCGACCAATGATTAAGAACGAGGTTTAAGGCGCAAACACATTATTATCACGCCTTGTGAATTAAATTCACATAAATTCACGTAAATTTGATGAGACCCGCTTTCCCATAAACTTGCATTTATACTAGACACACTATTGTCACTTCACGCATTCACGTGATATCACATCAACATGTGATATCACACAACTAACAACTTACGTACCGGCACGCGATCAGACTTTCTGTTTTCGCGACACGTGATGGCGAATAACTAATTTTAAAAAATAGAAAAAATTTTAGTTGAAAAAGTGTGAGAACACAAGGTATTTTAATACAATAACAGGTCATCAAATTATAAGGTTAGAAGAAATTCTAATTTATTTATTTTTTTCATGCGTAAGTACCTACTAAAACGATCTTCATCACCTTCAGCTCTTGGCAGAAATTTTGAAACTCGCCCTGCTATTTCCGGTTCAAATTAATTTCATTTCCTGGTTTTGTTTTCCGACTTAAACCTCACCCTTAATCATTGGTCACATTCAGCAGACGTAATTGTTGTGAAACGTTTCCGCAGTGTACATTTGCTTTAAAAATTTCGCTATTAAAAAATGATTCATTTAGTTACCTTTGCATTACTCATGTAAAAATACGAAGTGATTTGAATGAATACGAAATGTGATTTATTGCGAAGGGTTGATATGAATGCAAAGTTGAGATTGAAATTGAAAAGAGAGCTAACGAATATAAGTCATAGCAAGTGTTGGCCACCATTTTGCTGCATGCATATAACTACAAGACTTTTCATACTGTTAAAAGTGTGCTGCAATATATCCGGAGTTTTCTCGTTGCATTTTAATGTGATCCTTGCTACTAGTTCTTGCAAATTATTAATTCTTTCTTTATAGACTTTGTAGACTTAAAGCTAAATATGGACAAGTCTAACTAGGTGAGATCTGGTGGTCTTGCTGTCCAAGTTCCTCTGCTTACAACTCGGCCAGGTAAAAACTCTTCAAGAAATTCCAAATTTTCTCGAGTAGTAAGAGCTATTGCTCCATCTTGCTGAAAGTAACGATCTTGAAATTCATCGAGATGCAGCTGCTCTAAAAATTGGGTTAACAATTGTTCCCCATAACGCTGACCATTGATTGTATCTGGAAGAATATTGACCCTATGATTCTATGGCGTGATATAGCTAACCATATTCCTATCTTAACAGGATGTAAAGGAGCCTCAAGGGAATTGTGGCGATTAACAGCAAACCATGTTCGTTAATTTTATTTGTTTACATAACCACTTAACCACAACGCATTCGTGAAAAAACTTAGATCGAGAACGTCATCGTTGTTTAAGTTTGCTTGGAAAAAGTTACAATACTGCATTCGACTGTTTGCTCTCTCGGTAAAATTTTTTGGACTACAGATACTTTGTATGGATATGGATGCTGTGTTAACGACGCTTCCAAATTCTTCTGACGGTGGTGCGGGACATATCCTTTTGAGCGGAAATACGACGTGTTGAGGAGTGCACATTTTCTGCAACGAGCGCTTCCACTTCTTCGACAACATTTTGGTCAGTTTGCGGCCTTCCAGAGGATTTCCCCTTCATCATGCTTTCTGTTCTGTGGAATCACTCGACAATATTTGGCGAACGTGTTGGTGTAAGGCAGTTTTTTCAACAATTTTGTTCGGAAACCTAAGCCGAAACTGTGCTTTGAATTCAAGAATGGAATATTGCCATTTACTACACGGCCAGATCGGAAATAAGTTTTAAAAAGAAAAAAAGAGCGCATTCAATTATTGCCAAGCCTACTTGAAGGTCCATAAGAAAAACTGAAGTTAGGGGTGAAAACGGGAAAGTGAAAAAAATCTAAGAGCACATTTAAATTCTGCATAAAAGATAATATGTATAATAAAGTACAAATAACAAAAATGTATCAATTACAATAAAAAAGTTATTACAAAGAACGAAAATTTTAGTCCTGAACTACATGGATTCTGTTTAAATTTCAAAATACTTTATGACTATCTTAATGTTTAGGAATAATTCATTCCATTTAATAAAATTCATATCTCTTATAATAAGCGAGATCCCCATGCTGGAAATGTTACCTGGGACATATTGTATGTATAAGGCCCAGTTTCACAATCATGGAATAAGAACAAAATAACTTTTCGCCAAATATCCTTTAATCTCCTGTTTGACTCCTGTTTTTGACGCAAATTCGTTGGATAACTTATTATCATGTAGTATTCGATATTTGTTTTCGTTGTAGCCTTCTTTAATTAGGTTTATTAGTTTCCCTGGCATACCTCTGTTAGCAAGTATTTTCCACATGCATTCTCTATTGATAGAATCAAATGCCTTCTCGTAATCTATGAATAGCAAAGATAGTGGCGATTCAAACTCCATCGACTGCTCTATAATTATCCGCAATGTATTTATTAGGTCAATGCAGGATCGTTCTGATCTAAACCCATGTTGCTCTTTTCTAAGAGATGCGTTGAGTGCATTAGTAATTCTGTTGAGCATGGCCTTCTAAATGAAAAGCGAGTTCTAACTGGCCTGGGCGTTTTGAAAAATTTACATTGAATTTTTGTGCTCGAGAAAAAAAGTCGACACTGTGGCACAGTATACACATCAATCAGTGGGGACAGCTTGGGGTTTTCGTTGCTACAGTTTTTGAACGCGCATGTTTGAAAACTGGCGGACCTTCCACAAACGGCCGTGTGTGGCGCGTCGGTGAATTTATCAATTACTTTTAATAGGCGTTTTTTAATTCAGCATTTTATGTGATGGATGCGGAGTAATGAAAAAGATTAAACAAAAAACCATCTTGGTTACATTATTGTTGTGGTCAATTCTTGATGGTAGTCTTATTAAGTACGAATTGAAAACAGTTCTATTAACACACAGCACAATACAATGTAGTAAATTAAATTATGAATTACATGACAAGTTGTTTATAATAAATAATAATAATCAGCTAGCGGCCAGTTGCCTTGATTCTTTTCTTTTCATTATTTTTCAAGTTATAATAGTTATAATTGATTTATGTTGTGTAAAAAGCTTAAAGTGGTGTAAAACAACATCGCATTCTATGATTTACTTGCAATGATTTTTATCCGTGCCACTTTTTCAACTAGTGACATCTAGTAGCAATAAAATGAAGGCTCGCCAATAACAGCCATATTGGATGTGAAAACGGTAGTATGAACATCAAAGGTGCCGACACGAGCTGTCCCTATACTGATTGGTGAATATACTGTGACTGTGGCGCTGGTTACGGGGCACTAACGGCACTGAGTGAAGTGCACTGTCATTACTGTCAATCAAAATAAGTTCACGCAAAATTAATTAATATTGTAATTACCGTAAAACAACATAATTTATATGGCATAAACTTTATAGAATCATGCACAAATCATTTGATCACGTCGGAGTGAAGTACGCTTGCGCAATAAAGAAAAACTGTCATTTTAAAAAGCTTTCGTGTTATGAATAATTACAACAAGTTACATAAAAGAGTTTCGACTTTTGATAATGTAAAACGTGTTAAAAATGGCATTGATAATTACGCACAATGAGAAAAGAAGCATTACTATACATGTTGTAACTTACCACAGAAATTCTGAGTATATACAGGTAAGATTTTAATCTAAAACCGCAATAGTTTAATCTAAATTAAGATGTCGAAATTGGACATAAATACTCCACCTTATTCCAACGTAAATGATATCCAGTATGGTCAAATTTTTGCAACAATAACATTAATTATTCTTACACGAACTCATCCACCATTCCCATGTGAACGAACTGTCAAGATTTTAGGTTAAGAAAGCGCTCCGTAAGCAGTGCTTGGTGGAGCACGCCTGAACTGCACTTTTGCTCAGGCCAGATAGAACTCGGTCTTCATTTAGAAGGCCATGCTGTTGAGTATAATTCTATTGAAAACTTTATTAACAACGCAAATTAGGGATATTCCTCTCCAGTTATTGCACCTTTTTGTATCTCCTTTCTTTGGGAGTTTCACTATTAGGCTGACCTTTCATTCTTTTGGGAATTTTTCTTCGTCCCATATCTTTTCAAACAGCGGCAAGAGCATCGTCGCTGTGCATATTTTGTCAGCTGTTAGAAGTTCTCCAACTATTTGGTCTATTCCTGGGGCTTTGCTTTTGCGGCTGCTTTTTGTGCTATTTCGGCTATGTTTTCTATAAATTGTTTCTTGTCTCTATTCACACTCTTCTTTATCACAATTGCTATGTTGTGATATTATTTTTGGATTCTGTCCTTTTCAGCATCTGGCGGAGCGTTTAATCCTTTCAGCTTTATTTTCTCTCTCGTTGCTATCAGTGACTTCGTTACTCATCTTCGTCACCCATCCACTGTTTTCTGCCGTTGTTTTTGATCCCTAGCGTTTTGTTTCCCGCTTCCAAAAAGCTTCTTTACAACCTTCCCAAATGATTTATATTGGTTTATCATAGTCTATTTCCTGGATCTTAGTTTCTAGAATTTCCGCATATTTTTCTTTCACTTCTTGCCTTTTTAATTTATTGATATCAAGGTTTCTCCGTTTGTTTGGTTGGTATTTTGTTTTTACTCTCGTAAGATTTGTTTTTAGCTTTCCCATTAGCATGTGGTGATCTGAGTCAATATCAGCTCATCTTCTATTACGTGTATCCATCAGCATTTTCCTCAAATTACGGCTTATGCAAATATGATCAATTTGGTTGCTGTAGGTTCGATCGGGTGCTAGCCATGTAATCTTGTGTGGGAACAGGGTACCTCCTATTGTCAGCCCGTTGTGACCAAAAACTCCAGCATATCACCTCCCTATGTCCCTAAGGGAATAAAGGGTTCTACTACTACTATCCTTTAATCTTCCGTCAATGTTCCGTCATATCTATGTCATATCTACGTCACGTTGTTCCAAAAATAGTATTATTCTTAGTTTATCCGACGATTGTAAAATCGGGCCGTGTTGTAAACCATTTGTATAAGTAATTTTATACTTAACAGAAGGCAGATTGGAAAGTATCATTTGATTTTTTTAAATTAAATTTTTTATAAATTAATTTGTATATAATCCATTCACAAAACTCCCGGTGACGTCTACATTTTCATATTGAAAATTTGGAGTGTATTTGATAAGTTATTGACGCTATTTAATAATAGCGTCGATATTTACTCTTAAATACATTACTACTTATCAAATACACTCCCAATTTTCAAAATGAAAATGTAAACGTCACCGGGAGTTTTGTGAATGGACTATATATCGTTTAGTTTTTGAGACTTTTCGAATTTTTCTGATTAAATTGTCGTGAAATAGCATTTATTTTAGGAGTAATGTACATAATAAAAGTTCTTTCATCCGGAACTCGCCACCGGCGGAAGTAAAAAGTTTCAGAAACGGTGGTAGATCACTCGGCTGCCAGCTCACATGGCCCCGACTCAGTTAGTGTCCTGTTTAGTTTTATTGGCATATCCTTTATTTGCTGAACAAACTGATTTACCGATATAAACTGTAACTTCTTAGCGAACGCTTCTACAAATTACTATTTCTCTAAAGAAAAACAGCCTCTTTTCTTATTTATTTCATCCAAAGTCAGCCATATTTAGCTTTTCCTTGTGATTTTTAGTCAAATTTAATGAAACTAAATTCTTGGCCGTTGAGAATTTAATTTTGCTAAATCTTAATTACTTTTCAAACTTTTGTCGACATTGACAGCTTTTTCAAGATTCTCTCAATCAAAACTGCGAAACCTTGAGAAGTGTGTGAATTTTAAAGTCTCTCCGCACAAGTTATTAGAATTTAGCGAGTTAAAAAGTATTATTAAATAATTTGTTTTCGCTTTATTATTATTGAGATTTGATTGCTTGAAATCTGATTCAATTTTTCTTTCAACGACTTTAACTTGTATTTCATTCCGCTATGACCATAAATCATACTGTATATGTGTGAAATGTACATTAATGTCACAACTGAGAGTAAACTATTTCTTATTAAAACTCCCTGCGTGTTTCTGTCTCAAAGTTGGGAATTCTCGTCTAAGTTGATTTATGGGGGTAAATAATTAGACGTGCCGAATTTCACTGACAAGTATCGCGTTGTCATGTTGGCTGCAGCTGACGTGCTAATTATGGTGAAGTTCTCATTAGTTCACCTCTAACGTAGGCCACATCAGCTCCGGCTGGCATCTTCGAAAGTTGCGGGCTTGTTTCATCATTTTAGAGGCCTAGGGCGAAAACATTCAGTTTTCGTGGAAAGTTTTAACTACATTCGGCAATGATTTTATGATTTTTTTAGCTATCTTATTCAAAAATAGGCTCTTAAGTCGTTTTAGACTACCCTATTTCTTGTACAAGATTTGATTCAATTTCTGCAGTAAATATTTAAAACAAGAAATTTTTGCACTGCAAATACGATTTGGAGGTAGAACGTGTTCTGTTTTTTCAGATACTTTTTCATTTAATTTAAATTTTGACACAATTTGCTGCCCAAATTTAATTGTTTAAGAAATTGAACCAAATATTATGATAGTGTAAAACGATCTTTACATCGTCCTATTTATCATTGTGAAATGAACAGCGTAAAATGACAAGAATTATCGAATACTTTTGTGAACATTTATTATCAAATTCTATTCCTAATTTAACATCATGTAAAACGGACTTTAGATATTAATTTTTATTCCAATTTACTGCAACGGTTTTCATATTTCAACTTTATGTACATCAAGGTTAATACAAATTAGTTTCTGTAGGAAACAAATTTTGATTTCTCACTTTATTCTCCAGTTAACTTTATGTGTCAGATATACTTACGATTTTAGATTCGCTTCAGTTGAAAGCACGACGGGGATGGGTTAATTACATCCTCGCTCGTCAGTATATATGCAAGTGCAATTAGCTTAAGTGTTACCTTCATCCCTTTAACTCAATTGTATCTGATTTCAGCACCCTAACTAATGTATCGTCTTTATTCGCAACGTTAAGCTCAATTTAGATGTTGCGATTTTTCGTAAAAATAATTTTTTCACATCGCAATTTTACAAAATGTCAAAGTGTAATATGCACAGAATATAAACTAACGTTAATAGAAAGGAATCCTCCATATAGAAAAATTTGGTCACGTTGGTCGGTAATATGTTAACAAGAAAAATATAATATATTTCTTTAATTTAATTTATATTTTCGAATATGAATAATTTTTCCAGAAGTAATACTGCACGATCAGTCAAGCTAATAATAATTGAAATTTTATGACTTTTCGATTGATAAGAGTTATAGATAGTTAATACATATATCTAGCTGGCCATGTGGGTTTGTTATACGAATTTGTTATTAAATTACCATTTTGTTTGATAATATTTACATCTAGAAAACTTATGTTATTATTATCCTCTCTTTCGATAGTAAATTGTAACCTATTATCAAAAGAATTGAATTAATTTAAAATATAAAATTTAAAAAATATCGTTAACATATCTGTAATATAAAGTTAGGTTACAAGGCAAAGAATTTATGATAGTTTTTTCTAATTTTTGTGTAACAATTTCAGCTAAAGCTGGAGAAAGAGGAGAACCCATTGCTGTAGTAAATATTAAATTGTTTATAAAATTTATCATTGAAAGCGAAATAAGAAGTATCAAAACAATGCAATGTTATAATTTCTATAAAATCATTGTATGATATATCAGTGTATTCTTTGAGTTCTAACCATTTATCTTTAATACTTTCTAAAGCAAGATTTTTTGGAATATTAGTGAATAAAGAAACGACATCAAGTGAGATAATAATATTATCGTTTCTATTTTTTTTTAACTAATTCAAAAGAATTTTTAAACAAAAAAATTCAGATTTTCATGTAACATTGTATAATTTAAGTACTAAATTTTGTTAAAAAATATAGAGCCAATCATTGAAACAATAAGTCTAAGAAGAATATTGCGTTCATGAATTTTTGGAATGCAATATAATTTAGGTAAAACAGGATTTTGTACTTTTAAGGACATTGGGCCGTATGAATAAAAGTGAAGCAAAAGCTTATAAGCATAACGTAGAAGTAAAAGCAAGTATTTCGAGCCAAAGGTAAATGTAAAGCATTACCTTCATTTGGTATGAATAATCATTGCCTTATACTAGCAAGCAAATGCTCTAGGTAAAAGAGTAAAACATTCAAAATATACAAGTTAAAACTTGTCTTTTCTGCAAACCAAGCTCGGACACACATTTGTATCTGTACCACACTTAGAACTTGCAGTACATTCGTGTATGTGAACTTTTATTGTTTGTTACTTTTACCAGAAATTAATATACCTACACATACATAATTAGAAAATGTCGTCTAGTGACGATGAAGTAGAATACCCCGATGCTAGTAATAATGAACTGAAATTCATTGCTGATGAGCTTGGTTCGCATCCCCGAAGTTTTATCGAAATCCCAGATACCAAATATGAAAAAAAAAAAGAAAGATTCAGCCATTGAAAAAATAATTGTGAAATACATATTTGGAAAAAAATTGATGCTGTGAAATTTTTGAAAAAAATTAACAGTATGAAAACTCGATTGAAGAAGAAAACGGATTTGAAAAGAACAGGAAATAAACGCATCAAGTTGTCAGAATGGGAGAAAGTTATGTTTGAAGCAATGCAATGTGAAACAAACTCATCAGTTACCAAAATACCAGATAAGTTTTAAAATGAAATGTGTTTCAATCTGTCAAATTAAACACGTGCTTGCTAACTTTTCGTAATAAAATAATTTAACAATTTTTTTCATATTAACAGGGGCTAAGAGTTTCGGTATCGTAAACGCAAATAAAGGCGTCCAAATGGAAGGAATATCGTCTGTAGACCCAGAATCTAGTAAGTCAACACTTCGGGTTGCTGTTCC
This sequence comes from Dorcus parallelipipedus, assembly GCA_958336345.1. NCBI lineage: Eukaryota > Metazoa > Arthropoda > Insecta > Coleoptera > Lucanidae > Dorcus > Dorcus parallelipipedus. Next base: position 5,043,329 of record OY284482.1, on the reverse strand, counting down.
CCTACCACTTCGAAAAAAATCATTGTTAGACAAATACGAAACTGATGAGACGAAAGGGTTGACAAATGCAGAGCTACAACGCTTAGTACTACTATAGCAGTTAAAGACAACCAGACTTCAGGGCGAATATTTTAAAGAAAAATTACAACGAATTGAGACAAGAAATTTACTTCAAAACGTTAATGTTGAAGGCAATAATACATATTTTATTTTATAAAACTATAAAAACATTTGGGAAAAAACAGAATAATTTTTTATTTCACTTGTGAAAAAATTTTCAATTTTCAATTATTGTCATTATTATTATAGATTATCTCAGCCAAATTTTGTCTTATTTCCTGTCCTTGGGCACAAATGTTAACATCCTCAAAATCGTCAAGATAGTTTTCATTATTGTCCTCTTCCAGTTGGTTTTCTGCAAAATCTGGGTCTCCCAATACCTTAGCAATGTTATGCAAAATGAAACATGATATAATTATAGGTCTGTTCCAACCACGCTTTGTGACGGTTTCGAAACCGTCACAAAGCGTGGTTGGAACAAGATAGTTAGCAAGTTTAATACGACAAATATATTTTAAGATGGGAAATCGATGTTCAACTTGCCCAAAACATCGCTCTATATAATGACCCTTTCCTGTTTTAATAGTTTCTTAAAACTCCTTCTAATAGCGTTATCAGGATGACGAAATGGAACCATGAGCCAAGGCTCTACGCGATAACTTTCATCACCAAGAAGTACAGTGTAATTTGTTCTCGCTATAATCTGCCGCAACTCCAAATTCTACTATCATGAACGGACCCGGGCCAACTAACGCCAACACTTGTGAACATGCATCTTGCATCACAAGTTGTGTTACAGTTCATTTTCCATTTCTGTTCTGAATACACCATGTATATGCATTGCTACCGTTCAGTTTTCATTTCTGTTCTAAACACACCCTGTATATGCGTAATTCGACGTTCCGGATTGTTTCTTGGAACGCGTCGTTCTACGCATTGCATTCGGTGTAGGAATACACCGTATTTCGCCGGCGTAATTTTCTCAAAATTTCGTTCTAACATATTTCCACCAACAGAACCCTCATTTAAATAAGCAAATTTATTTCATATAAGTAATCCATCCTTACTTAGGGTCAAAATCGCGCGTATGTGAGGAGTTGGACAAATTATAACGAAGTCCTACTTCACGACGCGTATTATTCGTGATCTTTGCCCTTTCCGGCGATTGGTCCGCACTGTTGTCAAGCCGTTCCACCAGTGGTAAAATTGAATATGTCTCTCTCGTTGGTGTTCTTTTCTTTTCTGCCGATCGAGAAGTACGCCGCCATTTCATTAAAGTTTCAATCGTCTCTTGGGTCACACGTTCTTTGTTAACTTTTTGGGTATGTGCCCGTTTCACCGAAGGGGGTGAAAGTGCATGTGAACGGCTATTCGCCGAATTTGCTTGATCCATTTGGGGTACGAGAAAGCCGCATCCCTTTGCGACTTGTGGCAGCCTGGGTGATAATCCTGGGTGAGTTGTTACGAATTGCTTCTCTCGATTTGGCCCTTACTTTCGCTTTTCCTTTTCGTTTATAGGCTTTTAGTAGAAGTTGTTTCTAACGTTATTTATTTTGGCGTTAATCGTCGTTCGTGGTCCCGGATCATTTGTGGACTCGCTGCTTTACGCCGATGAGTATTCGTTCCTCCGCCATCGCGTCTGCGCCGTAACCTTGCTACGATGACCGGAAGGCTGGCCATCCACGGAAGTGCATGACTGCCGACCACCTCTGCTATCGTCGACGGACATTTGATGCTGTGTAACAGGTCGGATCCATTTAATTATTATTATCAGTAGCAATATGCATACGGTGATTTCAAAGTAACCGCGATTGTGCACGAGATTTTGCGTATCCTCATGTAACGACTTAAATGACGTCGTCATCGGCATTAGGATTTGTAAAGAAACTTGTTTTTTTTTTTATATTAGATTAATTAGATTTATGCGGAGTTCGAACTCGAGAATGTAGGATTTGTCTCGTTTGGTTTTGTTTTCTTTCTTGTGTCGGTTGTATTCATGCATACTTATTGAATAATCGTTTATATTTTTTTTTTCTGTACACGAAGAAAATTTCTTTATGTTAATAGAATGTAAGTGTGTTGGACGTAACGTGTTTTCTTAATTTTTCACCGTTCCCCGTACAAAAAAAATTAAGTGGCGCCTATTTTGTTTTGGCCTTCGCGGTTTGGATTTGAACCCCCCCGTTCCACTGAAGTTAGCTGGCAACATCGGAATAACCCAATCCGGTGTATAAACTACTGCCTATCGTCACAGGTAGGTAGCAGTTGCTTGCACATTTACTGTAGGTCTTCCTTTTCGATTAATGTACTCATCACCGTGCAGTCTTGGTTTTTCTATCTCTATGTGTGTACAGTCAATCACACCAATTGCAGTTGGAAAACTGGGTGATTGAAATTCGAGGGCCAGCATGGGGATATCGCTTATTATAAGTGATAGAGAATCGGTTAAATGGAGGCAAAGTTGCCAAATTTCATGCTGATTAATTATCTGTTAAAAAATTTGAAAAATCTCGAACGGTTTGTTCATAATCGAAAAAAAAAACCAAAAATTGCGATTTTCGAAAATCGGTCATAACTTCTTTATTTATGATTTTTTTCAAAATCTGTGAAAACATTCCTGAAGCAACTTTTTACGCTTCATTGAATGCCGAATGTACTTTATTTCTAGAGCGATTCGTTTTTGTTTTTCCAGAGCCAACTTCATTTTTTCTTATGGGCGCGATTTTTGTTGGCTCTGGAAACAGAAAAACGAATCGCTCTAGAAATAAAGTACGATCTCCATTCAATCAAGCGTAAAAAGTTGCTTCAGGAATGTTTTCACAGATTTTGAAAAAAATCATAAATAAAGAAATTATGTCCGATTTTCGAAAATTGCAATTTCTCGTTTTTCGTCGATTGTGAAAAAACCGTTCGAGATATTTCAAATTTTTTAACAGATTATTAATCACCATGAAATTTGGCAACTTTGCCTCCATTTAACCTATTCTCTATCTCTTATAATAAGCGAGATCCCCAAGCTGGCCCTCGAATTTCAATCACCCTGTATAGTTTGCCATAGCTCCTTAGCTTCCATGATAGAATTTGGTAATGTAGGAAATTTAATCCAATAACCAGCTTGAGCAACTATACTCCTAACAACATTACAACACGGTTCTTGACACGGTTGATTACTCTACACCAAGTTCTTCGCCTATACCTTTCGGGAAACCAGGGTCAGCTAAATATCTCAAACATATTTTCATATGACGTAAATGCACCTCCTCGCGTTTCGTTAGTAGTTCCCAAGAAATGATTAGCTAACCACTCTAAATTTTCTTCTTCAAACCGAAGTAAACTCTTGAAATCGTTAATTTGTGTTGAAGAACGCGGTTTATAATATTTAATTGTTCGCAATTGTACTACTTCAGCCATGGCTAAACAATTAATAACGAAATTAAATTTATTCCTCGCACGTGAGTCTACATCTGACTAGATGCATTTATTTCGAAGGAAATGCTTTTAATTATAAGTAAAACATCTCTTTTATTCATATAATAGTATATTATACACCTAGGTAGAGAAGTCTAGTGTTACAACCCGAGGGTATGATTACATCCCGAGGCCCTTAGGGCCGAGGGATGTAAAGGACCGAGGGTTATAAGACTTCTCTACTCTTACTATCGCTCTTGACTTGACGCGTATGTTTTGGCCGAGGCGAAGATGGACTCTTCCATTGTTACTTTTGTTGCTTAACTTTGGGATCATACCCATAAACCCAACTTTCGTCGCCTATGGTGACCTTAAAAAGAAAATCTGTTTTAGTTAGAAGCTTTTCTTTCAATTCCCTACAGACATCCATACGATATTGTTTCTATTCGTCGTTTAGCATTAATTTTACTATCCTTCTCATGCTCAATGCTTCCGATAAACTCTGCTGATATATGTCATAAAATCATCGATCCCACGATGTTACAGATGTTTTGGATGGTCTGCCTATACGATCAATCACAATCGCATTCCGAACAGCAATGACATGTTCTTCTGTAATGCCGGTTGATGATTGTCCGAAACGTTCGTCGTCATCAGCAACTGATGTTCGGCCATTTTTCAAACGTTTAAAGCAGCCGTAAGTTTTTATCTGACCTAAACCGTTGTCCCTGAATGCCATCTTTAACATTTTGTGAGTTTCTGCGGCAATCTTACCGAATTTAAAAGAGAACCATTGCAATATCGCAAACACCAGCTAACACGACAATGGGAAATTGTTCACCAATGATAGAGGAAAAGACGCTTCAAGTAGAAAAAATGCATGTAATATGTTTTGAAATTCAATCATTTCTTAAATTCTTTTCAAGTAAGCGGAAAGCAATGCTACTTGTTTAGTAGAGAAGCGAATATTACGGTTCGTAAAATAGTCGTATTTTATGTAGCCTTCGCGGATATAAAATCTGAATGCGTGATAACCGTCCCAGTTTTGATGGAAATATCGATTATATATAGAAGTCGAATATTTCATAAAACGTTCTTGCCATAAATCTACACAAGACAGTATTCAGTAGATTTGTAAGAAATTTATTTTGTGAAATTCTTCTGGCAACCTCACGGCCATCAAAAATGCTCCAATTTGTATGCGGTTCTATGCTCCGGGGAAGGCGTACAAGTGCGCGTTTTGACAGTGCGTTTGACTTTTTATGCGTCCTCATTTTTATCCTTGGCTGGCGAACTGGCATTTGAAGCTTTACGTATCCGGAAACACGAATGAAACCGATACGTTCGCATTTTTCAGCACTTTGTTTTTCTGATTATACTTCTTCGAACGCGTATGTATATCCTCGAGATATTGGTCTTCAGATCAGTTTATACCGCGCGGATATTGCTTTTTCTATTTTCCGGATCTGTATATTAAAGAAACAGTTTCTGTGATATTGGTTCCGTTGACTGAACGCTTCAAATCAAAATGTCGACAAAAAGTTCTCAACTGTAAACAAACGAAAGTTCTGTTTTTAAAAGAATCTATCCGCTTCCATAAATTATTCTATTGTTACATTGTCAACCACGTATGTAATATCTAAACAAAGAAGTCTGAACTTTTCTAACTTAATTTTTTAACAAACAATTGAAATAAATATGTTTGTACAAAAAAAAATATTCAGATAAACCGTTTGAGGAAAGCTTACGGATTTCATACGCATTTCTGAAGTTAGATTGTATCTGTTATAAATAAATAGGGCTAGTAAAATGCGTATTTGTACTGTTTTCCCTACATTTGTATTCAGTTCATTTTTTCTATATTTTGGAGTTTTTGAATTTATTTTAATATAAATTTCATTTCATTTGACATACAAGTAGTTGTTTCAAAGTGAGAACATAAGCAATCTAACAGACAGAAAGCGGTAAAGGCACCTAAAAAGTATGGAGGAGGCTTTGTACGTTCTAGCCCCTTACAAAGACGTGTCGTTTTCGTTATTTGGAGCCCAATATTATTCCGTTCGCACTTCATAAATTTCAGTCTTCTATTACTTGCGGTATTTGTTATTATTGAATTTCTATTATCTCAGTTTCAGTCAATTACCGGTATATCGCGTACATACAAAATATTTTAATTGTTTGTAATATAAATAATAATGTAGCTAAAAAACTGCATGCTTCCAACTGAAGGCGTAAGCTGATACACGCTAGAACCCCTTCTACTCCTGCATGACTTCGTCCGAAGTTACTTACATCCACCTAGTTTTGAAATTCAACCTGTACATAGAAGAGTAGCGCTTATTGTCGCATATAATACGTTACTAACTTCAAAAACACGGTTATGATTGTTTTAGTTTGATAAGGAAATCGGAACTTGCTTTGTTAACGATATTACCTAACTAACAGTAAATCTTGTGTGAGGTGCGAATTAAAAATGAAGCTAAGAGTGTTGTCAGTTTAAAATTCTTAAATTGTTTTCTGTTCAAGGAAGAAACAACAAATAATGTTTCTAACTAGAGATTACAGATACTACAGATAGTAAATACAATTAAAAACAAGATTATTGAAATTGAGACATTATAAGTTACCAAACAACTAAACTTCAAATTAGTGAAATCTGTAACAGACACCAAAACGTTGTGTGAATATTTCAAGCTAACATTCGAATGTTTTGCTCTATTTCTGAGAATTCGCAAGGACAACTTCAGCTTATTCCCTTACATCACCGCAATAATTTATTTTTACCCAGGGAAGGAGTTGGTTCTAGCAACAATACCAGCCTGTCCCGTATCTCTCCGGCAACAATCACGTGCATTCAGCAATTCCAGACAAAGACATAATGCAAACTTTCCATTGCAACGTTATATTTTACGATAGTCGCTTATGTTGCACTATTTGCTGGTGTAAGTGCATCGCAAATGCGGCTTGCTTTCAAACAATTGGTGAATGCGCGTTTGTGAAACCTCATCAGAATAGGATTTAGGATTATGTACGACAAAAGACAAATGTTTTCCTACAAGTGAAGTTTTATCTAGAGAATGAAAACAAAAAATAGCGTAGATAATTCGAATTTATGAATTATGGACGGGATAACATTAGGTTCTAAGTAAGGAAAACGCCACGTCTCCGCAAGGGGCTAAAACTTACAAAGGCCTCCTCGATCTCTTTTACGTGCCTTTATGTCTATTGCTTTGCCTACGTTCTCACTTTAAAACAATTACCTGTATATGATGATATGGCATATCCTTCCAATAATTCGGCCTGCATTGTGTTGAAGATTTATAAACTTAAAGTAGTTCAGGTAAGGATTTTGCAATTTCTGTCTACAGATTTAACTTGAAGGCTTCCGCGGCCGTCGTCCATGTTTGAATTGGCTTCCGGTTGGAACCGCGTCACGTTGACTTCTACTGCCGACGTTTCGTTCTTCATTGCAGAAGAACTTCTTCAGGGCTGCTGCTGCTGGTGGTGTTGCTGTTGCTTCTGGTTAGTCGTTGAGACTGAGTGGGTATGTCTGTTGTCGTGGTATTTATAGTGATAGGTGGTGGTAGTGAGTCGGAACGGTGACCGGGGATTGGTCTGTTGGGACGTGACGGATCGTTAATGAGATGTTTCCAGGCATTGTGGAGGTAAAAGCCAGTATCACGGTTCAGATTATTGGGATGTTTGAGGATTTCTATGGATTCACGGATTTTACGATTGAAAAAATGAGATGAGCGGGCTAGAAGTTTTGTGTCGGAGAATAGGAGACAGTCTCAACGACTAACCAGAAGCAGCAGCAACACCAGCAGCAGCAGCAGCCCTGAAGAATTTCTTCTGCAATGAAGAACGAAACGTCGGCAGTAGAAGTCTGTCTACAAATATTGTTGACAAGGTTTTTAAATCCCAAAGTTTCACGTTTTGTTTTGTTCATTTACTTCTTAAAATCCACATCTAACTTGAGCTTTGAGCTTTTCACGCCTCAAAGATGGAAATTTGCGATAAATAAGGTGCTTCTTTATTTAACAATTGGACGAACTGTTCAAATGGATACTGCGTACAAATGGATACTGTTTTTCAGTTTGGTAAGAAAAGCATTACGAATTTTACAAACATCGAAATTGCAATTCACTATTACCCAATCCACATGAAGGAGTTACTTAGAAATATTACAATACTAATGTATCTCTAAGAAATAAATTGTTTCTGTAAGAAACAATTAATTTTTTCTACAAAATAATAGTATACATTTGTACATTGCGAGCATAAGTGAATCTTAATTATATGTATATCACAAAATCTTTTAACCGGACACTAAATATCGCATAAACACTTAACGTTTCGCCATCGTTCGACAGCTTCGTCAGTTTGTTTGTGCGCTATTTAGTGTCCGGTTAAAAGATTTTGTGATACAATTTTCATCGGACAAGGACCAACTTTAAACTTAATTATATAGATTAATTATAATAGTTTACGGGCTTACTCATATCTGAAAGCAAAATTGCCTAGTTTCTTTTTTTTTTCATCTGTAATATGACAACCTCTTTCAGAATAGATTGCGTTTACACATTCACAATCAGATAAGCAACGCTGGAAATTGACTTGGGTTTTGGGATTCGCTCATTTAGATTGGATGCGATACATATCTAAGCGCCAAACAAAATAACAACTTTATAGGCACTTTGCTCCTACGCTGATCGTGTAGCGGCTCACCTATACACAAACGGGAATGTCTTGGGAACACTTTCGCACTGAGGCAGTGTTTTTCTTTGCTTTTTATGTAATGCAATCTCTGAATTCATTTAGAAATCAAATTTATCGGTAAACATACTCTTTCAAAATTTGTTTTATTTGTTTCATTAGTCGATGTTAAAGGGCCTCTAAAAATTATATACGTCTATTATTATTAAAACGTCAGCGAGAAACCGAATATTTAGGTACGAAATAAAGAAAACCGATTGATTAAAGTGCAAAGAAAGGGCAACGTGTAATATTGGGTCATAAAAATGCAGAAAGATTTATGACAGGCACCTTGCTTATTGGAATAAAACTTTATTTATAATACAAGTTTAAATTAAAATTAAAGGAAAACACTATGAATCGGAGATCTAAATTGTTTTCATTTTATAGTGCTTTACTTGTTTACTTGCCAAAGCATGTGTTCAAAATAGGATCGTTGTTAAGCTGCGATGTAATAATCATAAAATTATAAAACACTTTTATGTATTTATTTCATTTATCTGCGGCACTTTCTTAACCAGGGACGGTATCGTTGTTGGCTATAATTTTTGATTAATTATTTCTTCCAAACTAAAGTAGAATTTTTTTAACATTTTCCCATACTTTCGGATATCGCTTCATTTCCTTTTTTTTTGGCGAAACAATTGTCAGTCGTCTGGTATTTAGAGCTAATGTAAAATTTTGCTTTTGCTTAATATATAAATATATTTAATTATGTAAAATTCGGTTTAGTTTATTTATGCAGTAGCCCTTGCAGATGATGTATCCACTCCTCTTGAGGTAACAAGTGGAATACCGCAAGGCTCCATACTTGCTTTATGCAATTTATGCCGGACTTTGCTTCTGTAGTCAAGAACAGCACTGTGCATTTCTATGTAGATGACACGCAACTCTTTCCATACTGATGATATGAAGAAACAAGTAGCCAGAATTAAAGATGATCTCCAAGCTATAGTATACTTTGCAACTGGCCACTGTATATAAATAAATGTAGCTAAAACATCCGTTTTAGTTTTCGGCCCTAAAGCAGCTAGAATTTACGTTTTACCTAAAATCAAAATTATGGCTAATGGAGATCAAGTCAGCCATAACGACTGTGAGAGAATCTTGGGATTGCATTTAGGCAAGGACTTGCGTTTTAAAATTCGCACTATGAATTGCTTTCGGTCTGCTTATAACTTAACAATGATTTTTAACTCTAGAATAGAAAAACCAAAATATTATTATGTGAATCCTTGATTTTGTCCCGATTTAATTACTGCTTTGTTGGTGTATTGACCAAGAAACGCGTCGAAAGATCCAAATATTAGAAAAATGTTGCCATCGTCTAATTTGTGGCGCTCGCAGAAGACAAAGAATTTCCTACAAATTGAAAGAACTGAATTGGCTCAACTTGAATAATTAAACGTTTTCTGCAAGCCGCCTGTCTTTATTATAAAATTATAAAATCTGAAACCCCTCCGTATCTACAATAAGGTTACATTCAGGACTAATGTTAATAATGTCAACATGCGTCAGGATGCGTCATCCTCCGTTACATAAAACGGAGTTTTTCAAATGTTCATTTACTTATGTCAGCTTATTTAAATTACATCTCATTCTGATCACTTAATCTGAGTGTTGATTCTTTCAAAAGAAAAATGAAAGCAAAAGTGTTTGCAGATCAATGTGCACTCTTCACTTAAGTAATACCTTATTAGTGTTACGCAAATTGTTCTACCATTGTATGAAAATTTTTGTTATCGTTATTACTATTATTGTCTATTCATCCAAGTAGGACACTATTTTAAGCAAAATGAAATGTTTAAAGTTGTATTCAAACTTATTAATTTATTAAATAAACTGAAAAATGCAAGTGTAGAGTTGTCCCAGATTCTTTTGGTGTTACAGTATACAGATTGAGTCAGTCAACTATTCGGGAAAGCCGCGGCCTTGTGCTAGCATTTTGAAGCGAGGAGCGCATATTACGAATAAAATAAATAACAATAATTGAAACTAAATTAAAACTAAAACAAAAAAAGGAAGTTTGAAAACGAAAATATTATTTTTATTTAAACAGATGAATCTCGATTATTTACGTGATAAAGAAAGTAAACGACATTCAGATCTACATGGTTCGATTTGAACTGAAGGCGTAAGTGATCTACGCTAGGAACCCCCTCCCTCTACTGCGCACGATTTCGTCCGAAATGACTTATATCCACCTAGTTCTGTGATTCAATCTGTATATCACATATGCATATACCGAGTGATTTTTTAAAAATTTTTATCAACTCTTGTCATGAGATCTGGGCGGAATGTCTTAGCTTAAGTGGAAAGTACGTCATTGTACTCCTTTATGCTGTTTTACAGTAAACCTACGACATGCTGTCCAAACTCCATGGAAAGAGAGATAAAAAATTTAAAAAATCACACGGTATTTTTTCATTTTTAATGAGCACTTGCCTATAACGAGTAATAAGTGTGGTCCCTTGAGCCCTCGCTATATCCGAGTTTTACTGTATTATTTTTAATTACTTCATAATTCTATAAAATTGCCTTTAAAATCTAAATAAATTCAAACTAGCGTTAGATTTGATAAATTTGGCCAATTATTGATTATAGTGATTATACGCGTGAATAATTTTGATATATGCATGTACGATTTTTAAATTTCAAATAAATACCTGAATGAACAGATTCCAATGAGCAATTAAACTGGAAGTAATGTTTTAATGAATCGTAAGCAATAAATTCAGGCATTTAAAGGATTCAATTCATTGCGCATTTGTATTGCACAGAATTTATTTCATGTTGCAAAAAATTATTTTTTTATGACGACAATAATACGTTAAATGTTCAAATAACGTGTATAATTACAGGAAAATTTTCTAATAAAATAACTATTTATACTATAATTTGAACAACTTTTGAAGAAAAATTACAACGCCAATTTAAATTTTTAATTTTCTTTCTAAAAAAAAGCATTTCTCTCTCACACACATACACACACACACCCACTCACATACATACGGTTCTATTAATTTCACTGCCGCAGCGCATATTTTTCCGTACGCTTTTTTTTATATGAAAAAGGACAAAAATAATAGAACAAGAACAAATAGTGGAAAGAATGGAAAGAACAGGTATAAAATAAAGATAATTATACCGAGTGATTCAGGTTGGTATTCGCACCCCTGTAAGCTCTTTATTTCTATTCTTAGGAAAACAGCATTTAGTATGAGTAATATAGACTTACCAGTAGTTTGTTTTACGTTACTAAACAATTTACTGCATGAATGGATGAATCTTTATTTCCAATAAAACATCACATTGTGATGCAGGAAAATTACTTAAGTGAAGTACAAATCATATTGTCATGATAAAATAAAAATTATTTAAAATAATCAGAAACATACAAATCAACATGTTAAAAGATATCGCAATGTAATACTCACAGGTAGATGTTACAAGTAAAAAAATTAGTTGTCATGCGGACGTCACCTGTCCAGGGGAATGGTTAATAAAACTTATTCAGTGTATAAAATGCAAAATTTGACATATAATATTTGATTTTGTTGGAGAAAATTTTCTTATTAATTGAGTTTCTTAAATTACGCGGGAGTTTATTGTAAATTTTGATACTGTGATAATGGAAACAATTTTGTTTGTGGTATATCCTGTCGAATAGTGTCCCTGTTCTGTGTTCCATATTCGTGAACATCCAAACCAGATACTACCGTGGCACGATGTTTGTATAAATATATTGAACATTTGATAATGTACTGTACACAATTGTTGAAATTTGTAATTTAGGAAAATATTCTCTACATGATTCTCATGGACCAAGATCCTGAATTGCACGGATGGCACGTTTTTATAACAATAAAATGGAATTCAATGTGTGAGAATTATCCCAGAATAAAAGCCCATAGTTAGCAAATGTGTGTTGGGAATAATCAGCCGATATGTCAGCGGTCATTACTAAAGTTCGGATTTTATGTAAAAAGCGTCTTTTTTATTATTAGGAATATCAATGTAAAATTTAGGATATATCCGAACTTCACTAAGATAATTAGATTGGCGGTATAAAAAAATTAAATATTTTTTGCATAAACTGATGGTCTAGTACATATTTTCGGTTTTCGTGGCTAAAATGCATATTTTCTACATTTCGAACATAAAATGCACATATTTTCACAATATCAATAATTAATTTTTATCGGAATTAGGTAAGCAAGAATAAAAAAAAATCGCCGGTCTTATTTTTGCAGTTGACTGAAATGTTTAATGTCGTATTCGTCGGACGGCCGTTACTGTATTACTTTATTAGTTTATTACGGTCTCCTCTGGTAGTTCCCCATTCTTAAGAATTGTGCCTACAGATGTGTCGGATTATGTGAAATGAAATTTATAGCTTGTCTTAAATAATTTAAAATTTTGCAAGCATTATTGTTTTTGCAGTCCTAGCGTAAACTCTAATGAAATTCGAAATGCCGAAGGCCAACCGTTGTCTTGTGTCTGTGTGGATTAAAAATCATCCAGAGCTAACTTTGGAAAAAGAGGAACTTTACTGCAAGGTCTGTGGGAAAGTGGTAAGTTTTTTTCCTCTACATTTTTAGGAGGCCCATTAATTCGCATTAATTAAGAAACATTTAATATTAATTTGAAAGTTTTTAAAGTTTGATTACATGTATGTATGGTATTTTATGAGATTATTATTATGTTCGATTAATAAAAGTATTTATTTTAAGATAAAGTGTGAGAAAAAATCCCAAATTGACCAACTACATCGCGACCGGGAGACATAAAAGTGGGTGCGAGAAACTGACTGATTACTTGTTGTTTTATTTCATCAGAAACAACATGTATAAAAGCGCATAAATTTACGTAAGAAAGCATATTTTTGACATATTTTTTGGAAAACGTGACATATTTATGCGCATATTTTTAATATTTCTTCTGCATAAAAATCCGAACTTTAGTCATTACTAATATGAAAGAAATCTAAATGTTTACAATTTTGCAATACGTTTTGTCAGAAATGTTAGAAACTATGCCATTAGATATACACTAAATTGGAGCATCTTTTAGAAATTCAGCAAGGTACAGCATCTTTTTGTAATTGAGGGGCCTGGAAGTAAAAGGGTTTAAGTACATTTTTTCAAAAAAATGAACTAATTGCGGTATGCTACACCTAAAAGGTATCTCTGCTTCAAGTGTATTTCGAATCCTCTGGTGCCATTTTTCGTGAACTTAATGAACTTTATCCTGGAATGTCCAATAATCAAGGAAGTTTAAAGTCGATTATCTCAAAACTATAAAAAGTGCACTTGAACCGTTTTACTTCCAAGCCCCTCAATTGTTTCCGTACAGATCGTATTTTAGTATTTTATATAACGAGTGACTAAAGAGGTGCTTTTTTTCACGAGTGGGTCGAGTGAAAAAAAGTATCGTTTAGTTACGAGTTATATACAGTGTGGTGATAAAGTAACGCACCAAGCGAAGAAACACCCCTAGCATTGACTTTCTCGAAAAAAACTCGGACTGGTCGATTTTATTTTTAAAAAAGACATCTTTTACAACCAATTTTAATTTTATGTCAGTTACCACTTTTGCGCTGTGACGTCATCGACACTTTTTTTAAATGACAACCTACTTTTTTGAAAATGTCATTTGAAGGCATTTGAGTACAAAAATGTTAATGAACCACTAGTTGCATAAGAAAATTTTGAAGAAAAAAATTATTGAAAAATGGAAATGTGATTTTTAATCTTAATAAAATTTCAACTTAAAATAATACTTTCTTATGAAAACATAACAAAACAACTTAATAAAATTACAATAAATGCTGAAAATGTTCTCCACCAACCATTGACAGTGACCAGCTCGTGTGTAAACGCTGTTAATGAGTCTTGCGATGGTTTCACAGCTAATGTTATTCATTTCCGTCCTAATTTTGTTTTGTAAGTCTTCCAAATTTTGAGGTCTGTTCACGTAAACTCGACCTTTTAGATAACCTCATAAAAAGAAAACTTACTTACTCACTTACTTGTCTGACCAGAGAATATTTGATCCTAAAATATTGTTATTAATTTTTAGGCAGAATTTAAATTATTGTAATGGATGGATTACAGAATTTTTTTTTTTTGGCAGATCTATTGTCACCTTCAAATTACATATATTTATGGCCATATTTAAAGGAAAACTTGTATGCATGAGCTTTAATAAATTCGGAAGAATTAAAAAGATGAATAATAACAGAATTTGGAAGAATCAAGCAAGTAATTTTAACAAAAGTGCTCATTCACATCGGGTAGAATGCGCCTTGAAGTTGGGGGTAATCGATTTGAGCATTTACCATAAATTTTAGAAAATATGTTGCCGTCTAGTAACATTAAAGATTCGTTTAAGACACTATACCATAACTCAAAAACAATTGAACTTAGGTATAGGATATGTTATACATTTTCGATTTGGCATCGACTGTAGAATTCAAAAATGTAAAAATATATAGGCTGTTCTATTAAAATTTTTAACTTTGAGACTATTTCCGCTCTAACCGGATATGATATACATCGTTTCTTAATGTCAGACAATTTATTCAAAGACCTATATTATTCATACCAAATGTTATTTTTTTAAGAATAGAAATAAAACTGTTAGGGATGCGAATATAAATCTGAATCACGCGGCACATTATCAGAGAGTTCAGAAGAGGCAACAAGGTATAATCAAAATGGTAAGCATAAACAACAAAAAAGAGGAGATAATTGAAGAAAAGTTTAAGATAGAATATTTGGGGAATAACAGAGACGAAAAAAAAGGGCCAAGGAAAAATATTAGGTATTTAATGGGGGATATTGGTTTACATGATCAGAAGTACACAAAAAAAAAAACAAAGAGAATATACTATTCTAAATGAGGAATACATAAATGAAAGAATATTATTCTTAGTTGACGTGAACTTAAATGAAGAAAATGGCCTGTAATAATAATATTGCTGTGATATTACCTGACTCACCATATGGTTCCGGTATAATGTATATCTAAAGAACAGAAAGAAGAGGAGCAAATAAATCCATTTAAAAAAAATTATTAAATTCCAAATCATATATCATTCCATAAAGCAGTCAATAATACAAACACCAAAAACAGTATCTGAAAATAAAAATATATTACAAAAGTCATACAAAGTAAAATTCAAAGTTGTAAATCTAAAAAGAGTACTAGCATAAATTCCACCGAATGTGGTTTTCCTTTCTGGTGTCTAAACTATTTAATATAGAAAGAAATTTTAAACGCTATCATGCTCTAATAAAAAAACTCTTAACGTTAAATTTATTTGCAATTATACCGGGTGTTCATTTTACAAATGTCAGCAAGTACCTTTAATATTTCAAACGGAATACCCTATATATTATTATATCGCGACCCCCCCCCCAGTGGGTGGGGCGGGGGCAACTTTCAAATCGCAAATAGGAACCACTATTTTTTATTGCAGATTCGGATTCTACAGCAAAAAAGACGTAACTTGTATGTCAAACATTTTATCAAAATAATAATAGCATAGTTATTAAAATTTAATTAAAGTTGTCGCTTTTTGAACGCTGCGCTGCCAATATCTTTGGAACTCGTCTCAAATGCGGTGGTTGATTCCAAGAAAGTGACGTAGCGGTCTTCTAGGAAATGTGCCTCCACAAATATCGTACCGGCTGTGCGTTACCTCAGTACGTGCCTTGCTTTCGTTGCGTGTCGCATTGTTTCAATACGTTCCGTCATTACGTAACTGCATTATCAGTTATAATGCAGGCTATAACAGTACAAGAGAAAATTGAAATGGTTTACATTTACGGAGAAAGTGGCAGGGATATCAATAATGCTGTTACCCTGTATGCTCAACGTTTTCCAGACAAGGTACGGTCAGCGCTTCGTTTTACCGGGTTGTTCAAAGTTCTCCACCGAGGGAAGCGTACAACCCAAAAAAAGGACCCGCCGAAGAACAATTGCTGGAGAAAATAATGAAATTGCGGTATTAGCTGCAGCGGCTCATAACCCACACGTTAGTACTCGACGCATAAGTCGTGAATCGGGACTGAGTCAGACTACTGTTTGCCAAATATTGAAGCATAGAAAATATCATCCGTTTCATGTTTCCCTGCATCAAGAACTTCATGGCGATGATTTCCAGAACCGAGTGACATTCTGTGACTGGGCGCTCCAACAAATACAACGAGACCCCCATTTCTTTGCTCGCGTATTGTTCTCTGACGAGGCGACTTTTACAAACCACGGTACGATTAATCGACACAATATGCATTATTGGAGTATCGAAAACCCACACTGGTTACGCCAAGTTGAACAACAGCGCCCTTGGAATGTGAATGTTTGGTGTGGAATAATTGGCGAGAACCTCATTGGTCCATTCTTTATCGATGGCAACTTAAATGGTGAAAGATATCGCAACTTCTTGGAGAACGAACTTCCAGTATTGCTTGAAGACCTTTCCTTGGATGTGCGACAAACAATATGGTTTCAACATGACGGTTGTCCAGGACATTATTCTGCAGCAGTATTCTGCAGGAAAGTATTAGATCGCGTCTACAATCGTCGGTGGATCGGAAGAGGTGGTCCAGTATCTTGGCCTGCAAGATCGCCGGATCTTACTTCGCCTGACTTTTGTTTGTGGGGTTGCTTGAAGGGTGAAGTTTATAATGCACTCCCAACAACGCGTGAAAACATGATTGAGCGAATCACTAATGCCTGCCGGACGATTACACCAGACACACTTCTCAGTTGTGTCCTAGCATTCCAACTGCGGATAAATAAGTGCATCGAAGTGGATGGACACATTTTTGAGTACTTACTGAAATAATATTATAAACACCTCAATGGTGAGAGGCGAGGGGACTCACCTAAAACAAGCACCCCGATGGGAACAGAAACCTACTACTCTACTACTAATCTGTCAGGAATCCAAAACAAAGATTCGGACAAACCATACGTCTTTTACGCCGTAGAATCCGAATCTGCAATAAAAAATAATAGTTCCTATTTGCGATTCGGATCAAATAAATTGTGTTCACAACGTTTTCTGCTACGATGCGTAGTTGTAGAGATATTTCAAGAGATATTTGTCTCAAGATAAAAAACTCACCCGGTATAGAGGGTGCCCGGATTTCGTAGGGACAACATGGGTAACTTTTTTATCTGAAGAGGTAGAGAGATGGTTAAATTAGTAAAAAGGTGCGGGTTCAAGATTCAAGGGTTCAAGGTTCAAAATTTCATAATTTCTTTTATTTGCCGTAACTTTTTTGTTACTTAGGATATTTAGATGCGGTTTGAATTAATTTGTACAGTAATTTAAATATTTTTATTGGCAAAACAAAACCAAACTCATTTAACCATCTTTCTATCTCTTCAAATACAAAAGTTACCCGTTTTGTCCCTACGAAATCCGGGCACCCGGTATAAACAAAATAAACATGATAAGATAAACAATACACATTAAATATTTTAACTTAATTTTTGAAAGTATAATCTCAAAAATATCAGTGCGTTAAGAGTATCGTCTCATATCGTATCGGCCGATATAATTGGCTGCCGAAAAAGCTCGTTCAGCTTCAACACTTATTGGAGGAATTGTCAACAAATATTAATAATATTAAGGAATATTATTTTTCATTAAATTAATAATGAAGCATATCATATTTTTAAATACTGCTGGGCAATCCCGAAAATCTCGGGATTAGTACTTTCTAATCCCGCGATTTTCGGCATCAAAAATCGGTCGGGATCCCGGGATTGTATTCTCTAGTAATTACACATGGTTTAAGCTAAGTAACACTATATTAAACAAACCTGAAGACTACGCAAATCGTTGGTGGCTGGCAGTTCTTTTTGCTGAATTTAGAAATGAAATATTTCAAACAATGTCTTATTCCTAAAACCGACAGTTTGTGAGATAATTCTGGTTTTCATTTTGATGATAGAATCATTTACAGAAGCTCTATACAAGGTTTGTTCCAAAATCCAAAATCATTTTATGACGGTTTCGAAACCGTCAAAAGCATCAAAGTTTTACACTTGATAAAATTGTCAAAATCGATCATTATTTCGGTGGGCAACTGATTCTGACGGTTTCGAAACGGTCAGAAAATGATGTTGGAACAGACCTATAGTTTCAAATGTAATAAGGTATTTTTTTCTGCTTCACGAGTATTCACAAAACGAAAAGTTCACTGTATTCTCATTGAAATAAATTTATGAAAATATTAGAATAATACGTGGAAACATTTTCGAAAGTCCGACTACGAAGAATTTCAATTTTAACGGTTTATGAGTTGCAGGCCTATTATATTATCGTATCGTAGACATTTCTGTGCACTACAGCGACGCGAAATTCCAGAATATTATAAAGCGCAGACTATAGCACAATCGTAGTCGACGATGACATTTTTCGAAGCAATAATCCGGACGTATGTGAAGTGATCTGTGCATAATACGACAATAACGTACCGCTTTTATCCACTTCCAATATTTATATTACTTTCGAGACTAGCCAAAATTAATTTAATTGGATGAAATTTGTAGCTAGGCTTCTAATTTTTTTTGTCTAGTTTTAAAGAATGAACTTTAAATTATCCAGAATAATGTTATAAAAGCATTAAAATGTAATTTAAAACTGTCGGTGGCCATTATAATTATTTATACTAATTAACAATTATTAAGACAATATTTCTGAATGGAAGTATTCGTATTTCTTCCTTTTAATGTTCCTTGTTTATGTGATTTACCTTTTTGTTAAACATATTGCATGTCAAAATTATCATAACAAATACATTTCTAATATTACTGCTGATATTTGTGATTTGTATTCGGGGTTAAATTAAATTAATTTAGTTGGATGCTGTCACTGCACATCAGCGCCTGCTTTGCATATGAATGTATAGGCGGCACCGTAAATCTTGGCTTATGCGCACGATATATTTTATGGAAGGTCTTACATATGATGAGAGGCATCAGCATCATCATTACGACATTCATCGTCTGGGTTACTCTACAACCGAGGAAGTAATCTGAACCCTTGCATCTTATTCTGGCAAGCAAATGGCCAACGCGCGTTTGCCAGATTTAACGAGGCACTATTTGTTACTAATTACATTATTTTGATAATTCAGTTAAACGCTAGGTTGTTTAACTCGCTTAATTAAAATTATTTTAAAAGGGGTTAGGAAGATCGCCGTTAGTTACCTCGTCTTGGTAAGGTGTACATATTTTGGCAGAGAAAGAGTGCAGTACATAATTTACACCGGAGAATTTCCAATTAAAGTATAATCAAGATCGCGGTTGCTTCCTGGCGCGATTGTGGTGTCCGGAAAATGTAAGGGTCGAGCAGGGGATCCTTAATAGCAATCTATAGCTCGGACTCAAGTTTCAATTACAAGGAATTCTCTATATTGCATGTATACCGGTATCAATTGGTTCATTAATATTATTATTATTTTTTTTGCATAAGAAATTTGTCGCCATTTTATCAATTGCTGCTTTTTATATACATATGCTACCCACTGCAATTACCGCTTACAGCTAATTTTATTTTAGATTCCATATTCTATTAGATGTTTTCGACTGATTCGACTGATAAAGTTTGTTTCAACCAAGTATTACCATTGTCCTACCTCACTCATTATATCTAATTATAATAATTTGCTATCAAAATTATTTATTATACCGTACATTCAATTAAATTCCTAATTAAAGTCGGCTATGATTTCAATGCTTTTTCTCCTAAAGGTTTGTAGCACTGACAGCTGTCAAATTTGAGGTCCAATTATTTGTTTGTGCTAACTTGACCTCCCAACATTTCGCAAACGCGTCTGAAAATATGAAGCGTAGGGTATGTTTGTGCATTCAAGCTAAAGGAATACATTTTTCAGCATCTGCTTTAAGCTTTAGTTGTTTTGAATTGGTTTTCCGAATTTTGCGTTTACTTTACACCTTTTTTTATGTGATTATTGACAACTATCCTTTCACTCGTATATTGCGGTCGCCAACTTTATAAAAAAATCACAGCTTAATTTAATGAATTTATTTGAAGGCACGTGAGTAGAGTAAAATATAAAGCTGCTAATTCTGGAAGTGGAAATTTAGAGAAAATAAATGCGTTATGGTCATTAACATAAATTAAATATATTATTTACGTATGCACAATTTTTAATCACTTACATTTTTACATTTGCACAATTTTTAATCACTTACATTTTTACATTTGCACAATTTTTAATCACTTACATTTTTACATTTGCACAATTTTTAATCACTTACATTTTTACATTGTTCATGACTTCTAATAACAACATTTTGAAGGTGATTAAATATTGTAACACAAAAAGAAATGATGGTTTCGAGTCCAAGATATCCAAGCAGAAGCCGGAAGCCACCTGTGCGGAAACCGCCGACTTGCTTCTTTAAATCACGTCTTAAAAAGACAATATTAAAATAAAACTTTCATTTTTTTAATCCTTTTTCTTTAATTATTTCAATAATTGAGGCATAATTCTTAATAATTTTTAAGATCAAGCTGTATTCATTCGAGAACTTTCAGAAACAAGGTGAATTGTTGCCGTATATTATCTTGGGAAGATAAAAATCGATAATATCTGGAATCCAATGTTATATCCCTGTAGCTCAGATGGCACTGTCCTTGTACTTACAGTTCTAATATAGTCATTAGTTCATTACGCACTAAACTTCTCAAAATGTTTATAGTTATGTGTAATAAACAGACCGCGGGAACTTAGTGGTATTGTAGTATGAATAACCTAATTAGAGCGCAAAAACTGTACAAAATACGTAAACGACAGTCAGTGACGGATGACGCCTTGCGCTCTCTAACTAAAATAAAATATTTATCCATACGTAACTTTACGTACGATCGCGCGCACGCCGCAGCTGAGTAGGCGTTCAGACTTTGAATTCCACAACTTTCCCGCGGCCTGGTAATTAAGTTCATTTGATTGATGTAACTATAAAACAAGACAATATAGAGACAGAAGGAAGTCATGAAACGATTTAAAAAATTGAATAAGTGATACATAGTTAGTTATTGAAGACATATCAAATAACGATAAGGAAGTTGTGATAGCAGCTAAATAATTGACATTAATTCAATTTAAATCAGTATTCGACTAAATGATTGCCAAATGGAGTTGAAAATGTACATTCTAAATCTTATAAATCTAATTAAAAATAATGAAAGTCCAATATTATTTCGTTCGGGATAATTAAAGGTATTACGCCTGGCATTTCTGTACATCTGCCCTTCTGTAAATTATTGGCGGATCGCGGAGTCTCGTCGAGATACACTCTAACTGCTTTTTCTTTTTCTCTCTTCCTTCAAGAATGTAATTAAAAAGGAAGATGTGTCCGTTATTAATAAGTGCCCAAGTATTTCCCTTATCGAGCGGAATGAACGTTGCAGCAACTTAGGAATATTTTCACGGAAAAGACTATAATTACGGTTGACGAGTTTACCTGGGAATTATTGACACATTTTGAAAATTAAACCCGCCGAACCCTTTCTGTTGATTGATGATCCTTTTTTTAATGAACCAATTTCTGTGGAAACGAAGCGAAGCTCCTAGTTACGCTTCTCGATCGTTTTTATAAATGTGATGAAATTTAATTTGAAACTAATTTATAGAATGAATAAAGAAAACAATTTAATTGACGTGATTGTATTTTAATATATGTTGGAAAAATTATTCATAGAATTTAATAATTGTGAATATTATTAACTGCATTTGAATTTATGAATGGGTGCAAACATAAAATCAACGACAATAAATCCATGAATAAATTGTCAAATTAGAACCAGCTCTAATTTTTCATCGATTTCTTTGAAATTTTTATTTCATGGTTTCATTTTTCATTTTCATGGTTCTAATTTGGCAATTTATTCATAGATTTATTGTCGTTGATTTTATGTTTGCAAGCATGAATTAATTCAAGGTCACAAAATCCATCGATTTCTTTGACTGTGTAATGCCTATTTTATCGTAATTCAATAACGATTTTTGTGGGTAAATAACATTTTATTGCACGCAAACTAGTTTGGGCATACCAAATTCAATAATTTAACTATCCTATCATTGAAAAAGTTAAATTATTCCATTTTGACAACAAAATTGTAAACAAACAGCCAATTAGATTGCATTTGAGAGGTAAGAACGGTATATTTAAATAAAATAAAAGAAGTAAAGAACGGCTTAGCTGACAAGGAAAAGTAACTGTTGACGTACGTTTCGGTCTTATTAGACCTCATCAGGACAGTATAACCAACGTGTAAGGTGTTGACACTTGGTATATTTAAATATTAATATTTTCCAGTTTAGTAACGAAACCTGTGACAAATTTGATACTAGCAATGAAAACAGAATTCTACCGAAAAGTGAAAAAATATACAGGTGTTCCGTTGAAAATAAGTAAGTGGTATCAGTTTCTGAGAAAGTAGATAGTTGGCAACAATGTCGGTGTTATGGTCTGATTCGCCTTATTTGCTACAATCTTGATGTAAAATATCAACCACGTGGTATCTATCATTTTTGAGATATTTTTATTATTCCATACTTTTGACTCACAATCAATCTGTATACAGGATGTTATCAATTAAGGGGGCAATAATTATATCGCGTATAAAGGACATCAAAATATTAATATACAGGGTTATTCATATCAAGAGTAACAAACTTTGGCATTTTGTTGGAGAGGTCATTTTAAGTTATATATATGTTATATGAACCTAGGTCATATTTCACTTCGTTGCAGAATTACAACAGATCAAAGTTTTATTGGGTGTCTCATAACGTACGCAGGAGATTAAAAGGGTATCTAGAGGAGATCACATTAAAGCTTTTTTCTTAATAAAAAAATCAATAACTAAAAAGTTACAAGAGTTTAAAGTGAAAATAAATAACAAGCAAAAGTTACTACCTGTAGTAATATTTTACGTTTTAAATTCAAATTTGTGGTATTTAAGAGTTAATTGAACACTGCTTTACATGAAACAACTATTTTAAAAAATGTAGTCACGTAAATGTTACGGCTATTTCATTTTTTCCGTTAATACCCAAAAACTGCGTTTGTGTTGTTGAGCAGCGCTGACTAGATTAAAACAAAACTAGAAATTTTATTAATTAAGAAGATATAGGTGTAAATTAAACAAGAAATTAAGACACTTAAACTGCTGTAACTTTCTTATCATTAGGATTTCGTCAAAAGCGAATTATGAAAAAAGCTTTATTTTGATCTCTTATAGCTGCCCTCCGTACGTTATGAGACACCCAGTATTATCAACTTATAAAATCGTAAACACGAACTATGGCATGATAAATAATAATTATGAGTAAAAGAATGAATAAATAAATGATAATTATAAGTTGATAATATAATGTTTTGTTACTACGCCAACAAAACTTTGATCTGTTGTAATTCTGCAACAATGTGAAATATGACCTACGTTCATATAACTTAAAATTCATTCACTTAAAATGACCTCTCCGACAAATTGCCAAAGTTTGTTACACTTGATATGAATCACCCTGTATGTATAACCTAATTTACCTATATATAAAAGTTTATCGTTCCTTCATATCACCACTCTGTATAAAGCTTTTACAAGCCTTCTAGGCCCATTGCATAGTGAAATGTTTCCATTTCTTTCTATCCTTTGCCAGCGACCTACAATTTCTGAGTCCTTCTTCTTTTATGTTCTCCGTGTCTGCTTCTCTCCTTCTCTTTCCCTCTGGCATTTTCCACCCAATATCCTGAATTAGCCTGTCTTCTTCTAATCGTACTAAATGTCCCAGCCACTGTAGTCGGCGCATTTTTACAAAGTGTGTTACGGGGGTTTCCCCATACATATCGTAGATTTCTTCGTTCTTTCTCCTTTCCCATCCTTCCTCCGTTTTTCTCCCACCGAAGATTCTTCTTAGTATCCTTCTTTCCCAGAACTCCAATTTTGCTTGTGTTTTTTTTGTTCCTCGTCCACAACTCGCAGCTGCACGTCAATGTCTTTTCGTTAGTTAATTCATGTTTACTTTCACCTCCCGTTATACTTTGTATATATTTTCTCTTCCCACTTTTGCGTTTGCTTCTCCTAAATCAATTGTTAAATTATCTCACAAAATCTTTTAAACGGACACTAAATGGCGCACAAACACTTTACGTTTCGCTATCGTTTGACAACTTCTTGGAAGAGGCTGTCAAACGATAGCGAAACGTAAAGTGTTTGTGCGAAGAAGCTGTCAAACGATAGAGAAACGTAAAGTGTTTGTGCGCCATTTAGTGTCCGTTTAAAAGATTTTGTGATACAATTTTCGTCGGACAAGAACCAGCTTTAATTATGTTAAATTATCTTTGGGGACTTTGTCGATAATTGCTTCTAGCTCTTCGTAATATTGTTCCTTCATTTCTTCTTCTTTCTCTTCGGTTCCTGCACGGATATTAACTATCGTCACTGTTCTACTTTCTTTTAATTCTTATTAGGCACAGTTTGTCTGATTGTGGTTGAAAGTGCATTACTTGTCCTTGAATATTTTCTCTTACCATGAATCCTACGCTGTATGTTCTCTCGTGAACATTGTGTAGTTTGCAAACTTTTTTATGTTGTTCCCTGTCAGATGAATTTCCTGAATTGCTACTATTTATGTCTATAACGTAATTATTTAACTCTTGTATTAAATTTATTTTTACTTCTTCTTCGCACAACCCTCGTATATTCCATGTTCCTAAATTTATTATTTTGTCTTGTTCTTCCTGCAGATTTATCAATCTCTCTGTTTATTCCAGTATCGTTATTTTCTCTTTTTCTCGTTGTCCTCTTCTTTGCTAAGGTTGTCATCATAAGTTTTCCTGCGCTTGTACTTTCTAGTTTTTACTAACTTTTCGGTTTTACTTTGTTCTGTTCCTAGTCCTCCCATTCTGACGATTTTTTCCTCTACTTTATCCCATTTCCATTCTTCTTCACCTACATACAATTTTCTGTATCCGATCTTGACCTGTTTTTCTCTCTTTTTTCCTTCATTTGCTTTTCTCCTTAATTGGCTTTGAATATCCCTATCTTTTTTTAATAGGTCATCATTTATGTAGATTTTTTTTGTCCTCTTTATTTCTCAACATATTCTTATACTACATAATCAACTTTTTTCTTTTTCTCTTTCCAATTTTACTAAATAAGTTTTTTCCTCTAGTTTTGCGACTCCTTTAATTCGTACCTTGACGATTAATTCTTCTTACATAGAGCCTTCCATTACTTTCTTTAGTACGTCTTGGTCATCAGTATCTACTTTTAGCCCTTGCAAATACTACATTATTTCGTCTTTTTCCAACCGTTCTAATCTGTCGTCAACTTCTTCAACCCTTCTTTTTAGTCGCTCATTTTCCTTAACCAAATTCTTATTCTCCTCTTTAAGTCTTTTATATCTTTCCTGTATTATTTCTGTTCCTCCTTTAATTCTTTTACCTTTTTCAATCATTTTCTTTATCATTTCAACATTTTCCTTCAAGTTTCTTTGAGATTTTGCTGGTAACCTCCCTATTTTTACACTTTTCTTAAAAATTCTTTGTTAATCTTGTTCCTCACTCTCAATTTTGCTTTTTCTATCATCTGCAGAAGATTTTTGAGAATCTATATTTATTTTCCTTTTTTTTGTTACTTACTTACAAATATATTTTACCATATGTACTTAACCGCGGAAAAAGTTCCAGTCAACCTGTCGAAGACCCTCCTTTTATCGGTGTTAGTCAACTTATTTATAACTACTTAATTAATGTATTTTCGAAACCTACCTTCTTTTATTTTCTTTCGTTTTTCTTTACCTCTCGTATGTTTCCCCAGTGCCAACTGATCAGTTAATTTTTACACGTTTTCGTCTGCACACCTGTATTTATTTAATATTTACAAATTTCCGTAATGTACTTTGTTTTGTGACTCCGTAATTCTTATTATTAATTTTTAATTCACTTCACTTCACTTAAAAACTTTTAGGTATTTGTTTGTTTTTGTTTCGTGTAATAAGGCTCGCAGGACTAATTGTTTATCGCCGGTCAACAGAAACACATCCGTACCCTTTACCCTCTTCGATATCATTTTCTGAGACAGTACATGGTTGGCAACAATGTCGATATTGTGGTCTGATTCGCCTTATTTGCTAGTATCTTGATGTAAAATAGTAACCTTATGGTTATCATTTTTGAGATATTTTGATTATTCCATACTTTTGACTCAGTCTATATACAAATTGAAAAGAAATATGAAGTTGATAATTTAAAGTTTAACTGCGAATTTGATTAAAAGTTTAGTGATCAATTATTTTATTTTCATTTCATAAATAAAAACATTATTTGAAATTACGAACGTTGATAGAATGAAATTTTGCCGTAACCCAACCAACCAACAGTGCAGCTTTTATAGCAAACAATTCCCAATAGGTACACGAAAATGAATTATAAATTGTGTATTGGCCGAAAATTTTGCGAAATTGACAATAATATACTCGACAAACAAATATTACGTATTATTAATCGCTGAATATACAGTGCGACAAAATGAGGCTTCGAAATTCTGAATTCGGATATCTCAACAGAAGAGCGAGAACTATTCAGGTTCTTTGTTATTGCTCGTAAGAACAGTAAACAGTAGGTATAATATTATAAACATCACAGTACAACAAAGAAATTCTAATGGTAAATTTGAGGTGAAACAAAAATACATCTCACGAGATTTTGCGATGTTAGGTCATTTAAGGATTTTATCGAGGCCTGAAGTTTAGAAAATGGGCATTTTTTGAAGGAAAATTTTCCATCAAAAAAGTCGCCTGAAATGGTTTACAATAAAACGCACAGACACATCATTTTTGAGAAAAAAAAAAGAATAAATAAATTTAACTGGTACAGATAAATATGGAAAAAGATATAAAACGTATCATTGTTTGACAAAAAAATTCAAATCAGATTCAATCAAGATTTCAAGGGCATTGTAATTGTGGATGTGAGACTGATGTCGACGGTTCAATTTGGAAGTCTTCATCATTTAGAAAGCTCCCGATGCTGTTATCACTGCACTGAATGGCGGGATCATACATGGTATTATCGAGTTCTAGGACTCATGGTCGGGTGAGCATGGTAAAAGGTTTCACCAAGTAGCCATGTCCATGGAAGCCCGATACCTTGGTAAAATGTTAGACGCCTTATTGGCTGAAATTTGTTGGTGGGCAACAAAAATTTACGGGAGACACGGCGATGAAGAAGAAGACTTAGATCTCGAAAACACCATGGATGATCATAGACCATTTCAGGCGACTTTTCTAATTAAGCTTTTCCCTTCAACAAATTTTCTAAACTTCAGACCTCGATAAAATTCTTAAATGACCTAACATTGAAAATCCCGTTACATGTTTTGTATTTCATCTCAAATTTACCATTTCCGTTGAGAAAACCAAATTCAGTATTTCTTTGTCCCACTGTGATATTATACCATGATATGATATGATACTATTCTTACGAGCAATAACAAAGGACCTGAATAGTTCACGCTCTTCTGAATTATTCTTTGGTTCTACGAGCGCACAAAAAATACGAACCTAAATGCAGAATGTAAGCTACTTTACATTCGCGTCCGCTCGGAATATTAAAATCGTTTATGTAGGTTAGTGCGTTCCGTACGCATTCATTCGCAGCATCTGTGGTCATCGAAACTTCCGATATTCGAAGCCGAATCCACATGATTGCATAAATTTCGATAAGCATGTGTTTTTAATATTGGTTCAATATATCTGAAGCGTAGACTGTACCTTGCAATGGAAATTAAGAATATGTGTAAAGTTTTTTTATCTTATAAATAAATAAAACCATTTTTTTTATTCACTAATAATTTGTGTATACGTTATAGTGAAAGCCCGACGCACAATTTGTTAAGCAGAGTAAAAATAATCTTTTCCGCCCTTAATTATAATAACCCAAATCCGGTCGACCCGTGGAAACTTGAACTGAAGAGATTGTGCAAAAAAGTAGAAAATTTGGTACTGCAAGGTCGGCGTATGAAGGTTTCTGTTATTGCCATGAAGTCTGCATACATATTCGAAACAAGTATCCTGAAAATTTTGCATTACAATTTAGGTATAAAGAAATTATTTAAATTGCTTACATCTGAACAAAACGTGGTCAGAAAAGAAGTTTCTCAAGTTTGACTGCATTGGAAAGGCAAGAAATGTTCTTCCTCGAATTATCACAGGGGATGACACTTGGGTACGTCACTGGGACCCTCCCACTAAACAGGATTCATAAAGGCTCTCCACTACTAAAAAAAGCCAAAACACAATTTTCTTGTTTACTTACTGGCCTTCAGCCTTTCAAAAATTTTGTTTTATCTTGCCTTCAGCCTTTGTTGTTTTATTGTTGTACTTAAAATTACTCAAAATTGTATTTAAATTTACGCGCCATCAGCTTTCATTGTGATTATATATTTATTTACCTTAAGTTGGTACTAGTTAGGGATTTTCGTTCTGTCATGCTTTTAGGTTCTTGCATCTTATGTCATTCAATTTAAGTAAAAATGGCCACATGTTAACGTGATTTTAAGACAGGTTTCATTTATCCTGCCAATAAATAACCCAGTCGCAAGGACTTTGAAATTATTTATCTACAAACATACCTTTCACGTAAAACATATTTCTACTTTAAGTCGACTGATCCATAACATTGATCGGTGTTCTGGTTATAAATATGTAAATGTGGGCAGGTGAGTGTCATGATGAGGGTTGGATAAATTTTTCCCCATTGTTCGTATTCTCGACTGGTTGTCGCTCGGCAACGACTTGAAAATGAAAATGGAAAGAAACGATGGAAATTAAGGAGAGTAGTGCACATAAATCAGAGCCGAATTAAAATATGTGCACGCGACAACCATCGCTTTCGCAGCACGTGGCGAGTTGGAACACGTTCTCCGGGACTGTCACCATTTATAATTTCTGCGTTCCTGCTGCAACTAAATTAAAATGCTGTAATCTTTTCGTTGCTATTTAAAAAAAAGTTATTTATATGTTTATGTAGTTCGTAATAACTTTGGTAATACATTAAGTTAAATGTCTCTCAGCAAATCTTCTGGGGTAGATATATTTTACTCAAATCTTTATAATCGTAAAGTTTACGTAAATCTGTGAGGAAAGAGATTTTATTTTCATTTTGAGAATAAAATGTTTTGTTAAATTAATTCTCTACTTGTCTTACACATTAATTTCACAGGGCTTTGCTTTAATTAAATTGATTTTTTCTGCCTTGTTCTAGAGTTAAGTAAATACAATTAAATTTAATGCGTTGCTTATACTTAATGATCAAAGGTTTCAATGGTGATGTATCCCTACTTTGATGCCACCAAGACTTTTAAAGCTTATTAAATTATTTAGCAGGGCAGTTGAAGATAAATTTGTAAACGAATTAATGCTGAACATAAACTGTTGTGATATTTTGCTCCAAGAATAATTTTGCCTGTCAAGTTATCTTCTTCAAAGTTGTTATAAGTCAGCGTCAACTTTTGATATACGTCTTATACTGTTAAGAGTGTATACATTTTATTAAAACACTAAGCAAATTTTATTTTGGATTTTAATTTAATGCACTGATGAACAGCTAAGGATATAAAATCTGAAATTTGTATTATATTTGTATTATACTGAAATTTCAAATGTACATGTAATTTTTTTATATTACTACGTTTAGTTTTGAAGCAATAACATTTAAACGAGAAAAAGTAGAAGTTTAAACTTACAGTCAGAATTAAAAGTAATGTCATCGAATTCTTGCCAATGATTACTTGGCACTGGTGATCACTGTCCAGAATAGATAAGACTAAGCTTTTAAATTTCATTACCTTTAATTCTGCCTGTATACAGGATCTCCATTGAGTGCCGCGGTCTTCTCTACCGTCTATAGTATATGTATAAGATAGAAGAAAATTCAAACGAGCTAAGATGTAACTCAGTCAGCTCTACTTTATAAAATTATTTTTGGATATACAGAGTGTTTAGTAACTAAGAGCCATATCAAAGTTATATTTTTATAAATGTAACACCCAGTATATATTTACATATTTCAAAAATACCCATAACGAATAGTTAATAACCAAAAATTTTTACTTTTGTAAAACATTCATGTTTAAGTGTAAAAAATTGCTGTAATATGAGCGCTTATAGCTTTGTTACTTATTTACATTTCATCATGAATTTTTGTAGGTCGCCTTTTCTAGAGAAATTTCAGAACAGCTTCGGTCTATCAGTTATTATGCGCACAGGGTATTGAGTTTTGCAAAAGATAATTTTTCTCAAAATTTTCGAACGGAACACCCAATACATATATCTAAACTCTCGTGAAACACTGTTTTAATAAACTTTCATAAAACGCCAAATACATTGGTCTAAACCGAAGAAATCCCCAAACAAAAATTAATTATTAGTTTTTCTTTCAATATTGACATTATTTAGCCTTTCTATGATATGATTTACTTTTTGTCCAAAGTACATAATTGAATATGTTCCTGTTAAAATAATTCTTATTTTTCTTTACTTTCAAAATATTTAAATAATGTCATTACAATAATAATAAAAAAAAAAAAATTAGAATAACGTTGCCGTTTGATAAAAAAGAGGAAAACAGTTGCCACAAGTTTTGAATTGACAGAACAATTATTAAGATTAGTGTCACACTTCTTTCACAGTTTTGTATTTTTTTATGATTACAAAATGCATTTTAATAATGAAGAGTTACGTGACATAGGAGAAAAAGAATAATACAAAACAGTAAAAGTAGTGTGACATTAATCTGAATAACTGTTCTGTCAATTCAAAATTTAAAGCAACTGTTTTCCTCTTTTCTAGCAAACGGAAACGTGATTCTAAATTTATTTATTTATTTTATTACAGTCTTTTTCTATTGCTTTTCCTCTTTTGTCAAATGACTTTCCAATCCGTTGAAAGTATAGTAGGCCTGCGGATTGGAAAATCATTTGACAAATTCGGAAACATAATTGACAAAACGGGAAAAGCAAAAGAAAAAGATTGTATTACTATTATAGCGTTATTTAAATAGTTTCAAAGCAAAGAAAAACTGTAACAACTTTAACAGGAACATATTCAATTACTTCTTAATTTTATAAAATAGAGCTGTAAGATGTAACTCATCTTAGCTCGTCATATAACATGTTGTCATAAAGTCCCGTCACCCCAGTAGGCCCAGAAGTGTGAACGCATGTCTTTTCTTAAAGTAATTGATTAATCAGAATGACAGATCTATCTAATCAATTAATCAATCGACACATATCAAAACGCTACAGGCTAAAGAAATGCGTATATTAACGAAAAATTCCAATGTTAAAGCATATTCATAAAAGTTGTTGAAAATGGTGCCCATTTTGCTGACGGCAAAGATTTGCACGTCGCTTCATGTTGTCGAATTCTAAATCTAATGTGAGTAATGTGACACATACAAATTATAAACATCATTCAGTTTTCTAAGAAGAAACGTGCCCTTACACATCCAAGGCCTACTGGGGTGACGGAACTTTATGATAACATGAAACATGAAACTCGCAGGGCTACAAAAAAACGATTTTCAACTCATCAAATGAAGAAAATTTTCGCGCCCTGAGTTCTTTTTTCAGGTGCTTAAACAAAAAGAAGTCGCTGGGCGCTAATCAGGGCTATAGGATGGGTGTTGTAACTCGGTGAATCCACAGTTTTCGATAATGGCTTGAACTCTACGGGCCTTGTGAACTCTACAGCTGTCGTGCAATAGCAAAGTTTTGGTTCTCCATGAATTCGAACGTTTTTTTGTAATGAGCTGCTTCAGGCTTTGGATAGTCTTATCGCAAATCTCTCCATTAAATGTAGACCGTCTTCCATATATTCAATAAGCAGTTCCAAAATACGGTCCCCATCAGCTTTCCCGAAGACGACTGAGTTTTCGCCTTGTTTGTTTGGAGGTCGAGACCCTTAAGAACCTACTGCAACGACGCGTGCTTAGGGGGAAGATCCCAGTAGAATATCAAAGTCCCATCGCCTGTGACATTTTGCGAAAAATAACTCTCATCGCTCTCTAAAGCGGGCAAATGTTCCTGACAAATTTTTTACTCGCCAGTTTCTGCTCTAGTATAAGGAGTTTGGAAATCCATCGTGCAGAAACTTTTTTCATCCCTAAATCTTCGTGCACAATTCTAATTCTAATTCTAATTCTTTAGCAAGCACTGCGAAGATTTGCACGTCGCTTCATATTGTCGAATTCTAAATCTAATGTGACACATACAAATTATAAACATCATTCACTTTTCTAAGAAAAATCGTGCCCTTACACATCCAAGGCCTACTGGGGTGACGGAACTTTATGATAACATGTTACTATAGACGGTAGAGAAGACCGCGGAACCCAGTGGACATCCTGTATATTCTTAAATGGTTAGTGTGTGAATATAGATCCTTTATTTTCCAATCTGTGTGAAAATATAATATTAATGTTAATAAAAAACCCCTACACACGGTGACAGGTGATAATAGAGACTAAGACAAGAAAAAAATTCTAATAAACCCAGGTTCAATTCTCAATAGTTTTCGAGATATGGGATTTTGAAATTTGAATTTGAATGAATGTATTAAAATCAAAATATGGTAAAACAAAAGTTTTCCTGTTGTGACAAATATTGACAGTAAAATTACTTATTTATTAGTAAGCAAGTTTAGTTTCGCAATGGTTACATTTACTTTAGCGGATTACACCGATATGCTTTTCTGTTACGTCAAAGCTCGTCAAAATTCGCATGAAGCTAAACGAATTACCAGCAAAGGTATTACCAGCAAAGGTATCATTTAAGGCATATTGCATGAAACTTTTCAAGAAATCGACCATTGGCCTGAGAAAAAGGAAATATGGTTTAATTAAAAAACGAAACTTGCTTACTATTATAGTAGTTTATGTATCAAGTACGCAAAATAAGGTTTTAGGGGACGAGTCCTTAATGAGATGAGTCCCCTAAAACCATTTTGCGTACGTGGTACATACAATATTTTTTGGTGCACGCTCGCCAAATCACCAACATTAAAGTTAAATTGCTCGAATTTCGAATTAGCAAGTCTAAATTGTCCCTCTCATCAGACATGGCAATAATCGGTAATCATAGCAACGAGTTGAATTTTATACATAGTTACTTGATTTATTTCATTGAAACTTACTCAAAAAAAAATCCGCTAAAGTGTTGCCATGGCAGCTTTAAGTACTAGGCCGCTAAAAATCTTTAGCGGATTCTAAGTGTTGCTATGACGATTGAGGTTGCTAAAGATACGTTTTTCGTTCTGAAAATAGTCCCTGAACCCTCCGTCGGGCGCGCGCCTTTTGAAACGTAAGAGGTCGCGCTGTATCCCTCAGATACATGCGGTTAATAGTATATAATTTTAACTATTTACATGAATTTATTTGTTTATTATATTTATTTATTTAGATTTGTCTATTTAAAACAAAATATTACTGTATAAATAAATACAAATATAAATATAAATAAATATTGATGTAAGTCAAGCTGTTTCATCCTACTTAGGCTTAACTCGCATGTACCACTTTTGCTGCGATTTTTGAATGGTTTTGTGTGGTTATGGTGTAACTATTTTAGGTCTGACCATTTTGATAACGAAAAGATATGACAAATGAACATACTTATGATTTACGATGAACAAATATGACCGGTCGCGCTGTATCCACCACACACAAAGCGCATCTTCTGCTTCATTTGCTACACTAAAACTAAAAATTTATAAACCGCAGTAGTTGTCCTTTGTTGTCAAATGATCAGAGATAGCATACCTAGAAGGGCAATGGTTTTGCACACTAAACACAAAAATTGCAGTAAAAATATAAAGCTGTGTATCTGTGAGATACATGCGCGCCCGACGAAGGGTTAAACGACCATTTTGCGGAGCGTGTACCAAAAAGTAATTTTACCGTCAATATTTGTCACAACAGGAAAGCTTTTGTTTCACGATATTTTGATTTTAATAGATTCATTCAAATTCAATATTTCAGTCTCATATCTCGAAAACCATTGTGAATTGGATCTGGGTTTATTAGAATTTTTTTTGTTTTGGTCTCCTATCACCTGTCAATGTGTGTAGGGTTTTCTATTAACGCCCAAAATATTATTGAGCGATGCTCGATCAAAATTTCGTCAAAGTACTTAGCATAGTGACAGTAATTTAACAACCAAGCAATTTTTTGTATGGTATATCAATTTAAGAAAATGCTCTGGTATATATATAACACACATTTTTTTATCACTTTTAATATATCTACAATAAGAGCGTAACTGAAATTCGTAAAGATAGTGTTTCTAGATCAATGAATGTGTCAGCTGCAGGAGATTGTTCAGCGGCAGTCGGAGAGGGCTGGCAACGAAAGATAAGCGACTTGGATATAGACGATCGTAATAAGGGAATGTCGAAATCGTCCTGACTTCTATAAACCACCCGATCGAGTATTGTGATGCCTAAGTTGAAGCGTAGATTATCTCGGACTACTTAATTAAACCTTCGGCGCCTTAAATCAAACATTCAAAATAAAGTGACAAGCAATGTGAGTTTCAATTTCGCCAGTTGCAATCTTTCATCGCATACATTTTACCAGAGTCTGTTTACTTTCTGCCGTAAATAAATGTGTTATATTGATCGAATGGACAGAATAATTTTTCCAACGTAGCCTCCCTCATTATAATTCCTCGTCACGAGTTTCAGTTCTGATCGCCGATCGTGGAGCAATTTCGCGCTCCGGTCAGCATCAGGTAATAAATGCTGCATACTAAATAAAAGTCACTTTTTTCGTCTACTATTTCAATGAAACTATATTCTCATTCAATGAAGCGTCAGAATTTAACTTGCATTCGCTGTATTATACATATATTTAGAATCTAATTTATCAACCCATGTCCATCGATGCTTCCTCAAATGTAAAATGTATATGAAATACTTCAATACATTTTAATACAATATTTAACAAAGGGTAAGAGCATTTCTAAAATTTAATATCTTAATTAGAAGTACACTTATGCGAAACAATAATTGTTATGCATGAAAATTAATAGTACCACGAGTTTCTTTGAGAAATGTCACAGTCTTGATTCATAAATGTTCAAGTAGCTATGACTAATCATTTTTGACATTCGCAATTTGATTTTGCACGTTGCTTTCTGCAATATTCGGTGCCGATATGTTATTAACTGGCTGATTAACTAAAGTAATTTTCTTCATTTTCTATCTGAAAATCTTCTATAAATTAATTTCTGATGATTTTTAACTCTTTTCTAATCATTCTAGATCGTTTATGTCAGTCTAATTGTGCAAAGACATTTTAAAACCGCACAATACACTTCAGCGAGTACTTACTTCACTGCGAATCCCGTTCTGTTTTCACTTGGTAATACCTAGTTGTGGCTGGATGATGGTTTCTGCTGCCTCCAGACTTACCTCATTGACTAAAATTCCACGACATTAGTTGTGTGTATTTGAATTACCTACACTGGCTTCGGTACAAGTAAGTTGCTCGTTTCTTCTTTGCTTATCTGCTTTTCCCAAACGTAACAAAATAAAATTTCCAGTGCTTTAATAACCTACTTTATGAAACTTAAATGAGCTTCATAATTTAGTCATTAAAATATCAAAATATAAAAACATTTTAATTATATTCACTGTAGAAGTGGACATTTATTGATTTTGTGTAGCGTGAAAGATATTTACTGGGGGAGTTATAAAGTGAAACGATATTCAATATACCTTGTAATTTATGCTGACTGATGCTATCAGACCATTAAAGCAAAGGAAGTGTGCATGAGGTGCTATATTGCGCGCTAAATGCAAAACCAATATTTGCTTTGATAAAATTTATAGTGTTCACTTGATCCTCAACGGGAATACGTCTCAATGGCCTTTCTAAGCCGACGGGATCTGTAAGTCGGGTCCTATAATGATCAGGTTTAGCCCGGCCCCTCGGACATCGGCCACTCTGACGTTACCCTAAGCCCTGTTGCTCCCTACTTATCGTTTCGCGACCCTTCAGTTAGCGACACAAGAGGATTAACTAGCACTGCGTTCCTGTTCGAAACTTCTTGTTTATGAACGTATATGTTTTTAACGTTTCTAAAATTTGATTCCCGTTTATAATTAATACTCAAGAAATTGTGAAAGTAAGGAATCTCTATCAGTGATGAATTCTGTATATAAAATAAATCGGTAAGGGAGAAAATCATAAACTCATAAGGGTTGCCAGATTTATTCATTTCAATAAATAAAAGATGATATGTATCTGACATTTATTGAAACGGATTTCTTTTTAGAGAAAAATATGCTAAAGAGACGAAAAACATTTCGGTATACAAACTTCCCCTCCCTGCAATGGAGCGAAATAATGTTTACCTAAGACCATGTAGAGAAACGGTGAGTAAGTCGAAAAATATACATATATCGTACCTATTTTGATATGCAAATACTTCAGTGTTATTCGGAGTCGGCTATGAAATATCACGTGCTCTCCTCTCCGGCCTTCCTCTATGCGCTGGAATCGATAGAGAGTTCGTAGTGCCAACTCGACTTGGGAATGCAGTTATCTATTTTTTGTGACAGATACTTTTTGCGTTATGTGCGAAAGGCTGTTTTTTGCCGTAATAAATCCTGCGCTGTCATAAGAACGGAATTCGATCACAAGAAAGAGAGGGAGATTTGCAACTTTATTTTATTACCAAAACACTATACTGAATCAATTAATTATTTGGAAAGGTTTCCACTAATTCGTAAGGAAAGTTTTTTGAAAAATTAACGAACTATAACATTTTTTATTAGCTCTATTTTTTTGTTCAGTTTAATTCCATTATATTGGTTGCTGTAACGTCATCACCATTTACGTATAAACCTAAGTCTTTTCTTTTATTTTTAAGATATGCACGTCAAATTATAATATTGTTTTAAAGGCAAATATTGCAACAGCAAAATGTGAGGACTTGTATGAGCCGTGCATACCCCATATTGTTGCCTTTATCATTAACATGTTTAATATATGATTGTATAAAATTATAAGACTATACATACAGTGAGAATCTTGTAACGCTGCACATAGACGAAAATTACGTGATCAGATAATAAAGTGTGTTCAATAAAAACCGTTATCAAGTAGGCTTGTGTCAAGTGCAAATTTTGCAAAGTAACGTCGTAACTATACGATTATATTATAAACATAACCTAACTTTTTATATCCATTTAATTACGATTTTCTACAAAATTGATAGTAAAGCGCAATTAATGAAATAAAGCATTTATTTTATTACAAATACCTCGAAGATGTAAACAAAAACTTTGACTGTTGACGCTATTGACAGTTCGCAGTTATTCAAGGTTGCAGCATACGTACTAAGCTACGACGTGCCGTCATAAAATAAAAGCAAGTTCAGAGCCTTCTCGATAACGGACTTTTTTGAACGCACGTTACATTTCTGAGTTATATAAAATTGCACGTAGGGGTTTTAACATTACGTTGCTATGGTTACTACTCAATTTTCAATGCTGAATCATTTAAAAACTGCACATAGAAAGTATTAAGGAAGGTTTATTTCATTGCATGGGAATTTGTATATCCGGAAATTTGGCGGTAAATAATGCAGAGACTCTCTCAACGAAGCTTCATTTGAGAATAATGTGTATATTTCTACTTTTTCGACGGTTGTATACATTATTTTACAACAAATCAAAAGAACAATTTAATTCAATCTGACAATTCAAATTCAGTAGTGTCATTACTAACAACGCATGGTAACCATGGCGAATGAAATAAATTTGGAAATAATAATGTAATAAAGCTTCTATTGATGATTACTATGTAGTTTGTGCAGTCTTATAAGGTTCTCAGTGTATAACAATAACGTTACAATTGCAATGAAAACACGCTTATGTACACCGTGTCCACGGATCGGGTTTACTATAGGAAAAACTTTTTTATTTTTCACTTTTCGAAAAAAAAATCATTCTTTATAAAAGCGTTTACTTCAAAAAATTTCAAAAACATTATAGAAAATATTAAATTTCCACTGATAATAAAATAAAATCCTGTTTACACTATCACAAAATATGGCAATGGTCAAAAATTCCGTTAGTAAAATCACTTAAACTGGTTAAGGCCCGATTTTTCAATATCAAGTTAAACTGTAACTTTCGGTTTATTTCCATAGCGACAATTGTGTTCTTATGGGAGTAAACTGAAGGTTAAAGTTAACATGCGATTGAAAAACCGGGCCTAAGTCAAGCAGTTACTATAAATGTAATGTGTATGGTAGTTATGTAGAATAAGAATCATATAAAATAAACTCTCTTCAAAAATTAAGTTTTAAATTTTTTATTTCATTTTTTTAATTTTAAGAGCCTGCGAGAATTTTAATAAAAAAATGACTTTTATGAATTAACGTGATAAGACATCGAATCATAATACTACCTAGCTGACGTGATTTTTAACAGAATTTTGATATCACGGAACTTGAGCTCCACGTCATCAATCACAGAAGTTACAACCGATAATTATTTCACAAAATCTTTTAAACGGACACTAAATAGCGTACGAATACTTTATGTTTTGCTATCGTTTGATAGCTTCTTCAGAAGTGAAAAAATATAAACAAGGTTGTCAAAATAATCAAAGTTGTCAAAATAAATAAGGTTGTCAATAGAAACAAGGTTGTTAATAGAAACTGAAAAAGTAATTTTTTTTGTTTTTATAAAATCTAAAAATTAATTTTAAACGTAATAAAATATTTTATTAAATGTTAAAAAATTGACAGATCTATATCCTATTTAAAGAATCTAGAAAACTACAAAATATATCGTTTAAATTTGCAAAACTTGTACGTTTATTAATAGAATTGAAGCAAAAGATACATATCATTACCTTACATTGAACCACTATCAGTGAGAATTTTTTAACGTAGAACATACGTAAGTGCTATTGAATTTTTTAAAATCGAACATAGGCCGGAAAAGTACATGGTAACCATGGATATGGTTAACATTAATTGCCATTATTTTTCTTTCACACATTTGACAATACAATTTGACATTTCATTCAACGAATGAAAGGATACAAATCAAAACTGGCATCCAGGTTAAAGCAATTAAAAATTTTTATGACCGTTTGGGATATGTTCTCAAACTTCCAGAAAACTGATTAATGATTATTTTTATCTATTTCGGAAAAAGAGCTTCAGTGCTAGACAAACAAGTACGAATGGTATCCATAGTAACGAAGCCCACATACATATTAAGCCTATGTCCGATTTTAAAAAACTCACCTTCAATATTGTAGCAAGGATGCATATGTTCTACGCTAAAAAAATCTCACCGTATAACACATTTAAACACATTTTCAAAAAACACAATATAATTTTAGCTAGCAAATCTGTAAATAATTTAAATATTATTTTCTCAAATTTAAAAACCAAAACATCAAAATTAAAACAACTTAACGTGGTTTATGAAATTAAATGTTTAAATTGTAATTCATGTTATATTGGAGAAACAAGCCAAGTTTAATTACTTGTGGATGCAGTCAATGAAAGGTGGTAAAGAAAGTCTTTTTAATTTAAGTCAAGCCTTCGGAAATGATTATTTCCTTCATCAGGACACTGTAAGATGAATGAGTGTTACAAACATGAGTTTCAGTGGTCAAGAGTGTTACTTACAAATTGTTGAAGTTTTAATATGGAAGACGTGGTCTCCGATTGACAAAGAATTCATGTATAGGAGCACCTTTTGTTTAAAATTGGTGTATAAGGGACGTATGGTCGTATTATAGTTTTATAATGTCAAACCACATTAAAATAAATTTCTTAGAGACACCGCCGCCGGACAGATTATTTAAATTCTGTAATCTCAAAGGAAAGTTAGTTTCTGTCAGGTGAGTTTCTTCTCTCTGTGTTTTAATTCTTGTCGCGATTCGGTTTCATGAAAAATCAATAAATTTTCCCTACATTTATATAGGGTAGGAAAGATAAACATTTCTCCGAGAGTGTTTTCGGTTTTGTTTTAATTAGTTTAAGTAAATCGTAATAGAGTCGTTATCGTAATAAAAACTGAAATGTCTCAAATTGTGGATTGCGAGTAGAACGCTTGATGAGGTAAAATCAATTTATTTGTTTAGAATTCAGGAATTATCAAACGTTTTAAATGTCGTACAAAATTGTTAATAACGCAATATAACATTAACATAATTATTACGAGTAGTTGGCTAAGTATATAGTATATAAAAAACAGAGTTAATAAAGACCGACGTATTTTTCTAAGTG
Organism: Dorcus parallelipipedus; assembly: GCA_958336345.1. Classification (NCBI taxonomy): domain Eukaryota; kingdom Metazoa; phylum Arthropoda; class Insecta; order Coleoptera; family Lucanidae; genus Dorcus; species Dorcus parallelipipedus. The sequence continues at coordinate 5,002,726 of OY284482.1, read as the reverse complement.
TTTAGTTTTGCCCATTTTCTTGCCCCTGCCATCAACAGGTTACGGGCCCAGGATATTAACTAAACATTTTTGAAGATACTAATCCGTAAAAGTTGTTTACTGGTATTGGAATTTAACTTCTAAAAGTTATCTTAGAAGACGGTCCCTCCGTACCAAGATACATTTTACGATGACTGAAGAAGAAAAATACCGTATTCCGTTGTTCGATGGGTATAATTTTGCAAGTTGGAAGTTTAGAATGGAAACTCTGTTAGCAGAACTTGTTTTGATAGATCTTGTGGTAGCTGATTATAGAACTATGGTAATCACTAAGGATGATGACGCTGCAAGTATAAAAACCCAAAAGCAGAAGGAATATAACGAACGGAAGAAAAATTATTTGAAGTGTAGAGTCCAAATTGTACAAAAGCTCTCTGACAATATTTTGGAATGTGCTCAAGACAAAGAATCTGCCTATGAAATCTGGTGTGCCCTAATGAATACCTACGCTAGAAAAGGTATGACAAACCAATTGTTAATTCGCAAAAGCCTTTTGTTAATGAAGTTTGAGCCTTCTAGTGAAACTCTTGACATACATTTCAATCGATTTGACAAATTAATTAGAGAACTGCGATCAACGGATCAACGGATGCGATCAACGGATTGGAAGAAATGGATGTTGTGTGTCATCTTCTAATAACTATGCCAAATGAATACAGTGTTGTAGTTACTGCTAAACGCTAAATGAAAAATTTATATTGAGTTTTGTAAAGAATCGTTTGATGGATGAAGAAAGAAAACGTCATTCAGAAAGTATTATTCCTGAATCTTCGAATTCCCATTCTATGTTTTCCAAAACTCAAATACGATATTCAAAAAAACCTAGTACTGACACTTCCTGTCAAAAAAATTCACGAAGTCTTTCAATGTCATTTTTGCAAGAAATTTGGCCATATGAAATCAGAATGTCGAAAACTGAAAAATAAGTTGAATAGAAATGGAAACAAAGCTCAAACTGCTGAAACTGAAGAAACCGAATTCAGTCTGGTTGCAACTACGTCAGAAGATCCAAATATGACATTAATTACATCCTGGTATCTCCTGGTATGGTTTGTGATACCTATCGCAAGTTATTAACGAATATTCGTCCTCTCACGCATGCTGTGGATATTAAACTAGCCAAATTGGGTGAAACGTTAAAGGCAACGGAAATTGGTGATCTTTGTGCTTCTTTTAAACTAAAGTGGCAAAGTTAATAAAATAAAATTAGAGGGCATTCTAATTGTTCCAGGTCTTCAGCATAATCTATTGTCTGTTAGACGTCTAGATGCAAATGGTTGTAAAATAATTTTTGAAGAAGGAGTTGCGAAAATACTGAAGAATGGAAATATTGTTGCGGTTACTTCTAAAGCTGAAAAGATGTATCTTGTACTGTTTTCTGTTTTAAATCTCCAGGCCTGTGTTGCTAGAGTGGATAAATTAGTGGGCATTCTAATTGTTCCAGGTCTTCAGCATAATCTATTGTCTGTTATACGTCTAGATGCAAATGATTGTAAAATAATTTTTGAAGAAGGAGTTGCGAAAATACTGAAGAATGGAAATATTGTTGCGGTTACTTCTAAAGCTGAAAAGATGTATCTTGTACTGTTTTCTGTTTTAAATCTTCAGGCCAGTGTTGCTAGAGTGGATAAAACTACTTTATGGCATAAAAGATTAGGTCACATTGGAAATGCTGGTTTGAAGAGTCTGTGTGATTTGGTAGACGCAATTTCAGATGTTGATAAGCAAAAACTAACCACTACTGAATTGCAATGTGAATTTTGTATACAAGGTAAGATGACAAGGCTATCTTATGTTAAAAATCGGGAAAGAGCCAAACGTTCTTTAGAGTTGATTCACAATGACTTAATGGGGCCAATTAGTCCAATGTCTTATGATGGTAAAAGATATATTTTAACTTTTATAGATGATTTTAGCCACTTCACTTATACATTTGTTTTAAAAGAAAAATCTGAAGTGTTTGAATGTTTTAAAAAATATGCAGCTTTAGCCACAGCACATTTTACCACAAAAATTAGCCGTTTTAGATGGGAGGTGAATATAAGATAATTGCTTCAGAAAATGACGAAATTACTTCTTGTCAAAAACAACTGTTTATTATTATTTTTTTATATAACAGCATTTGTTTTTAAAACATGTAATTGATGCTACATTTCTCTCCAATGCGTTAAATGTATTCATTGTAAGGTCTGCGAGTTGGTTTCCGAATTCTAGTAGACCGACGTAACTCGGGTATTTTTGATGAAGTTGGATGATCTAGATGTAGTAGGTCTTTTCCTGAATGAATCATTGTATTTGATTCGCTTCCGGTAGTTACTTTTGGAGATTGCGATAGAGCTATAGGTTCCGTCACTGGAATTTTAGATGTAAGTTACGTTATGCCATCAAAAGTGACGTCGTCAGTTCTATCACCAACGGATGTATCATCTACGGCTCCTTCTCTAGGTCGTAACTGATCAGCGTGTTTGCGTTTGGTATTACCAGCAACTAATACATGGTAAGACAAATCTCCTGTTCTAAATTCAATCGTTCCTGGTTTCCATCCTTTTTCTCGTTAATTTCTTACCCAAACGCTATCACCAACATCAAATTCTCGATTTTTCGTATTGCAATCGTGGTATGATTTTTGTTTCCAAATTTCCTGAATCATTTTCTTTCGAGGTTCTGACTTTAAATGATCTAGTCAAGTTTTAAGCCTTCGATTATTTAACAGTTCAGCTGGCGTTCTACCTGTTGTTTTGTGTGGTGTGTTACGATACGCCATTAATAGCTTTTGAAGTCGCCAATCCAAGTCACCCTCGTCGTATGTGCTAGATGAAAATCTGCTCTTAAAAGTGCGAATGAATCTTTCCGCTAATCCATTTGATTTAGGATGGTAAGGTGTAATTCGAATATGTTTACAACCGTTTCGTTTACAAAATTCTTCAAATTTTTCTGATGTTAGTTGAGGTCCATTATCAGAAACAATCTGATCTGGAACACCATACCTTGCAAACCATTGTCGAAGACGTTTAATAACAGCATCTGTATTGGTAGATTTCATCATTTCGACTTCAACCCATTTGGAATATGCATCAACTCCAACTAGCAAAATCAATATGAATCATTTGCCAAGGACCTTCTGGTATGTTCCAAGAAAGCAAAGGAACTTCCCAAAATTCGCCTCTGTTTTCCTGACAACCTTGACATTGTTTAATATATAATTAGATATCTTTATCAATTCCAGGCCACCATATATAATACCGAGCAATTGATCTCATTGCTGCAATGCCTGGATGTCCCTGATGTAAAACCCGAAGAACTTCTTGTTGTAAAGATTTGGGAATGACAATTCTACCCATCCACAATACAACACCTTCTTCATTGGACAATTCGTTACGTTTTTCATGGCACGCTCTGTAATCTTCATTTGATTTCTTTGGCCATGAAGTTTGTATAAATCTCATGATTTGACAAAGAGTTTTGTCATGTTTTGTCTTCTGTTTTAAGTTCTTTTCAGTAAGTTCCAACGGCTGAATTTTCTCGGTTCTAATTTCTGCGATTGTTGCTATTTCGTTGTCTGGTTGAAAAGTACTGTTCATTGGTAACCTCGACAATGCGTCAGCACATTGATTTTCCTGGCCTCTACAGTAACGAATAATATAACATAGTCGTAGTTTGTTAGTGTTATAGCCCATCGAATTAATCGATTATTTGCCACTTTAGGCAAATCTCTTTTCGCACCAAAAATATATTCTAGAGGCTTGTGATCAGTCTCTTTAATGAATTCTCGACCAAAAATGTATGGATGAAATTTTGTACATCCAAAAACTAAGGCTAATGCTTCCCTGTCGATAGGTGCATAATTCTGTTCAACTGGTGTTAATTTTCTAGATGCATAAGCGATAGGTCTTTCTATGCCATTGGGAAACTGATGCATAAGGATCTATCCTACTTCGGATGTATCACAAGTGATGATCAGTGGTAATTTTTCATTGTACGGCACTAAAGTACTATGTTGTGATAATATTGTTTTTACTTCTTCGAAAATTGTTGCTTCTTTACTGGTCCACTTCCAAGGAACACGAGTTCCAGTTTGTGACATTCATAAAAAAAATATTAAATAATAAAATAAACATGCGAATTCGGTAGCTGTTGGATTTTTGGAGAGCCGCGTCGTGGATTCACCTAGAGTTGAAAAAGAAAAGGGCGCCACTGGATAACTGTTAATGTTCCGGGGTCGTACCCAGTCAACCATCCGGTATGATAATGAACTTTTAAATAAAATAAAAAAACTTATGTTGACAAATGATTTAATAGGAAGTAAAAAAAAACTTGAAAATATAAGCTGAATTTCTCGTAGGTCATAGCTATGCCCCGCGCTCACACGAATTGATGTGTTTAACCTAATATTTGAAATTTATAATTTAGACAAATATGTACACAGATCAGTATGTTTTAATTTAATAAGAAATAATAATAATAAGATTAAATAATGAAATTGACCACTCAACCATCAATAAAAAGAACGGTATTTGAAATTGACAAAAAAATGTTTTCTGATTTAAGTATCAAAAAAATGAAAACAAATTGAAATTTGAATTTTGGTTTCATTCATTCAAGCACGTAGAATGCGGCGAAAAACGTCGAAAATTGTGTTTGGTGAGAAAAACCTGTTTGTCACAGCTAGGCCCCGGATGTGGATCGGCAAGTTGTAGTCGTTCCCGTTCCGTGGCGGTTCTCCAGACTTCTTCACAACCTCCCAAAGGACTTTTCCTAACCGAAATGTGCATCCCTTTTGGCAGGAACAAAAATCAGAGGCAAAGATCCGTCTGCGCCTTTTACCACGGAAGCTGGGTTTTATACTTGCGGAACGCAACTATTCCCCGGATATTCCTTAACAAATCGCCAGATATTAAAGAAGCTGTTCTCAAGCAGGCTCCAAAAAGAGGTCTCGGTTAACACCTGAGACCACACACAACCGGCCGTATCTGCTTCACCGGTCACCCTCTCCCACTCATAACCCTCTCATTCTTTCGTTAGCCCAAACTTTCCCTACCACACATGTATATTTGGCTGCCAGATTTAAACAACGTAAAATAAAACGCTACAAGTTAGCTGATGTAGTGCTGCACATTTACCATGTAAATTCGGAACAAAACGCTCGTAGAAATTTATTGCTCCCACAGGAAAGCACGCAATTGTTTTACATTTTGTGGTTCTGGTGTACCTTTCATTGCTGCTACTTTTTCATCAGTCGGATGAATACCTTTTTCGTCAATACGGTGACCCAAATTCTTCAAATGATCATGATCATTCTTTCCTGTAATAATCACATCGTCCAAATAAATTCCTGTGTTTGGTATGCCGTCTAATAAATTTTCCATGAATCGCTGAAAAATAGCTGGTGCAGATGACAAACCAAAGGGTAAGCGTTTGTAACGGAAATAGCCAACATGTGTTGAAATAATCAATATATTCCGTGATTGCTCAGCTACTCAGATAGGCATCTTTTAGATCGATCACTGTAAAAGATTTACCGTTCGTTACTTTTGCCATTAAATCATCGAAAGCAGGAATTAAGTGAAATTCCTTTATCAAATTTGGATTTACTGTTACCCTGAAATCACCACATATTCTTACTGCACCTTTTCCTTTGTCGACATTTACTGTAGGAGTCGCCCATTCGATGGGAGTCACACTAGGATCCACACGTTCAATTATACCTTCAATTTCTAGACGATGCAATTCATTCTCAACAGGTTGCCTGAAGGGAAATGGTACACGTCTGGCATGACATGCAACTGGTTTTGCACCTGCCTGCAAATGAAGTACTGCTTTAGTACCTTGTACAGTACCTGTTTTTTCACTGAAAAGCTCTTGGTACTCATTTATTAACGATTTTACCCTGTCTGGAGTCACAGCTTCAGAGAGATTCTTATTTGTTGGTTTGTAATTATTATTTGTAATTACTGTTTTGACTGCACGCAATCTGGCAGGTCAAGACCAAAAGCGATAACCCAAGGTAATCCAAACAACGGTGTATCATCTGCTTTTACTACAGTGGCTGGTAATTTCAGTGTTCTATTATTTAGTGTTACATTTAAAGATGTTTCACCTAAAGTATCCAGTAGTTTTTTACCATAAGCAGTTAATTTACTGGCAGTCTTTAATTTTGGTTGGCCTATTTCTTTCCACAAACGTTCGCTAATTATAGCAGTACATGCACCAGGATCATAGTCCATGCGACAAGTCTTCTTGTTAATTTTAACATCGACTGTTGCGCGTTTTGCGATGCTATTTATTGTTTTCACTCCACCAATTGTGTTCAATTCATTTTCAGAATCCGTTAATTCCTCAGATTCATCATTTCCCACATTTTTTACTCCACGCTTACTGTCTTTGTGCTTTGACTTTTGATTTGATTTTTGCAAAATGTCCATTTTTCCCACATGCGTGGCAGGAAACTTCACAAGCGGGCCGTCTCTTTTCGTTTTGTGCCAATTGTTTCCACAAAAATTACACTTTTTATTAACCTTTTTTGATGCTGTCATACTAATCTTAGTATAATTATGTTTCGGTTTGACTTTTTGGATAGCTGTCATTGTAGCATTTTTGACTTCGCACATTCCATAGTTATTGATTGATAAATCAAAAACTCGGGCAAAAGTTACGGCGACATTGTTACTGTTTTTTCCATTTGGCCAGCGTTGACGCACCTCGACTTCAAATTTTGGAAAATTTACTCCAATCATAAATCGATCACGTAGACGTTCATCCAAAGTACTTCCATAATCACAGGCTCCACTGAGTTCTCGTAATCTTTTAGCGAATGTAGTAAAAGATTCACCTTCTCGACGATTTGCTCGTTCGAAAGAAAAACGAGCAGCGAACACAGTGAGAGTTGGTTTATATATTTGTTGTAAGGCATCTTTGACTTGTGCATATGTATGATAATCCGGCTCGTCGGGGAAAAATAGTTTCTTACAGCTTGTAACGGTTCTGATCCAATGTAGGCCAACAGATGATCGCGTCGGGCACTTGTTGCTAATGGGCTTGGGCCACCTAGTCCTTTTACTGTGCACATCCGTTCGAAATGGAATATGTACGCATCCCATATTAATTTATTTTTATCAAAACTGTCAAATGAGAATCGTTCCGTTCGGCGTATAATTTCCTCTGGATTTTCCTCAATTTGAACTTTATTGTTGGGCATTTTAGATATATCTTCAATCTTACGTGGGTTTTCTTCACTTCTAAATGTCCTCGTCGCCAAAAATATAAGATAATTGCTTAAGAAAATGACGAAATTACTTCTTGTCAAAGACAACTGTTTATTATTATTTTTTTATATAACAGCATTTGTTTTTAAAACATGTAATTGATGCTGCAGTGACTACCTATCGACACCCATGAAAAAAATACATATTTTGAATCGAAGGGAATTCAATTTGAATGTACAATAAGGTATACCCCTTCTCAGAAGGGAGTGAGTGAACGTATGAATCGTACGATTATAGAACGTGTGAGATGTATGCTGTTGAGCGCTGGAGTTTCTAAAAATCTTTGGTCAAAAGCCGTAATGGCAGCTGTGTATATTTTAAATAGATGTCCCACAGTCGCTTTAGAAAAGACAACTCCTGCAGAAGTTTGGCTCAAACGACGGCCAAATTTATCAAAGTTGCGTATTTTTGGATGTATCGGATATGTACATTTACCAAGTCGGTTGATCAAAGGAAAACTGGATAGTCGTACTGAAAAGTGCATCATGGTTGGCTATTGTCCTAACGGTTACAGAATGTGGAACCCTGTTACTAAAAAGATTGTTCTTGCATGTGATGTGCGTTTTGATGAAAAGTCATTATGGACTAATGGTCTGACTGCTTGTCAACAAAGTGATTCACTGAATAATGAAGATCAACTATATATTAAATAGGATTAGACTTCACCAGAAGAGAATTCAATTTCAGGCGGAGCTGATAATATATTTTCAAATGAAGAAATTTTAAGTTTCAACTGATTTACTGCGTCGATAAAAATTGAAGTTAATGAAAATGGAATTTATCTCAGCCAACATCCTTATATCAAAAAACTTTTGAAGAAATTTAATATGGAAAATTGTAAGGTTATTAAGACACCGATGGAACTCAATCCTCCTGAAGAGAAAGAAGAAGCAACATCTATAATTGGTGCTAAACCATATCGGAAACTTATAGGGAGTTTGATGCACCTAATGCTTTGTATACGCGTCAACCCGTCCTGATCTTAGTTAAGCTGTAAATTATTTCAGCCGGTTCCAGAGTTGAGCAACCAATGTCCATTGGATGTCACTGAAGCGTATACTTCGCTATCTTCAGGGAACATCAAAATTAACTTTACATTATCCGAAAAGTAATAATACTCCTTTGGTGGCCTACGCTGATGCAGATTGGGCAAATGATTCTGACCGCAAGTCAACATCGGGAAATTTGCTTAAAGTGTTTGGATCTACAGTCTCATGGTCTACTAGAAAACAACCAACTATTGCTTTAAGTACCTGTGAAGCAGAATTTATTTCTCTTGCAAATGTATGTACTGATGTTCTTTGGATGCATCGTCTTCTACAAGAATTGGAAATCGATCCTGGTGTTCCTATCATTTATGAAGACAACCAGTCCACTATTAAGTGCATTGAAAAATGGGAACACAAAAGTTTAAAACATATGGACGTGAAATATAACTTTGTACGTGATTTAATGAAAAATAAAATTATTAAAGTTGAATACATCCAAAGTAAATCACAACTCGCAGACATTTTAACTAAAAGTTTAGGAACTATTCCATTAAAATTTGTATGCGATAATATTGGACATTGTTAATCTTGAACTGTTAAATTGAGGCGGAGTGTTAATAATGCAATTTAACATTAACATAATTATTACGAGTAGTTGGCTAAGTATGAAGTTATGTAAAAAAAAAACAGAGTTAATAAAGACTGACGTATTTTTCTAAGTGTTTAGTTTTGCCCATTTTCTTGCCCCTGCCATCAACGTTTCTTATCTTTTCAGATTAATTTTGAATGTACTGTTTGTATTTGTATTATTGTAAGTATTTTGAATTATTTAAGTTAGTTTTTTAGTTTTAATTAGTTATTTTGATTGTAAATTGTTCTTCTTTATGATATTATTTCATCTTTTCATTATTTGAATATATTTTTTTAAGAAATTCTAGTATTTTGTTGACTAATTGTAAGTGAAATTTGTTTAGTAAAGATGTTAATGTAATGTTAAAGTTTAGAAATGGATTTGTAAAAACTAAATTTCCAATAACGAATAGTTTCAAAAGCAAACAAAAAAATATTTTTTAAAATTATTTGTGGCTGCAAAAGTTTCATCGCTCAAAGCAAAGTAGCGTCAAAACTGAAATTATTCAAATCCTACCTTCATAAATGCCCGGATGAATATTCATGACAAACAAATTTAGATTCAGACTTTTTATACAGAGTATTTATTTTGTTTCAAATTGAGTTGAAAAACGTCATGCAATATTCCATCAGCTGGTGTTTTTGTTTGACATTTTATACTTTTAAATATACTACGACCGAATTTTTACAACTATATTACTGAATTTGAAAATTTACCTAAAACTAATTATTTCAGAGAAGCTATAAATGCACTAAAGTACATAAGTAGATACTTTGATTTTCGCTTGCGGCAGCGGTGGTTGCAAACGCAAACTCAACAAAACCCTGCAATTCAATAAAGTGTGAAAACAAAAACGAGGCGACTACAACAAAGAAACGCAACGAAAAAGGAGTGGACTCATTAAAAATACGAAAGTGCGGCAAAAAGCAAGGGTCTGTCCACACGCTCTGATATAATGAGCGCTAACTCTTGTTACAATGTTTCTTTTTTTTCCTATGTAAAAAAAAACAGCTACGCCGAGAATTTGTTGTTTTTACTGCAAATTTTTAAAGTACTATAAAAGTCAGGTCAAGAGATTTTCAGAAACAAAAACGCATACTAAAGCTTCACAATATTTTATATTTATTTTTTCAGAATATATGCTTGAAAGAATATATTTCATGAAACACATTCATTATAAATGATATTATATGTATAACGCTAAATTTTACAAAAGTTAAACAAGAGAAAAAATTAACTGATAAAGTATGTATGTATTAGAAACGCATACCTAAAGAAAATAGTATGGATAAAATGTTGAAATAAATAACCTAAAATACAACTACTTCGTAAAAGTTAAATGAGATAGAGAAAATAAAATAAATAAACACATATTATATTTAATTTCCCGGTAAACTCTATTGATGTTCATACTGAGAGCGACCGAAGGGGTTAATAGGAAGGGCGGATAATATAGCGATGCAGCGAATTAACTCCCCACAGGTCCCGATTGTAATTACATTTAGCATATTGATGAAGATATAAATTGGAGGTTGATCAGCCCGTTCTATGTTCGGGTGGAAGCAAAACATGCAGGCGAAGCGAACGTGATCATTAAAAAATCCTCCAATGAAAATAAGGCCAGCGAAATGCTTTGCTAATCAAACACAAATCTATTAAACAATCATTTGCGTCTAATGTAAATATTATTATTATGTCTGGGAAATGTTTTAAAATGCTTTTTATTGGCAGTTGCGAGTTATTTTTTAAATTCAGACGGGCAGCGATTATATCGATCCGTTCCATTTCAGCGGAAAGATTGGAAACACAATCCCCATTGTCCAATAAAAGTGAAGTTATAATCCCTATAGTTTCGGCTTAGTGCAGATTTGGGGGGAGTCTTGCATTGTAGCTTTGATAAATATCTCGGCGCCGAAACGTTTACTCTTCGTAAATCAAACAAGTATGAAATAAAATTCTCAAAAAATTTCAAAATTAAATAATTTTCTTTTTGTAGCTATATAATGTTTGCACATGTCACTGCTAACTATTTACATCATACAAAATAAAACACTAATAATGCTTTGAAAAATTCATAGGCATAAAGTTATATAATATTTTGTATCATCAATATCATGTTAATGTTTATTAAAATCGATCTGTTGATGTTCAAGTATGTACTGTGGAATATCTAATATTATGTACTTGAAATATGAGTTGAAATATAAATGAAGTTTAAGTAAAAAATAGCATGTCATAGATTCCTTGACCTAATTTTCAGCTTCTAAGTGTAACAAGGTGGGTGGAAGTAAACAAATATGGTTCGACTACTGTATTTACCTTATGCTGATGCGAAGTTATAAAACTCGGTGGGGATTTACTCCGTCAAAGTGCGTGAAGTTAGGAAGAAAACTCCCGCGGGATCCGAGAGTCATTTCCGTAATAGCGCTATTCTGGCACCCAGAATGCGTGACTTTCCTATTCTGACTTATCTCACTTATTTCAACCCCGCATGCATCACTTTTATCGAACCTTTCTATAGCATAACTAATGTAATTTTGGATAACCCTGCACAATACGCAGTTTCCAGGCCAGATTTATTGCTCGAATTTACTCAGATATATCGGGATAATGCAGCAATTTATAGAAACATCTTGACTGCGTCTGTATGCGTAGAATTTAGTATCATACCATAAATTCTATAAGACAGATGCTGTTATACATACTGTACTTAAAAATTGTAAATTAAATTGATTTGTTTAATACTTAAAAAGTTGAAATAATTTATAATAAGATAAATACTTTACTTATTTATTGCCAAGTCCATCTAGTGCAGGACTATACAGGAGTTGATGTTTGATTCTTCCAAGTTTTTCTATTTTGAGCTATGTTTTTACTTCAGACCATTGCATATTTCTTTTTTGTACCGCTGCTCTCACCTCGTCTTGCCAGGTTTTTCTCGGCCTTCCTCTTCTTTTTCTTACTTCAGGTCTAGCTTCATATATTTTTCTTGTAAGCTTGTCATCTGTCATCCTGCACACATGTCCTAATAGCCACTCTAGTTGTCTCTTCTGGATTATTTTATCTATTGCTTTTATTTTGAATTGTTCTCTACAAGTTTCATTTTTTATTCGGTCTCATCTTGTTTTCCCCTCTATTTTTCGCAGAAATCTCATTTCCGTTGTTGAAGTTAAATAATTTATAATAATTTATAATTAATATTACTCGCTTAAAATAAACAAATTTTTTCATTATTTTTCCAATGAATTGCCGAATTTTTTCTGCCTCAACGCCGGTATAGTTCTCTTCGACCTTCGAGTGTTGAATACTGAACATTCAAGTTTACAAGAAAACTGGACTCTCTACGCACCAATGAGAGCAGGATTTTATCAACATTGGCGTTTTACGTCACTGTCAAGATCAGACATCACATCCAAACACCAGCGGCGAAGAAGGTACTACGAAGAAGCATTACTCAGAGAGCGGATTCTTGAAACCTACGGAGAACTTCAAAAATTATAGAAGAAGAAAATTATTGGCGGGCTTTCTATCTCCCGTACATTGGGAGCTGATTGACCGCATCCCTTGGCAACACTCCGAACGTACTTTCCTGGAGTCACGAGGCCGGCAAATAAGGTAAATTGAATCAAGAAAGAAAGTTGAAGAACACTGTCATTAAATCTATCTTCAACTCCACTATCAATGGATGCTGTGAAGGTTTTGGGTCTTGGATTAAACCATTCTGTTGCACCTAAGAAATTACCGACTGAGGAGATTGTGACGGAAGTCGAAGCAGTAACCTGAGGACTACCCGACGTTGAGGTAGAAGAGATTCGGCAAAAAGTCAGTAATATTCTGAAGATTTCAAAACTGCCAAAAAAGAATATTACGAGATTTGAAGAACTAGCCTTAAGAGACCTCAAGGAACACGAAGGTATTGTCATTTTACCACAGGACAAATGCAACGCAGCAGTAGTGCTAGGCAAAGATTTCAAATACAGGAATTACTAGACTCGGATACCTACATCGAGATCAAGAAGGACCCAACGGAAAAAATAGTAAGACAAGTAAAAGAACTGATCAAGATTACAACATTACCAGAGGATATCAAGAAGAAGGTGATTCCAAAAACAAGCAAGCCACCCAGATTCTACGGACTGCCAAAAGTACACAAGAAGCACGTACCACTGAGACCGATTGTCAACAGTACAGGTTCTCCAACGTATAACCTGGCTAAGTATTTGGCACAGAATTTGAAACTCTACATCGGGAAAACTGCGTCCTACGTGGAAAACTCAAGTTACTGTGTGGAAATCATAAAGGAAAAACGGATCCTGGTGACATCCTGACAAGTTTAGATGTTGCCAACGTCCCAGTAGATCAAATCGTTGAAGTGATGAACAAAAACTGAGACCTCTAGGCTTACAGGATGAGATTCCACAGCTCACCGAATTCTACTCTACCTGACTACAACATATTTTCGATGGGATAGCAAATATTATGAACAAAAGAGTGGAGCAGCTATGGGGAGCCGCCTTTCTCCGGTCATCGCCAATTTATTCATGGAAGCTTTGGAAGAAGAAGCTATAGAAATCAGCCCATTAAAACTTAAGTGTTTGCTACGATATGTTGATGGCACGTTCATAATTTGGCAACATGGAAGGGAACGACTAAACAGTCATAGCAACTCAATTAAATTCACGATGGCGTTAGAAGAAAACGGGAAACTACCTTTCCTAGACGTGCGAGTAACAATAACGGAGTTCGGAGAACTTGGACATCAGGTGTACAGGGAAAAGACAAACTCTGACAGATATTAGAACGCGGGATTACATCATCACCCTAAACAAAAGAGATCGTTAATCAACACCCTGTACTACAGTGCCGGGGTGGCAAGTGATGCATAGAGTTTGGCAGTGGAGAAAAAACATCTGAAAGCGGCGTTGACAAAAAAAACCATTATTCAGTAAAAGATATAACTGCAACTACAAAGAAGAGAATAATCCGCGAGGAAACTACCATCGAAACAAAAGTATATACGTGTCTGTCGTATATAGCGGGAACTAACAGAATTGCAAAAACTCTGAAAAAGAACATCAATATCAGTTTCGGGACAGTCGCCAAAATGGAAAACCTGCTACCAAAAACAAAAGACCTCATACCAAGAAGTAATAAAGATGAAGGAGTTTATAAAATTCCATGCACCTGCGAAAATAGCTACATCGGACAAACAGGAAGGGGTGTAGAATCCGGATAAAAGAACATCAGAGGGATGTACGATTCACGAGGATTACACAATCCGTTGAGACGGAACAGGTTCACCAACATGGACACAAAATAGACTTCGACAAAGTACAAATACTGGCGACTACAAAGAAGTATATACATATAATCCGAGAGGCAAGAGTGAAATCTGATCCCTTTGAAATTTTTTCATTGGGCGAAGCAAATGGAAATCCGATGGGGATAAAGCGCGATTCTCACTATACGGAACGTCAACGTCCGTCAAAAGATTCTTCAATGGATTTTGTATGGTAAGTGAATATTACCGTACCAAATCCATTGAAGAATCTTTTGACGGGCGTGGGCGTGACGTTGACGTTCCGTATAGTGAGAATCGCGCTTAAATCGGAACTAAAAGCTGGAAGAACCGTCCAAGTTTCTGGTTTGTCTCAACTGTAGCAAACGTTGTGGGGTTTTGCATTGTCGTTGTGTAAGACGAACTTTTGTTTGTCCTTTTCTTTCTGATGGCTTCCTTAAGGTTTTTTTAACGTTAGTATGTACCGCTAAATGGGCGGTCACATTGGCTCTGTCTGATGATGTTAGACGTCATTTCCTTGATTAATTTTTGGTTTCTGGATCATAAGTAGATACCCATGTTTCATCTCCAGTCAACTGCCTTATCGAAAAAGGACGATACATATTCTTCGGAAGAGAGTTTACGAGATTAGGGCAAATCTCCATTCTTTTTGTTTTTTCTAGCACATACCTTAGAATATCCAAGATCAAGAAAAATCTTCACCACAATATTGTATCCACACTAACAATATTCCGAATCGTCACACGTGGATCTTCATGAATCATCGATGCGCGAATTTGTTTCATCTGTTTCAACAGATCGGTCGGTACAATTGTCTTCACAATTGTAGATATGGGAATAAAGCAAAGGTTAAAGTTAATCTGTGACTAAAGTACTGGCCTTCAAAGACCGAACGATGTGACAGTTTAATTCACAAATGACATAAGAAAACATGAAGTGGGCATCGCCTCCCTCTATTATTTTGTTTGGATTTTATAGATCAACGGGCAACAATTACGGTTAAGCCCCATACATTTTCTTTTGATGGTTGTCTGCTGTTGACGATTGCATCGAACAGTTTCTTTATGTATTCGTTTTTACATCTCGTCTTTTGAAATACTCTAACTACAACTTATTAGAAATATATTTTTAATCTGGTATTCGTCAGTTAGTACAGCTGAGGTGGTGAGTCTTAAAGTTGACTTATCTGAACTTTTTGCCCAAGTTGATAATAGTTATGGAAATTGCAGTGCCAATGTATATTATGGCCTCTCATATATCTGTCATCTCAAATTTCAATGAAACAATCGCTACATAATAGGTAGTGAGAAACTAATTTAAAAAAAAAGTAACTACAATGCAACCTGTTTCATTTTTACTTTTAAGTTAATTTGAAATACGAGTATGCATCAATGATTTCATATTTAGCAAATGGATGGCTGGGTTTTTTATTAAGAGTATTTCCCATATTGATGTCAGTTTCATTACGTGATAGTTGCGATTTCATGAAATGTAATTATACATTTACTTTGATGTATTATACATCTACTTTGATGTACAATTTGATTATACATATATGCAGACTCATTAGCCTAGTTTTATATTATGTTACACAAAAGCATGAAAATTCGAAAAAGTACCATAAATTAAATAATTTTAGTTAAAGAACAAACGGCACACAAATCTCAGTTACATTCCTAATGGAAGAATTCGATTTGATTTACTTAATGGAAATTTTACATTCAATTTTTTTTTGTTTTATCTTTGTAATCAGCGGAAAAAGATAAACAAATTTGCTGATCGACTCTGTAACTCCAAAATTAAGAATATTTATGTTAGCAGTAGTGCTGACTTGCAATGAAACAGGCTGTATATGTAAATTAGATAACCTACCGCCCATGACTGAAGGAACTTTTAGATATTTTCTATGTGTTTTTAAACTAGGACATATATGAGTTTCAAAACGGGTTATTACAAAACTATATTTATATACGCGATTATGAAGTTCTTTGTTGATGCATGCGAAACTACGGTATAAAAACTTTTAATTCTATTTAAAATAAATAATTTAAGTATCGACATTATGTTCGTTCAAAAGGCCGAACAAATGAAGTTAATGTAGGTAGAGAGTGAGCACACAGAGCGTCGTAATTAAATATCGGCATGCTGACGACGGCAAGGGGTAATGACATGTCGCTGCCAACTCTGGCAATCACACTTTTCATTCAGCGTCATCTGGCAACAGCCACGTGTAATTACAACCCCGGTTCTAATTACTAATGTAAACGACTCCCCTTACGCCAATTTGTATTAACTTTATATTCCAATGCAAGTAATGCAAGAAAAATAAGGATTCACCTACATGCATATTTATTTTGCAACTACATCACATTACATGTACCTGCGGTTTTAGCCAGATGTCAGGTTGTAAATTAATATTGAAAGTAAAATATAATTATTCACTTTATTGCAGTTTTCGTCATTAACATGTTTAATATAATAAGTTTTCTTCTTTGCCTCAATAGGCTTGTTTGGGTTCCCGTGAGAACAGGTCCAGAACCGTCAAGAGCATGCGCATAACAAAAAAAAAACGCATGTTTTTTTGTTGAGCGCATGCTCCTGGATGTTCTAGGACTGTCCTGGCAAGAACCCGAATAAATCTAATAATTTGCCTCATGTTACCGAAATCGGCTATAGTTTTTTTTTGCCTATCAGTGTCAAAATTCTAGGATTTCTGTTGTTCTTTTATCCCTACATGCAGAACAGAAATTTTTGAAATTTCCTAATAATCAGATAACCAGGTATCAACGTCAGAGACATTTGACAGGTAATATAGGAAAAAAAGAAACGGGCACTAGATTGTATGTTTTTTCTTGAGTTTTTTGTCCCGTTGTCACCTCCGCAGGGGAAGGAGAACTGGCAATTTTATGATCCTTAAGGGAAATTTCTTATTGTATGACGAAATTATATAAATGATATAAAGTGATAAAAGTCAAGCTACCTAATTAATTAAAAATATAACATTAAGGCCCAATTTTAGAATCGTGAAATAAGAACGGAATAACTGTGCGCCAAATATCCTTTAATGTTCCTCCATATCTACGTCACACCTAAGTCACGTTATACCACAGGTTATACCAATAATAGTGCTTATCCGACGATTGTACGGGCTTAAGTGAAAAATAAACGATCCAACAAAATTTAAAACAATTACGCTTTCAAAGGTGTAGATACAAAAGTGAAATACTTAGGTACATCGAAGCAAACAATAATTGACAGGGCCAGCCACAAGAGAGGACTATTTAAGGGCCCCCGTACTCCATACCATTGTAACGACCGGACGAAATTGAAAATAAATGATTAGATTAAAAGAAAGTTGACTAAAGAAACCTATTCTTTCATATTATATTTGATAAGGACTCCTCGAGACAATTTTCTTCTCTAGATACCATGACGAGAGAAAGAAAGAGATTCAAATATCAAAGTACAATAATAAAAATATACACAATACAGTCAAAATTAATTCGTGGAGAGAAGAAACGGTATTCTGTACATTTAAAGCTTTTGTTATTTTCTAATCTATCCCTAGGCAAATGATTTGCTTTTCCGCTTATCAAGCATTAATTTTGAGGACGTTTCGTTTACGACTTACTTAAACTTATTATAACCAAATCAAAAAGAAACACGCGCAGAAAGAATTTTATTTTTCTTACCGAATATAAATTAAAAAAAACTAAGAAGAAAATTAATTTATTTATCAAGAAACAGCACTGTAGAAAAATCGCGATGAGATTTAAACACAGATCACATTATTTATACAATCTATCTGGCGTCTTTAAGAGAGGTAACAGACATCACCCGTAACAGTCACTTTGTATTGTATCACTTTTTCTTTGCTTTGCGCAGTACCCGCCAAATCTGGCCGTACTACTAAGACTCATTTTGCAAGTCACTAAGTATTTTTCAAGCTGGATCTGAGACATTTAAACAGCACGAACATATCCATGGCTCTGGTAGGATTTGAACCCATGCCGCCGAGCGACACGACTTCCCAAGTCGGCTAGGCTGACCGCTAAGCCACTCGGCGACCTTCCCATAATAGTCAAATTCAAAATATTTCGAACTCGGGCGGAGCTTCCAAATGAAAATGTATTTACCGGTAGAGGGCGTGACATTCTCTATTCCATTTGTTTTTTTTTCTTAGCCCACACCATTGAATTTAAACCTAATCTAGAACGGCAACGCAATGCTTAAAACTGGCAGCCAGAACTTGGAGGTTCACGCGATTAACTGATGCACGTTGACGCTAAATAATCTGGTTGTAGGATAATTTGCAAAGGTGTTGAGTCCCTATATTACTATACCTACACCTACACCTTTGCAAATTATCCTATATCCAGATTATTTAGCGTCAACGTGCATCAGTTAATCGCTTGAGCCTCCAATTTCTGGCTGCCAGTTTTAAGCATTGCGTTGCCGTTCTAGGTTAGGTTTAAATTCAATGGCCCACACCTGTGTCCATTTGCGGATACCATAATAATAATAATAATAATAAGAAAAATTTTGTGCAAATCGGTTTTGATTACAGCAGATTCCTCGAGCATGCTCTCTGTACAGCTGTTTCAGGCCTAGTTGAGCCTTCGCCAGCAGAACCGATGTGCACAAAATTTTTCTAAAATTCTCATATGCTTTGACAGCAAGCATGGCCGCCTCCCATGGGATGACTTATTATGTGGCGAACTAGCTTCAATTTGTCAATCCTACTGCGATGTTAGGTTAAAAAGCGATTGCAAGATGTCGCTACTTAAATTGTTTAATAATAATAAGATTTATTGGATGTAAATAATGACATTAGCAAAAAAAAATTGTAATGATAAAAAATATAAGGTAATAACTAAAACATAGAATAACAGAATATGTTACATCCAAAAGGTACAGACTCAGCATTGCTGATTTTCGGCTGTACCTGAGAAGAAAACAAAATTGAGCATGCATATTATGTATAACACTAAAGAATAGGATTAGCACAAAATTAGATGTTTTGTCTATTTAACAATGTCCTCATAAATTTATTTCGAAAAACAGTAACAGAAGAAACTGTGTGTATTTTATTCGGTTAGCACACTCCCCCACCTCATGTTTCTCTATTAGTTCGAAATATCTGATAATTAGGTATTTGAACAAGATGTGATGGAAAGTCAAGTGTTAGCCAAGTTTCGGAGACGCCGATAACATGGAAATCATGATCAAGCATGAAATCAACAAAGGAGTCAAAACAGGAGATTAAAGAGCGGATATTTATGTGACAAACTTTGAAACTATCATGGAGTGGAGCTTTTGATACAACAGTATTTGCTAGGTTTGAGGGACTGGATGTTGACTCGGCTGAAAATTTTCTGTGTTCTTGTTTTTCTTGGGAAAATAGTACCTGTCAACGTAAGTTCCCGCTGGCCAGAATTCAGGAGATCTGTACGCATATTCTGGCCGTAAAGGTACTCCAACTTTAAAAGAGACAGATTTTGCATTCGCATACTAAGAGATAGTTTCTCACAAATATACTTCGCTAGCTCATTTTCATTTAAACATTCAATTATGAGATCCAATGTGGTGTCTAAACTAAGATTGCCAAGATAAATCCAGGCGTGTTTTTCAATTGTCTGCAGCTTCCGCATAGCTTTATTAAATGTTTGGTTGCCTTTAGAAGTTTTAGAGGCACGTTGATCAAGTTTATTACGTTGCCTCCCATTCTGAGATTTCCAGTCGTTCCCATTTTCCGCAGCTGCCTTGCTTGCATAGGTTTCATTTCGTGTATCTTTTGTGGACCTACATCAGTATCAGTATTTTTATCCTTACCAACCGTTTTTATATCTGATTCAAGATTAATTACTTTCTCCTTCGGTTTCTCAAAAATTTCCGGAGCTCTTCGCTGAACTTTGCCTCCAGATCTATTCTCTAAGGCAGCTATTTTTGCTTCTAATAATTTATTTTTGTCTTCCGTTTCTTTCAAGCGTTTGTTTAGATTTACTGATTCAGCTGTTATATTTTCCATTTTATCAGAAAAGGTTTGCAGCTCGGAGTATTTCTTCAAATTATTTGTCTTCTCTAACCACAAAGACTGATTGTTATAATTTCAATCATTGCGCAAAACGTTTTGCTCTAGCTTGATCGCTTTATTCTAATTCAGACTCATAATAAAAAAAAATACGTTTAAATTTTATTTTTGCAACATTTATTTTCTAAATTTGAGATAATAAATTCTTGTTTAGAATTCCGGTTTCTTACACCGTCACTCAGTCCTTAAAAAAAGGGGCCCCACAATTCTTACTGCACCCGGGCCCCGGCATTTACAAGGCCGGCCCTGATAATTGACGACAGGTAACTCCGTCGCTTTAAAAAATAACACACCGAACGTACACTTCTGTGCAATAAACTTAAGCACAGTAATTATTTTATAAGTTTATAAATTCCAAAAATAATATTTCTGTCAACTTGTAAGGTAAGGTTCCGTTAGGTACAATTTCTAGGGTATTTTATTCTGACAAATTTATAATTTATATGTACGCATTGAATTTTGTTAGACTTTGTACACATTTTTGTTAATAATTTTGTCCTTATAATAATAAAATTCGTGTTTCAGTTGAAGAACGCCGCATATAAAACAAGTATTAAATATGACAATAAAGTCCGACGTCCAACTTAATAAATAACAAACTGATGCATTAAACATATTGAAAGAATTAGGGGGTGTACTATACGATAATAAAATGAAAATGCTTTATTTTTTACCTGTCAATGCAGATGTTTCAAAGTGTTATTAATATAAGCTGTAGATGGTCGTGATCTTACTGTAAATGAATAAAATAAATTGCCTAACGTAAGCTTCAGTTTAATTACTATATGAGTTAAGCCTATTAAATTTTGTGTTTAAATTGCATTTGCAGTGTTCTGAACAGTAACGCGATTTGCCTAATTATTGAATCCTGCAAGAGAAAGGCCAATAAGCGATCGGAGCGGTGGAGATTTTGCCCGGTGTATCATAAAATTTATAAACGCCTTACATGTAAACATCGACAAGGGCGTTTGTGAATCAACTCGTTTTTATAATGCGGTTATGAAACTATATAATACACTTTTATAACTTTATTTCGTTGATCGCCTATTTGTTCACCATGGAAGTATTATCGTTTGGGGTACAATATTTCATTAATTATTTCTGGAAAACTAAAATATATAAAAATTTTCCCCTGTTCCGTGTTGCCTATTCTTTCAATATGTTTTCTTTGTCGATCTGTTCAAGAATCTCCTGCTTATAAATATATTAGCTTGCGATATGATTGAAAAGTTTTAAACGCTTATTTATGTTTTAATTCGAACTTGTTAAAAATGTAAAAGTAGAAGAGTACTGGTAAACTAATCCCAAGTCACTTGTGGCTAATTTGTCGCACTGTTGAATGATATCGTTTATTTGGCGGAAAGCTCAAATGTTACATTTAAATATTGTGTATGAAAATACTCAATACTTACTACATAAGTATGCGATAAAAATTGAGATCTTTTGGAAAAAGAAAAACAAAAATTTATTTCAACCATCACTTCCAAAGTAATGAGTTTAACTTATACGTATATATGTATGTGTTTGGAAAGAATCTATTTTTCAATTGCTACAAAATGTTACAAAAGTTGGCTTCATAATAAGGCCAGACCATGGTGATTTCCGTAGTACCGAAGCGTGACATGTCTCAAGTGGACAGTAATATTGATGTGCTTCTCAAGAACCCTTCTAATTTACTGTTAAACATTATCCATTGTTCCGTTTTCAGCCTTGAAAGGACAAGAGAATTCAATTATATTGTCTTGTTGTGCAAGATTGATTCAGGCCCGGCATTAGCGATTCCATTACGCGTATAATTTATCAAAAATTCATCGCGTCCGCCATCCTCAAATATTTACCGTCGTTTGCGAGCACGCGTTTCGTCAGGATTTCGGGATCTATTAAAATATTAGGGACAATAAACATGGCCGACGTGTTTACGGCTAATTCGAACCCGGTAACATTCAATAATAAATTATTGGTCTATAGTCTATACTACATATATAACACTAAACATAGTTTGTTTCATATTGGATGATTTTGGTAGAAATAATGCGAACTATGTATATAAATGGAAATTTATTAGTTGTTGAAATTATTATTTAATGTACGGATAAAGTTGCAAATGCTTCATGACATCCAATCACGTTTTTTCTCACACTAAAACATCCTACTCACATCGGTTTCATTCGGCCAGTTAAGGAACCTTCAAATTAAAATCAACGCGAAACATAGTAGTTATATAGTGCAGTATGAGATTGAAGTTACGCCTTATAAGCTTGTACCGCGGAGGTTTGAGGGATCCTTTATCTGAAATTAAATTAGCAACCTTGAAGATGCCAAGGAAAGATGAAATTTTAGCAGAAAGAAGAATTTCTGACGCGGTATATCAGAAAATCAGAAGAAGATGGAAGATTTTACTTTTCCACGACATCGCAGTTTTTTTTTATCATCAATAAATAATTTTATTAAGTGTAATCTAGCTACACAATTCACATCAGCAGTTTGAGTTAATTTAGCAAACTAACGGAAAATAAAAAATATTAAAATATTCAGACTAACTAAGAATTATCCGAAATTTTGGGTGATTCATATCATTCTTCAATACACTATGAAAGAGACTCTTATTGCGGAGCAATATTAGCTAATTTATAATGTGCAGCGAAGTTATCTAAAATAAATAAATAGTTCGGCAGTGTAAAAATTAAAAAATATATAATTTTTGTTTTAGTGCACAATAGCAAATAATAAAGTTTCTTCTATTATTCACTGTAAATAAATAGTGACTGGAAATATATTAACTTGATTAAAGGAAAGAAAAGAATTTCTACATTAGTGTAAATAAAATGTGAAAGAAAGTATTTTTTAAGATCTAAATAAATCACTCCGACAGCGGCGTAATTCGTATTCAGAGTTTTTAATCAATCAAAGCGCCGTTAACCATTTCAATTCATTGAAAACATTCATCACACTCAGAATCATAATCCGGGCTCGTTTTTTTCTTCCTTTTCTCGCGCCGCCTTTTCGAGTTAATTAAACTTTTTAAGTCACGCAAATTGAATAATTGAATTCATAATTCAGTCTAAAAATTTAATACTCAATAAAAGATCCTCGTGCTTCGCTTTTCTCATTCTTACGGTTGAAATGAGATTTGAAAAAGCTACTTTGACGGAAATTATTGTTTTCCTCCAACGAAGCAGAGGGTGCAGTCATGCATTCTTGCGTGTAGGGGCGAAACGGCTCCTTCCCCTCAGGGCCATATTTCTCTAAAGCCAAGAGAGTTATCAGAAATACTAGTCAACTACGTTAAAAAAGGATCGAGTCATAAAAAATAAAATCACTATTAAAAATACTCTCGAACAGCAATCTAGCTGAAATTTGCTGATCATTTGTAAGATCTAAATATACATTTACATACAAGGGCGTATTTTTAGGTTATCTACTAGTCATGAAAAAACCACATATTACATTAACAATTAATAGTTAACATTATTTTTCTACGAAATTCCCTTCAACACTTAAAACGGGTGATCAATATCTTTTCTAATCAAATGGAAATAAAATCGTGTGTCTTTAATGCAATAAAAATTATTCAAATGGCATTTGAAATAATGAACCAAACAAAGACATAATTGTTTTCCATAGGTCACTTGATCAGAAAAGATATTGATCACGCGTTACATGTACAAACTTATTCCATCTTTTCTCCAGTTATCCCATACCCTCAGAAAAAAATCCTTCGATAACTCCGCAAAATATTGATCAACAATTTCCCTAAGTACTTCATCAGATGCAAAATGCTTTCCCAGCCTTTTTTAGTTTTTGAATAAGAAGAAATCTAACGGAGCTAGATCAGGGTTTTAAGGTAGATGCTTTAACTCTATGAACTCACAATTATTGATTATCTGCTAGACTTTGAATCCGATAACTGAGCAATAACATTGGCAATAACAGAGACCTTTAAACGCCGATCTCCAGTACCAAATTTTCGACTTTTCGTATCATCTTTTAGTTCGAGCTTTCGCGGGTCGTCCTGACTTTGGGTCATCGTTAATCGATTCTCTACCCCATCCAAAGAGTTTAGACCAAAATTTAACTTAAAAACAAGATGGTGCATCTTCCTCATACAGAGCAACTATTCTTTCGTATACATATAATTATTTGACCATAGCCTTCTTTATCAGGAACTATGACACTGCGACGTTCCATCTTAATTTCACTCAGTTCATTAACAAATAAACTCCCAAATCTCTATAAACCACACAAATTAAACACAACATTTACACAAGCTACATTTACTTCTACGGTCCAGTTGTACAATTCCTGCTTAAGCCAGAGCTTAAACCCTTAACAACAATCAAATTGTTGAAATAATCGTCGTTATGGGTTTAAGTTTCAGCTTAAATTTAAACTGACATTATAGTTTTTAACAATTGGTTTGATATCGTTGCTCCTTTGTTTCATGGCTAGGTAGATAACATAAAAACACCCTCCTATAGCTTCATAATACAAGTTATGATTCATCGTTGAAGTATGTAGCTATACATTTGCTGCATTGTTTTATTGTTTAATTGGTATAGAGTAATTACATAATTCTAGATATTTTTGCTTTGGATTTTCATGTTCATTTTTTTATGAATAAAATGGGACTAGGTCAATAAACTCTAGGATACGCTGATTATTGAGGCATGGAGTTTTTAATATAAAATTTGTTATTTAATTCTAATTAATGGAGCGATTCTGCTCATATCTGTAGCAACCGTAAGATCTGTAAACCTGTAACACAATTATTCAAATGTGGAATTTTCAAGTTCTCAGTATGATACGATTTCTTGTAAGTCTATAAGATAATACCACAGAGACTTACGAGTAATCGTAGGGACCTAGGAGAAATCATACCTTCCACAGAACTTCAAAATTCCATACTTTAATAACTGAGTTACAGGTTTATAGATCATACGGTTGCTACAGATACGAGCAGAATCGACACATAAGTTTCAGCTTTGATTTTATTAATCGTATGTTATAAAATAACTCGTGTCTAAATAAAAACCTGGTCAAGTAGGCTACATTTAGTAATTCTGCTATGTAAATGCAGTAGATAAATTCTCGATCACAACCCACTTGACCAGGTTTTTATTTAGACGCTCGTTACTTGTAATTCGGGATTCGTTTTGGGAAATTTAATAACAGTTTAAACTAGTTAATTGGCGCACTAATTTCCAGTTTTATTTAATAAATTTTGATTACATCGACAGTGGAAATCCGACACATTATTTACAACAAAGACGATAGGCGACAGGCCGCATTTGCCAGTGTCGAACATCCGGTTTAGCAAATGGCAATATATTCTGAGGGTCAGCGTGCCGGCCCTACTATTATCTTTTCAGGGATGCATTGGCCTACAGTATTCTGAATAAAATATTGTCTGTTCACCGACGCGACTGTTTGGAGGTAGTCAAATCCGCATTTCTACCAGAACCAAAATATAAAAACACAGTCTGAATCTTTATTATATGACTATTCATATAAAAAAAATAATGATTCTGAATTTCATTTGTTAAATTTAATGTAAAAATACGAAGATTAAAATGTAGAAAAGACTACCATATTGCGTTTGAAATTATGTTTCAAAATGTTGCTTAATAGTTGCCAGTGTATAGTAATACGCACCTAAAATGCACCTCCTACACGCAAACCTCATCCTTAAAACCTTGTGATACAAGGCTCACAAAACTGTCAGCACGTCTATACGAGATGCTGTGTTTGGACATAAGATGGCCAAGACTTTATTTGTTGCTAATTGCAAATACATCAGATTGTCGTTACAAAAATTTCTGTTAAATGCAACATGCATTCTACACCAATCCCGCATTCCAGATGCGCAATGTTCTTGTTTTCGAAAGTGTATAAAAGTGAAATATTTACAGCGAAGCGAATAATAATTACGACCCAGGTAAAAAATCACACACCGAACGTACATATAGAATTTTACTAAATTTTCTTTAATTTTATGTTTAATTTATGTCTTCTATAATAAAAATTATTCCTATATGTCGCACTCTCAACGAAATTATTAAATGAACAAACTAAACAGATTACTGTTTACTGATTACAATGTTTTATTTTCTGGTTGCCATCAACATTTCTTTGTTATTAGCTAAGACTATTATTATTAAAATATCAGTGATAAGAGAAGTGAAGAAAACAGACCGTTTAAAGTGCAATGATTAAAATGTAAGGGAAGGGTAACGAGTAAAATTGGGCATAAAAAGATGCCGAAATGTTTATGACGGAACGTAACTTGTGGGAATAAACTTTATTTACAATACAATTTAAATTAAAATTAAAGAAAATCCTCTAAACACAGAGATTTGAATTGTTTTCTTGTTGTAGTGATTTATTTGTTTACTTGTGAAAGCAAGTGTTTAAAGTTGTTATCCTTGTTTTACGGAATAATTTACTTCGGTGTTTGCATGCATTTGTCAAGTATTTTGGAGTTTGTATTTCAGCTGATCACGTCAATTCCGTTAAAAGGTCAAGTTCACGCTCGACCCCGCGTCGTGCCGTAACAATCATAAAACTATAAAACACTTTTATGACTGTATTTATTTCGTCCATCTGCTGCTCTCCCTTAACCAGGGACGTATCGTCGTTTTGGGGATAATTTTCCATTCATTATTTCTAGAAAACTAAAATACATAATTATTTAACATTTTCCCATGTTCTAGGGTCTCTTCTTTCGTCAGTATTTTTTTGTCACTCTATTCACAAGTCACCCTGTATATGGCACTTATTGGAGGTATCACAATTAATTTTGTACACAGCATTAGAATTCAGCAAATTAGGAGTTCGATTTTTTAATTTAGTGTAAATTTGCTTTATAGTTTTGGATTGTAATAAGCCATTTTAACCAAAGTATCTTTTTGATAATAATCCAAAATGATAAATTTATTTGAAGTTCTAAATAGGTACTTAAAATTGGAAGTTAAATGTTATTTCCAGCTTCAATGGTAAATTGAATTTTGTTGAAGTTATTAAATATTATCATTTAAGTCATGAAGGAGAGAATATTCTCCTCACCAAATTTCCAGTGGAAACTGATTTGGTGAAGAGAATAACCTCTGATTCATATCTACCAAAGATTTCATGAAGTGCTTTTAACTTGGGTGTGTGTACCAAAGATGGCAGCGTAGCTGTCGAAATACGTTATACCTTAAACTAAATATGGCAAGAGATAATTTTTTTGATTTAATTATTTCTAAACTATATGTTTAAGTTATCTTCCAGACCTTTCATTTGATAAGTTACGAAACGTTTTCTTTTTTTAGTTGGTCAACTTAGGTTATTGGCGTACAGCTGAATTAAAAAAACGGGAAATGAAATTTTTCCAATTGTAAATTTGGTTGCATTTCTCAATTAATTGTCTATTTGACAACAGAGACTTGACAATACATACCTTATAAAAAAATCTAACCTATTTATTTATAAACTGACGTACCGTCAAATAATTCTAACCTATTTCTATTAAAGTCATTTTCACACTACGAAAATATTGAAAAAATGTGCCAATTTTTTTTTGACATTTCCCGTTTTTATTGATTTCAGCTGTACAAGAGGTCAAGAGGCATATTTTCCCAACATTAATAATTTAGGCTGCGTTTAGTTGATAGACGAACCGTCAAAGTTTAACGAGCTCGGGAGGACTGTTTTCTAAACGGAACTCATACCCACCGTAGTTGCCTAATGGTCGCAATAAATTTGACAGTCCATGAATGTATTACATTAATTAATTCAGTTAATCACAGACATTGCACCGCCTACTCTAATCTGATTTTTATTTACTCACTTTTTATAATTATTAATTACATACGAGTATAACAAGTGTACAAAAAGCTTTCCCATCTAGTGTGTTGCTCTCATTTCTTCGCATGTTCACGTATGTACCTTACTTGATCCGTACCCTAAACAGACAAGTAAACAAACATAACTTAGAAAAAATTGTTTTATTGATTTGATTTTACAATGGTTTTCAAATTGGAAGAAAAATCTTTTATGCGAAAAAATGAGAGCAACACACTAGATGGGAAAACTTTTTGTACACATGTTAATTAACATAATGGCTTAAGAGATAACTTTGTATTGTTTAGAAAAATTACCAAAATTTAAAGTTTTCGAAATATGTAACTTTACGAAATTAGTCGAAGTTAGAGGGCGATTTCGCAGTTATAACTTATAAGCTTGATTTTTAATGTTGCTTATTTACTAAAATTAAGTTATGAAACACATATTGCGATGTTTTTGCGAGTTAAATGAAATTTGTTTGTTAAATTTTAGGATTAGAATTTAATTAATTCTAATGACAAAGTCACGCATAAAATTAGGATAATTAAAATATTAAATGAAAAAGGATACGCACGTTGAATTTTTTTTATTTTTAAAATGATCATTTCTCTTGACTTTTGGTGCCATTTTTTCATTGTATTTGTATAAAAGGGTCCCCTAGAATTCTGAAAATTAAGTTTTCAAACCAAGTTTAGAGAGCTGTTTGGAAATGACTCCGATACAGAGGCCATGCCAGATTACACACCTGCACCTTCAATGCCTGTAACTTCGGTTCCTGAGGTCACGAACGTCTCGATCAGGGAGGTTGGGTCTTCGGATCCTGAAACGCCTGGTCCTCAGCAGATGGAGGCTGCTGAATTTGAGGAAGCCATTAAAAAGCTTTCAATGCTAACGTAACTTAAAACTGATCCATTATTTTGTTTTAATAGTCGAGTCCGACATTAACAAAATTTAAGTATGTGTATTTATGTGTATATAACACTAGCGTAACTTCTTGAATCTCCCATGGATGTTACTGGTAAAGCCGGACTCAGACGACTGGTGTACTTGGCCAATATACCAATATTGGTATACTTGGCAAATGTACCAGCTCATAAAGGCCATTTTACGCAAAGGCGTTCACACGACGTGTACAATTTTTTTTAAAATACGCCAGCGAATTTATACAATGTTGGCGGAATAGATAAAAGAGTGCTGGCCATCATGGATAGCGGTCATTCTGAAAATGTTGTCCCTTGTGCAGCTTTTTAGTACTAATTTGTGGATATTATTTAAAAGTAAAAAAAATCAAGAAATTCAAGTACCACTTCATTAGACCACACCATTTAATTTTTTTATAATTATTAATAAACACTTTACCTTTTCTATCCGCTTATCAATACAGAATGAATAGTAGTTGCAAAGCAATACACAGTTATATTAACAACTCGTGTGAGCGCAACCACAAGTATGAACTTGTCAAGTTGACCAATAATTGTGATTCCTTTGACTTGTGCCATTTTTACCGACAGACGATGGGAAATTGACCAGTACTCACCAGTGACAAATAATTGTACAAGTAAACCACTCACACGGCATGGCAAGTATACGCCATTAACAAATATTGGCCAAGTACACCAGTCGTCTGAGTCCGGCTTAAGATGAAGCAAATAATATAATTTTAAAAATTTTGTTGCAAGTAGGTTTTGTTAGGTCAAAAAGTGATCGCAGGATTTTGCGATTTAAACTTTTCGAAATAATTTAAAAAAATACATTGCGCGTGCCAATGTCCGTTTGGATGGCAATACCCACAGTCACCTCAGCAGCAATTTTGTTACATAACTTGTGCTACTGTTTAAACTAACGTTTTTTGAATAATTTTTAGTAGTAGGGAGTGCATTTCTAAAAAAAAAGTCACAAAAATTAAAATATCTTAGAAATTCTTGAATTTTGCCTAGTGAAAATTACTGACATACAGTTTGTTAAATGGATCTTTTTACGCACGTCATTGATTTTTTCCGTATAAAACACATCAATACTTTCAAGCCAAGTAATAAATCGTGAGTTTTACTTTACAAAGATTTGTATAAAGACGTTCCTTTTTCATTCTGAACGAGTGATGTACCTAGATACAATAGCTACATATAAAAATTGGTTTTACTAATGCCGTTTGTCAATGACGTGCATCCATTTAACAAACTGTAGGTACCATAAAAAGGAATACGGCGACTTACATTAAATAAAATTCATATCTCTTCAAATTTCTATCTTCATATTATCAAAGATAGAGATCATTTGCTTTTCTTTTTATTCATTTTTATTATATTCAAGTTAAATGCGGAGAATAAAAATACAGCCTTTTAAGAAAAAAGCCTGAAAAATCCATACAAAATTAATAAAAGATGAAACTCCAATATATCCATTTTATATCTTTTTTATGTATCTCCGGTCTGTCTTACGTGGCAACTTTCAGAAATCCGAGCGACATAATAAAATTATTAATTTTCTGAAGCTGACTCTATTTTATGGTGGATTTTTCTACGATATGAAGAAGCCGTCTAAATGTCGATACCCTATTTATGTTTCAGGTCGTGCCTGTGCAAGGTTCTGTGCAAGTGCGTGTCGCCGCGACGCTGGCCATAGCAGGACAACTCATACGATGCGGTGACCTATACGTGACTCGATTATGTGATCGCCCGCACCTCCGTTGCTTACTAATGAACCTCATCGAACCAACGGCCATCTTATCGCCTGAATTAACATTTACCTGTTAACCCATCATCCGAAATTAATTGATATTTATTAGATTTGGCGTTAAACGTGGTTTGTAAATTTTATGTGAAAATGTCAAAAGGTTTAAATACGCTGAGAAAAATAGTACCAAAGAGTACGTTTACAGGCTGAGTCCAAAAAAATGCCTACCCGAATAGCATCGGTGTTTATTACCGTATTTGAGCGGTCAAAAAATCAAGTGAAATGGTAGAAAAAACTACAATATACTGTAACGATTTTAAAGGTTCTATTAATTTTTATTTTAAAACAAAACACGAAATAGTTAACTAAATTTATTTAGGAGCAAATGAATTAACACTAACTTAAACAATAATTTATTTATAGACTAATAAGTAATTTATGTTAACAGCCGAGCGAAAATTTATAACGCGACTTCAATTCTGAACTGTCAAATGCTGAATTAATTTCGAACTGTCTCTCGGTCGGCTGCGTGCATTTTTATATGCCGGGGTTGTTTCTCACGAACATTCTCGCTCGCGACGGAAAGTCTCAGATCATCGCTGACGTGATGTCGAAGCGACCGAAGCTTCTCGTCTAAGACGCGTCGGTGTTGACGCATCAGTCAGGCTGGCACCGCAATCGTCACACTGCCCCCTTCTTAAAAACGTTTCGTCTCGGAACGTTCCTCGTGATAGCCTTGAAGGAGAATGTCGAAATCGGCATGCTGGTCCCTCCTTACAACATCCTTACAACCGGATGTTGTAAGGAGGGACCAGCACCCTCCTTACAACATCCGGTCTGGAAGAAATAGCAGTCTACGGTTTTCCTACTGCCAACAGCTGCCTGTGGGTGGTGACTGCAGACTAGAACTTCAATTCCCGTTCCGTTGAAGATGACTTCTATCATGCTGCGAACGACCCTCCAGTCCAGCCCATCTAGTCCGCAGCCTATCTTGGGAATGGCTAATTTCGTCTCCTTGCCTTCCACCAGTTATCTCTTCAGGCTCCATAAAGCTCTCCAAATACTGCGATAGTCAGGCCTACCGCTTGATGTCTTCTTGGTGACTAAGTAGTACACGTGTCGTCTTTGTTCCGCCTCCGTGTGGATGATCTGCAGGCTCTTGCCCACCATGGGGTGCTGTCTTAGGAGTTCCTCGACCTGACCAAATTTCTTCCGAAAGACTTGGGCTATCCCCTTGGACATCTTTAGGTCTTCTGCCACACAGTGGGCCAGACTGTACTCTGGTGACACTTGAGAAAGGTCTTGCTGTCTCTCTGTGGTCACTCCGAATCGCGCCTTGCTTCCTGTGGCGTGATGAAACATGAAGGTTTCGAAGTTTACTTCGGAACCTTGCGTCCGTTGTACTGTCCCTTCATTTTCTTCTCCGTTGTAAGGAGCCATTCGGTTGAAGTGGATAACTTTGGGTTTGCCATGCGGAATCTTCCTGATGCGGTAGATGACATCGTTGATCCGTTTCATCACTTTGTAAGGACCTTCCCAAGATGTCTGCAGTTTTGGCGATAGAGCTCGACGTCTTTGAGGATTATAAAGCCAGACCAGCGCTCCAGGTTTGTATCCCCCATTCTGAGCGTTGATGTCATAATGCTCCTTCATTCGGTCGCTGGATGTCTGTATGTTGTGACGCACTCGATTGTGAATGTCGTCCATTTTTCTGCGTAGACCGCTCACGTAGTCTTCGTCGGCAGGGATTTCGCACGGCTTCACGCCAAATTTCAGATCGCAGGGCAGTCTTGGCTCTCGCCCAAATACCACTTTTGCTGGTGTCTCTCCTGTTGTCTCATGAACGGACGAACGGTATGCCAGTAGAAAAAGGGGAATGTACGTGTCCCAGTCTCTCTGATGATCGGAGACTACCTTGGACAAATGTCGGTTGATGGTTCTGTTGAATCTTTCCACCATTCCGTCTGACTGCGGGTGAAGTGCAGTGGTTCTAGTTTTCCGGACGCCGAGCAGAGTACACACGTTCTTGAATAAAGCCGATTCAAAGTTCCTTCCTTGATCTGAATGCAGCTCCATGGGCGCGCCATACCGACTGATCCATTCTCGGACAAGGACTTCAGCAATAGTTATCGCCTCTTGGTTTGGTAGGGCGTATGCTTCAACCCACTTGCTAAAGTAGTCCATCACCACGACGATGTACTTATTTCCACTATTCGTTTGTGGAAATGGGCCGGCTACATCTATGGCAATTCTTTCGAAAGGACTTCCCACGTT
Source organism: Dorcus parallelipipedus (assembly GCA_958336345.1). NCBI lineage: Eukaryota > Metazoa > Arthropoda > Insecta > Coleoptera > Lucanidae > Dorcus > Dorcus parallelipipedus. The sequence goes on along the minus strand of OY284482.1, from coordinate 4,969,644 downwards.
ATACTGTTTCATGGGAGCCTTGCCTCGTCTGTGGGGGCCGTTACTGGCTGCGCAGACTAGGCACTTCCTACACCAGTCCTTTACGTCTTCCTTGCAGTGCACCCAGTAGAATCGCTCGCGCACCTTTTCCATAGTCTTCTTGATTCCCAGATGCCCTCTCGAAGTTCCATCGTGAAGTTCCCTCAGAACTTCCGGCACCCTATTCTTGGGGATCAGTAACTGTGTCTTCTGTTCCGTGCCTTCCTGGTTCTCGATGGTTCGTTTCAGAAGACCATGATCCAGCACTATGGAGTCCCACTGCGCCGAGTACGATTTCACGGATGGTGCACACGGTGCTATCTCTTCCCAACTAGGCCTTGCCTCCCTACTTTTCCATTCCAGCACCAATTTCAAATCCTGATCGTTCTCCTGGTCCCGTCGCAATTCTTCACCTTGCCATTTGTCGTCTACGATGGCCGTCCTCGCAGTCGTGGCCACTTTCTCCTCCAGCCGACTACAGTGCTTACAGTCTTCGGCACAAGGTCTTCTTGACAAAGCATCGGCATTTCTATGGCTAGTTCCCGCCCGATGCTGGATTTCAAAATCGTATTCCTGAAGTCGTTAAATCCATCGTGCGACTTTTCCTTCAGGATTCTTGAATCGGAGGAGCCATTTTAAAGCGGCATCGTCCGTCCTCAGGAGAAAGTGTCTGCCATATAAGTACTTGTAGAAATGTTCTATGGACTTTACCACGGCTAGCAATTCCCTTCTAGTGACGCAATAATTTCGTTCCGGCTTTGACAGGACTTTACTGAAGTAGCCAATCACCTTCTCTTGCCCTTCTTGTATCTGGGACAGTACGCCACCGATACCAACATTGCTAGCGTCAGTGTCCACGATGAACTTGCCTTCTGGGAGAGGGTAACTTAGAATAGGAGCACTTATCAAGTACTGTTTTAGTTGTTCGAAACTAATTTGGCAATGTTGGTCCCGTTCAAACGGACGACCTTCTTCGGTGAGTTTTGTCAACGGTTTAGCGATGTCCGCAAATCCGGGAACATAGCGACGATAGTAAGTGCATAGGCCTAGGAAACTCCTTATCTGGTGTTTATTCTTGGGAGTTGGCCAGTCCTTCACGACCTGAATCTTCACTGGGTCCACGGCGATTCCATTCCCATTAACAATATGGCCTAGATAATTCATTTCCTTCTGGAACAGGTGGCACTTCTTGAGATTAAGCTTTAGTCCAGCTCCGCGAAGCCGCTGGAACACTCCTTCCAAATTCTTCAGGTGGTCGTCGAAAGTTTTCCCCACCACAATTATGTCGTCCAGGTATACCATGCACGTTGTCCAGGACAGACCCTTCAGAACCGTCTCCATCAGCCTCTCGAATGTCGCTGGTGCATTACATAACCCGAACGGCATCACCGTGAATTGCCATAGGCCCATACCAAGGGAAAACGCCGTTTTTTCTCGATCTTCAGGCGCTAGTTCCACTTGCCAATAACCACTCTTTAGATCCAAGGTCGAGAAGATATTTGAACCGGCCAGGGTGTCATCAATCCATGGCAGAGGATAGCTATCCTTTTTGGTGACGTTGTTGAACAATCGATAGTCTACGCAGGACCGTGTGGATCCATCCTTCTTCTTCACAAGCACCACCGGTGACGCCCATAGACTGCTTGATGGCTCAATCACATTGTCCTTTTCCATCTCACGAATAATGCGTTCTGCTTCCTCACGATTCGCCAATGGTAACCTCCTTGGAGCTTGACGGATGGGCCTTTCTTCCCCGGTCTCTATCTTGTGTTTGACTATGTCTGTTCTTCCCTTAGGTCCATTTTCTACCTCGAACACATCTTGATACTGACAGATCAGGTTCTTCGCTTTTGTCTTCTGTTCTGGAGTCAGTTCCTGGGCCGTCGACATGACCATTTCCAACAACTTCTTCGGGACCTTCGTTTCTTATTGTACGTTTGCTTCTATTTGGCGGGAGATGGAGGACACCTTGGCACAGCTTCCCAATATCGTACCTTTCTTGATGTTGACAGGGAAACAGTTCACATTCATTAGGCGAACTGGTATTTCCTTCTTTGCTGTCAACAACATTTTTCCAACGAGAACCCCTTTTCCAATCTTCTGATCGTCAGTGTTAGGTTCGACCATAATGACTTGCCCATCTTGGAAAGCGCCGTTCAGGTTTGCATCGACTATAACCTCGGTTCTGCTAGGCAATACGACATCTTCTGCGAGAACAACTCGAGCGGCCACGTCCTCTCGTTGATGCAGAGCCAACTTCTCGTTGTTAACCGCCATCACCCCACGCTTCAGATCCAATTGGAACCCATAGGCACACATGATGTCCATGCCCAGCATCGCCTCATCCTCTATTTCTGCTACCAGCGCACGGTGTTTGATGGGGGTCGATCCAATGGTAATGGTCACCTCTACTTCACCATGGACAGTCGCTGATGTTCCCGTTGCTGTCCTCAGTCTCCATTTAGTCGGCTCAGTACGTCTTGATGACTTGATAACGTCCGGCCTCAAGATAGTCTTCGTCGCACCCGTATCCAATAACATGGTGTGAGGGATGTCATCAATGGTGGTATCCACGAAGATACTGCTGGTTAATCGCCGCAGGGCTATTACTTTTGTGGCTTTTGCCTTTGGGGGCCTTTGAATATGGGTCGACGTTTGCCCCTTTGTACCGACCCGGCTTAGTTTCCCTGTGGCTTCCTTCGTGGAGGATCTTGCCTGGCCTGCAAACATGTCCCTCTTCTTGGCAGTTCCAACACACCAGCGGATTCTTCCGCCTCAGGACTTGTTCCACAATGCGGCGAATATCGTCCTCTGTGGTATAATCCTTGGGCCGCTCCTCTGCAGCAGATCGCACCTTGACGCTGGCGGGTTCCTCTTCTTGGGAGTCCATGGCAGCTCGTACCTTAACATGTCCTCTCGAGACTCGCTTCGCCGCCTCGTATTCCAAGGCGTAGGCCAATGCGTTCTTGGATGTCTTAGGGTGGGCCATTCTCAATGCCTGCTGGTTGTCCGGGTCACGGATTCCATCTACAAAGGTCTGCATCGTCAAACATTGCAGGAATTCATCAGGCGCTGTAGGATATGCCAACCGGGCTAGGCGCGCTACATCAGCCTCGATTTCTTGAAGACTCTCTCCGGATTTCTGGCAACGGTTTCTCAGCTGCGCATGGTACACGTCGGTCAGATGCGCCTGGCCATAACGCATCTCCAGCCTGTTCACCAGTTTGTGGAAGTCTTCTTGTTCCTCTGCCGGCATCATTTGTAGCACATCGCTAGCGTCCCCCCTCAAGGCCACAATTAACGAAGTGGCTTTTTCACTGGCCGTCCATCCATTCGCTTTTGCTGCAGCTTCAAACTGTTTGAAGAAGTTAGGCCAAGAAGATTTCCCATCGAATGTCGGTGGTTTTATTTTCAATTTAGAAGTTTCCGCTGGTCCTACCACAGTTTGGGCCTCATTATTTTCTGGCATTCCTGCTGGTGTCGGATCCCCGAACACTCGCAACCCTGCCATGACTTGCTCGAGATTCTTAATTTTATTATCCTGCTGGAATAGTATTTCTTCGACATTTTCCTGCAGATTTCTTATCTCCTCCGATATTTTTACTACTAGTTTATCCTCGAGACCTTTTGATTGCTCTAGAAATTCATCCTTTAAATTTTCAGACTGTTCTTGTAATTTAGTTTCTAGATTTCGCGACTGTTGCATTAATTTATTTTCAAGTTTCTCTTCTAAAATTTTCACGTTTTCTTCCGTGTTTCTAGAGTATTCCATTAATTTATCTAGATCGTCTTTCAAATTCCCGGATTGTTCCAACAATTTATTTTGCAATTCCTCTTTGAAATTTCTGGATTGTTCCTTCAATTTATTTTGCAATTCATCTTTGAAGTTTCCAGATTGTTCCTTTAATTTAGCTTCTAAATTTCCAGATTGTTCGCTAAATTTCTCGTCTAAACTTCTGGATTGTTCCAGCAGTTCATCTTTGAATATCTTACTTAAATCTGCAGGACCGCCCGAGATTTCAAAAAGAAAAGCTTCTGGATCCTCCCCTGCTTCTAGTAGCGCTTGGTGTAGTCTCTCTTGCAAAATCGATTTCTTTCCGGAGATTTCCAATTCGCGCTCTTCTAATTCGGTTTTTAATTCGTTCACTTTTAAGTCTTTTAATAGCACTTTCTTTGAAGCCGTTGTTTTTTTTTTCGACACTGCACTTTGTTTAATAATTTGTTTAAATTTAATTCAATTTTAATTGTTTATTTATTTTCACGAACCTCACACCTGGCACCAATGTAACGATTTGAAAGGTTCTATTAATTTTTATTTTAAAACAAAACACGAAATAGTTAACTAAATTTATTTAGGAACAAATGAATTAACACTAACTTAAACAATAATTTATTTATAAACTAATAAGTAATTTATGTTAACAGCCGAGCGAAAATTTATAACGCGACTTCAATTCTGAACTGTCTAATGCTGAATTAATTCGAATTGTTTATCTGGAACATTCGAGCGCGCGACGGAAAGTCTCAGATTGATTTCATCGCTGACGTGATGTCGAAACATCCGAAGCTTCTCGTCTAAGACGCGTCGGCGATGACGCATCAGACGGGCTGGCACCGCAATCGTCACAATACTATACCTTACGTCTTTAATACATTTAAAACAGCTGCATGACAGCTGTCAACTTTTGTTAAATGATATAATAAAACAACGGCAATAGGAGACGACGAAATTCCAGTGATACTTCTATAATTTTGCTCCGTATTCCTAGCAGAACCAATAGCTCATATTATAAACATGTATTTTCAATCGGGCAAATTTCCAAGCAACATGAAAAACACTTGTTTTACCTGTTCATAAAAAAGGTGATATCTCTGAATTTAAGAACTACAGACCAATTGACCACCAGAACTACAGACCATCTGATCTCAAATATATAAAAAATAATAGAGAAAATTGTTTTCAATAGAATTATAACTTTTATAAACAAATGTAGGCTTCTACATCATTCCCAAAGTGGATATGTAAAAAATCTATCCACTACAAGAGCAATTTTTCAACGAATACAAAAGATTTCGGATAGCATCAACTCGAAAAGTCCTGCTATATATGCTTTCATGGATCTTACCAAGGCTTTCGACAGTGTGGATCATGAGGTTCTACTCCAGAAAATGGAAATTATTGGTTTCCGAGGTCTAATATCTAAATGGATTGCATCATATCTGTCCCACAGAAGGCAATGTATAATAACAAGTTTGTGATAGCAGCGGTAAAGAGATAAGATCAGAATAAGCTAAAATATTACTTGGAGTACCACAAGGATCCATACTGGGACCTTTTCATTCTTTATGTAAACGACATTCCCGAAGTAGTAGACTGTTTCTAAATACGCTCTGCTGATGACACCTCTATAATGGTGAAAGCACAAACCACTGAAGAAGCAGTTCATAATCTTGAAACTAATCTTTCCTCTTTGGATAAATGATTTACAGATCATAACTTAAAATTAAACCTTGAAAAAACGCAGCTTCTGGCATATGGCAAAATTTCTGAAAATTTAGAAATACAACAAGGAAACTTTATCTGTCTTGGCAATCTCAATTAAACGATGTGGTTGGAAAAATATTAAAGTTTGTGGGTGCTCTCCGTGTAGTTTCTAGATCAGTAGCTATGAGTGCTTACTACGCATATATGTAGGTATGTATTCCAGATTAAATTACGGCATCATCTTCTGGGGCAACGCAGTAAATGTTGAGCGTCTTTTTAAATTCCAGAAAAAATGTGTTAGGACGATTTTCAACCTGAAACCAAGAGATAGTTGTAAAGATTTCTTTAAACACTTTAATATACTTACCTTACCATCCATGTATATTATGCAATGTTGCTTGTTAGTAAAAAGCAATTACTTTGAATTCTTTCTTCGATACGAACTATCACATGCACATAATACAAGAGCGATATTAAATTCATGTCTACCAGCGCCGAAAATTCATTTAAGTCGAATAAAAGAAACACGATTTGTCAATGTATCAAAATTTTTAATTCCTTAACAACTGATCTTGAGGTTCTATCTATCTAACAAAACAATTGAAATGTATTCTTTTAAGCAGAACGCCCTTCTCTGTGGAAAGTTTCTTTAGTGACCCTGTTAATGAACATAATAATTTTTCTGTATAAATGTTTGTCAATACGTTTTACTGTGACGTGTTTTATACATTTATTGTAACATGAAACAAATATACCATATTATTATTAATGCAGAAAAAATACAATAAGCGTGCAAAATGGAATAAGTCTTTAAATATTTCTTTACTGAATTTTATGATTCTTCACACTTTACATTGTTTTATTGACGAATCAGCTGCCGTAACATATTATGGAACATATATTTCCTTTATGGAAGTTGAGAGTATTAACAATAGGACGTAAATTGTAAAGCCGGTCATATCCAGATTCGCCTACGTGTTCAGCCTATGAGTTAACATTGCAGTGTATGTTATCCATTATTTTCTGCTAACATTGTTTTCGTCATAATTTCAGCAAGAGAAAAATACGAAAAAGGTCTAATAAAGTCTGGACTAATAAAGTCTCAGTTTCGGTAAATCGTGTACACCAATTAGTATGGACTTGGACAAAGAAATTTATTTCGTTAATGGTAATAAGTTGTAAGTTCTTAGTTGCAGTTACAGTAAAGTGTTTGTTTTTTGTAGTACTTAATTTGTTTTCGAGTAATGTTAAGATTGTTTGATGATTTATTATATGACATCTTCCACAAAAACGAAAAAACTGATGAAATATGGCAATATAAAAAAATCCTAATACAAGGTATGTAGGAGTATTAAAAAAACAAGTACCTAACTCTTCTACTTAATACTTACCTAGTGAGCCCTATTGAACCTGAGCATCTGCAGAATGTATTAATTTTGCTGTAAATGCGAAGAAGACTAAATCGTATTAACAGGGAAGACTGTCCTAATGAGCTTCTTAGTTATGATCCCTCGGTATCAGCGATTGTCACCGACATGACGAATATAATTACACGAACGGTGCTCTCGTTCCTTGCCGGCTATAATGCCACCAAAGCGGCATTATTTAAACATTGAGGGGAACAAAGAAGGTCTTATGTGGCGCTGTACTGAAAGTCACAAAGGAAAATACAACGACGGGTATCGTCAAAGCAATTTTCAGCGATGGAGATTACACTTCATTTGCTTATGAGCCTCGTCTTCGTTTTGTCCTAGTTTAGCTTTACTTGAAGATGTTTGCGCTTCTTTTGTTCCGATTTTAATAATGTATTACTCGCGAAACGAGATAATTGTTGTCTATCTCTATGCTGTCTTGTGAATACGGGTGTTACTTGCTACATTTTGTTAAACAGTTTATTAGGTTTTGAGTAAAAAAAATGTAGATTTTACAGCATACTTAGGTGAACTTAAAGTCATCAAAGACTACTTACGTACATGCGAAACTTTTAGAAACTTTTAATTTTCGTGATAGTCTTCTCTATTAGTTCATAGGAATATTTTATTATAAGCACACTCTAAAATTTAAGGTTGAAGTTTTAATCATTTATAAATATATGGAAATGCCGTTAAGTATTTGGTGGTTTCTGCTTTTGGATTGTTAATTTAAAGTAACTCAGATGTATAACGAATAAATCACAACTTTAATCAGAAATAGATATCACAAAATCTTTTAACCGGACACTAAATCTCGCACTATACACTTAACGTTTCACCGTCGTTCGACAGCTTCGTCAGAAGTGAAAAATATTGTCAAAATAAACAAGGTTGTCAACGGAAACTGAAAAGGTAAATTGATTTTTTTTTCCTTTTTAAACACAATAAATATTTTATTTTAATAAATGTTAAAAATTGACAGATCTATATTCTATTTAAAGAATCGAGAAAACTAGAAAATGTATCGTTTAAACTTGCAAAATCTGTACGTTTGTTAATAGAATTCGACCACATTTTAATTTTACACATTTCTATAAAACGTCTCTTAAAAATATTAGACTCATAATATAAAATATTAGTGTTTTCAAAATCAAAATTATGGTTATTTTCTAACGAATGTTCAACAAGCATTGAATGATTTTGATTATTTTTTTGGATATGATATTTATGTTGATCTAGACTTTTTTTAAATTTTGACTTGTTTCTCCTATATAACTATTAAACATTTAATTTCATAAACCACGTTTCATCGGACAAGAACCAACTTTAAATACAGAAATAGATACTTAGATATTTACATAAATAAGATTCATGATACAGTATGCCATGCCACGTTGAATAAATGCACCAGTAAATTGGAGTATAAAGCTTTATGATTGTTATTTTATTGACTACATACAGTGTGACCTTGACACATCTGAATTTCATTTTATTTTATGTTTAACAGCTGGAAACGAAAGTCTGGGTTATGTTTCTTTTACACAACATATTTAAATGGTGTTTAAAATTTCTGGGGCTGTTTAGAAATCTCAAAAGCTTAGACAGAATTACTAGAAATTTATGTAGATATTAATAAAGATTCATCTACATATTGCTACGTTATTCGCTATTGAGAAATTAATTTGTTTATTTTTCAATAACGTACATATTCGTCGATAACATGAAATTCTTTCAGATTCAGAGCGTAATCTTTTTCTTTTGTTTTATTCAAAACATCTATGAACGCTTTTGGGCTCTTTGCACGCTCGTAGATAATTTCTTATGCTCATAAATAAATGAAAATAAGTCTGTTCACGTTAAAATTCTTTATTAACAATTTCTTTTAATGCAACAATAGTGACTCTTTGTTTGTTTTAGTTGAATTTAATATAAACGAATTTTCTATAATGACCATTTGCTTAAAAAACCTCTATCACAAAACAGTTCAAAACGATTGCAGGCGTAATTATTTATTGTTGTTATTAAAAGCAAGTTTAAAATGTATATTTACAATTTAATTAATCATCTGTTCAATCTTATGGTTTTATATTTACATCAACTAACGTTTATTCTCACTTCACTTTGCATAATTTAAAAAAAAATGTCACGCGTCTTACAACGATGAATATGGATCAACAATTTCTTGTGAAAACGCGATACCAAACTTGATATAAAAATAGCTTTATAATCCCTCATCTCACACATTCGCGCTTGATCTTAAATGAATCGCCATGTAATTCTGATTTTAGTTATCAAACAAATGAAACCGTGCACGTCATAAAATCGGCTATATTAGACTTGCTCCAGGTCTGAGAAATCTGGCTTCGGAGGTGCCTTCAAGAACTGCAAATCCTCCACGATAGTGTATATCCATCGGAACCCATCGGAACTGTCTTTAGACTGGTGTCTGTGTACTAGTCTGATGATGGCGATTGCATCTTTTAATCGTTTCCCCTCGTGTTTGTTTTTCTTAACAAAAATGTGTGTTTCAGTAATAGAACATTTTTGGTGAAGTACCTTGGGATCATAATTTTTTTTTAATATGCAAAATTTAATTGATCTATGATGAATCACGAACTAAATTACAATTAATACATCAAATCGTAAACACAAATAATATTGTTACAACAATTTTTAAACTTCAAAACTAAAATAACATAACAATATGTACCTTGAAAAAGTTGTCAACTCACATACCAAAATGTCAATACCAGTAAATGAAAAGTTGTCCGGAAATTTGCCTTACAAAATTTGTTGCTCAAATTTACAACGGGCAAGAAACTTTTTTAATTATAATTAGATACATTTAGAAGACAAAAGCAATTCGAATAGCGCCTAAACTGGTTTCAAACCATGTCGTTATGCTAATTGCGAAAGTTATACAAAAACGAAAAAAGAGTGTTAATTAAGATTCCCTAGATAACGGCAATAAAAAGCTTGACATTGCCGCTTCGTAATTGCAAAATTATCCTAACAGAGATTTCTGTTTTCACCACAAGGAAAGCACACGATTTAAGGGGCTTAACTCACCGCACAAAAACTTCGTTCTGTTATCTACTCCGTTCGCGTGTGGCCGGCAGATTTTCTTTCGCACAAATTGGAACGTATTGGAATGTACCCTTCCTGTGAGAGAGTATTAAACCGTTTGTTGTAGATGCCAATGAATATTTCTATTTTGCAGTTGCTAACGCTATCTCACGTGGTCATTATGTTTGTAAATTGAGTTTAAGATATTTATTTAGATAAGTACTTTAGATGGTAGCAAATTAGAGTTATCACACTCTTAAGGAGCGCTCTGTACATATATGTCTAAATAATTTTAACTCATAAAGCGAATATTGATACATCAGGTGTACCTGAATTCTCACTGATTGTCAATTACATCCTTCTACCAAAAAGGCAGTTGTTCCTCGTTCAAATGCAAATGAAGTTGTTGTTGCTGCACCTTTCGGAAAACTTTTCGTCTAATATTTTTAAAAGACGTTTTATAGAAATATGCAAAATAAAAATGTTATCGAATTCTATTAATAAACGTACAGATCTTGCAAATTTAAACGGTTTGCGAGTTTTTGTTTTAAGTTTGTATTTATTATTAGAAGAACGGATAAATGATTAGATGAACTTAAAAATTTTAAAAAATAAAAAATTAAACATTAAACACCCAGTATTTTTGAAACGGTTTACTTTAGAACAAAACTTTATTCGAGATTTTTACTTAGTTTGAATTAGAAGTGGTGACATTACGTCACAGGACATCCTGTATAATTATAATTAAATAGTAGAGCATTTGTTTCAATTGTCCCACGTATAGGGGTCAGTTGTAACACTCTGTAACAAATTGTAATCCTAATATTGTTATAGGGACCATGCACATGCGAAGCCAGCGCCATCAATGACCATATTCTGCATTAGTGGTATGAAAATACGAGTTGTTTAAAATTATTAGTTTACATTTGAACTTGAATATTGTAATGTATTTCAATACCAGGAAGCTCAAGTATTATGCACTACAATCGTAAATTGTCATAAGAGTGATATTATTCCCATGCAATGAGTCTCAAGAAATATTTTCATATCACTAATTCATAAGTCACCACGCCAGGCGGCGCTGAACGCAGAGATGTGCATGGCGCCTATAATGTCGATATTAGATACTGCAATGAAACTATTACAACTGCCCCTAGTTTTCGCTATATAGGCCAAACAAAACTCATTGTATGTGCTAGCCTTTATCCTTTACACGTATGCAGCCTCCAGATCCGAAAAAAGACCTATATGCGATGTCTAATTATTTATGTAATACAATGACAATTTAGTCAGTAATAATTCAAAATGAAATTGCTTATGTAGCCTTTTACCTAAAGATGTTCCTTATCATTTAGGTGGCCATATATGTACGTTCTTTCCGTCGCGTTTGGAATGGGACGTTCCAAACTCGAAGGAAAGAGTGTTGGTTAATTTTCATGTTAATAAGTTTTGAGAAAAGACGATGGGATTATCCACTAATGAACAATCATTTCCTAGCAGCTTGGCACGAATGCGATAAGTGTACATAAAAATTCGTGTCATTAGAACTAAGTCGCGCTAAAAATTAGAGGTCCTAATCGTGCGAGATTATTCTCCATGCTAATCGGTTAGGAAAGAACGTCCGTCTGTGGCCAGCTAATAGTTCATATGCGTTGTCGATACAGAACGTGCCCACATTAACTGCGCAATAACATATTTCAACCGTTGAATCTCGATGAACTTTAAATGGCGAATCCGGTGAATAAATTCGAAGAAAGATGGAAAGATGAATGGGATCAACGGTGAAATGCTGCTGATGCTCAGAAGGCAGGTACTTCGAGGGATGAATCCTTCAAATAAGCGGGGCTGACGGATGTGCGCCAGGATAATAGTGGGATTTCGAGGACGTAAAACGCGCATAACAAAGAGAATACCAGATAATACTGATAGACTCGAAAGGAAATCACTGGCGAATAGAGATACAAATTTTACCGAAACACATAAATCAAGTTTAACGTCCTACTCCTTACTTGTTGATTTTTTTACACTGATATACATATTGTTCCACTTGAATCACATTAATAGATAGTAAATCATTAATAGTATTAAGGCAATGAACCATTGTCATATGAAGGAAGACATTTAGGCTCGATTTTACAATCGTCGGATAAGCACTATATTGGTATAACCTGCGTTATACCGTGACGTAGGTGTGACGTAGATATGGATTAAAGGATATTTGGCGCACAGTTATTCCGTTCTTATTCCACGATTGTAAAATTGGGCCTTAATGTCTTCCTTCATATGCTTTTGAGATGATGTTACAAACTTGATAATGGTTTATTACCGAAACTTGTCATCTTTTATACCGACCTTGAACAAGATGAACGAAAAATAAAAAGATTTTAAAACTTCGAAAGCGTTTATAGTGACTTAAGACAGATGCATTTTTTTTACCCATTTTACCCATTATACAGACTATTTTCTAATTTCATATAAAAAATGAAACCAGTGAAAGTTGACATTAAAAGTGATAGAATGAAGCAGTTTTTGTATAACAATTGATTAATAAAAATGTGAAATAATAAATGTTTTCGGTGAACGATGAAACAGTTTGATAATCTCTGGCTTATTTTTATTACGTAATCGGAGAAGTATGTCAATATCGGCTGTCTAAGTGTCTCCACTGCACTTCGTAGCAGATAACAGCGTTGAAAACATGGTCAAATTTTCCAATAGTGTTATTGTGGACATGATTTTAATTTACGACGAATGTGGTCAAAATGCGTTGGCTGCAAGACGTTTGTATGCACAGCGTTACCCAGATCGCCCTTTGCCAAATAGCAGATCCTTTGTGTCAGTTGTGCAGCGAGCAAGAGATACGAATAACTGTTTACAAGGATGGGTATGTTTAATTTTCACAACATGCATGTGTGGGCAGAAGAAAATCCTCATGCAATGTGTTTTCAACAACGCTTCTCGATCAATCTGTGGGCAGGTATGCTAAACGGCACTGTAATCGGTATGTTTACATCCCGCGTAGGGAGGGGGGGGGCTTCGAACACTTATTGGTCGCGTTCAGGTAAAAAATTAGTATCGCAGCACAGCACAAAGTTGTAGCGCTTTAAATTACCTGAACTTGATTCAGTTGTAGAGGTTATAAATTTCTTATGCTGTAATGCAGCTCTGCGATGTAGCATATAAATACTAGGGAAGACATACCCGTATGTTTGAGCTACCCGGGTACCCGAATAAACTACCCGGATACTACCCAGGTACCCGTATCGTTCTCGGGTAATCTTATGAGCTCAGGGTCCCATATAAATTCGGGTACCCGTGCAAAACTGGGGTCCGGATCTGACACGGGTATTCGTATAAATTCGAGTACCCGTATAAATTCGGGTACCCGTATAAATTCGAGTACCCGAGTAAGTTCGGATACCCGTATAAGTTTGTATATTTCAACATAAACGGATTCACGAATTTTACATGAGTGTCCGAATGTTAAAAATAATCAAGTTTTTGTAATCATGTAATAACAGGTAGGTATATGTTTTTCCGAAATTCTGTGCTGGCAAATTATACGGGTAAAAACTGTACCCGGAATGATACCCGGGTAAAGAAATGCTACCCTGATAATCATTTCACGGGTAGTATTCGGGTACCCGATGTACCCGGGTAATAATGGGTACCCGGAAAAAGAAAATGATATCCGGGTAACAATTATACGGGTAGTATTCGGGTACCCTGGTACCCTAATAAATACCCCGCTTGATAAATGGCGGCCGCTTAAAGAAAACGGTGCAAACAATGACGTCACATGCACCTCGTTCAGGTTTACGCTTTATTATAGTACTGTAGCGCTGCAATTACCTGAACGCGGCCATTGTGAGTGAAGGTCACCGTCCGTTGCGTTTAGCGGTTCTAAACATTTCTCAAGTAATTGCCGTACGTCGGTATGAATTTTTTGATTTTTTTTTTAATTTTTAAAATTTAATTTTTAAATTTTGGTGTATTCATGAATATCTGTTACCAAATACGCCATTAATTTTTTTGTATGAACTTGAAGAACACCCTGTATTTTTATGTCATGTGTTTCAGAATTAAATTTTCTTTATCTATCTCTTAACGGTCATTCGCTATCGATGATTTTTTCTTTGATATATCAAATTTTTTCGCTTTTCGGTCACATTATTAGGTTATTATTATTATTAATTTCATTATTCAAAACCTAATAAAAATTTTATAATAATAAATGAAAAGTTTTAATCGCGGCATCCTGCAATCACTTTTTGACCTAACATTGCATTAGGATTGACAAATTGCAGCTAGTTCGCTACTTAGTACTTAATAAGTCATCCCATACAAGGCGGCGAAGCGTACTATCAAAGCATATTAAAAGTTTTAAAAAATGTTGCAAATCGGTTTTGATAATAATAAAGTCGTGTAAATTGCAAACTTTGACTATACGGGTCGCTATTATGTATGGATACAGCTAAATATTTCCGGAACAGTTTATCAGAACTCGTTAAAATTCGGGAGAGAATTAGAAGAGTTTAATAGTATATTACATAACGAGAGTTGTAAATAGCATATTATGCACGGTGGAAAAATTGCAAGTAATTCCACAAGTGCGTAATTGCTTTACAACTCGAGTTTTGTACTATACTTTATCTACGACCACAAAAATTACCTTATTATTCAAGTTCAAAATAATCAGCAATGACACTTGCAATTTCGACGACTGTCAATCTAATGTAATGCGGATACGTAGATCTAACTATAAACGGGCGTAAAGTAGATGCGTTTTTGTTACTTTACGCACGACGTTTGTAAACACCGCTTACTTAATTTATGTGTTGTACGTAATTCGTCATTTACAGTAGTGGTCGTAGATAAAAGTCTATTACCTGAGCTTGTTTTTCATTTTTTACCGTCTTTTGTTTCAGAGATACAAGGCTAACTTGATTTTTTTATATATATAGCGGTTATAAGGTTATAAGGTAATGATACGTATTTCTTGTTTGAAGTTTGTTTTATATTATTGTATATTTTTGAATTTTGTAGATATTTAACACGAATATAACATATTTAAACACATTTTCATAAAACACAACTTAATTTTAGCTAGTAAATCTGTAAACAATTTAAATACTATTTTCTCAAATTTAAAAACAAAAACACCGATATTAAAACAACCTAACGTGGTTTATGAAATTAAATGTTTAAATTGTAATTCATGTTATATAGGAGAAACAAGTCAAAATTAAAAAAAAAACGTCTAGATCAACATAAATATCATATCCAAAAAAATAATCAAAATCATTCAATGCTTGTTGAACATTCGTTAGAAAATAACCATAATTTTGATTTTGAAAACACTAATATTTTATATTATGAGTCTAATATTTTTAAAAGACGTTTTATAGAAATGTGTAAAATAAAAATGTCGTCGAATTCTATTAACAAACGTACAGATTTTGCGAGTTTAAACGATACATTTTCTAGTTTTCTCGATTCTTTAAATAGAATATAGATCTGTCAATTTTTAACATTTATTAAAATAAAATATTTATTATGTTTAAAAAAGAAAGAAAGAGAAAAAAAAATCAATTTACCTTTTCAGTTTCCGTTGACAACCTTGTTTATTTTGACAACGTGTTATATTTTTCACTTCTGACGAAGCTGTCGAACGACGGCGAAACGTTAAGTGTATAGTGCGAGATTTAGTGTCCGGTTAAAAGATTTTGTGATACAAATTTCATCTGACAAGAACCAACTTTAAATAATAATAATATAAAATAATCAGGATGGTAATTTTATCAATCGCGTCCTCTTTTCTGACGAGTCAACTTTTATTTTAAACGGACACGTTAACCGCTATAATTGTAGATATGGTCTGACAAAAATCCACATTGGATGGAGGAGGCACATACCCAGTATCGCCAAAAACTGAATGCTTGGTGTGGTATTATTGATCAAAATATCGTGGGCCCTTTTTTCATTAATGGCAATTTAACGTCTGAAAGATATTTACAACTTATACAACAACATATTTTTCCCAAACCACGATAATCGAAATATACCAGCAGAAAGCGTATGGTTTCAACAAGACGGTGCACCGCCGCATTTTGGTCGTCAAGTGCGTCAATATTTAGATGACACGTTTCCCGGTAGGTGGATAGGACGAAGAGGAACAATGGCCAGCTAGATCTCCTGATTTGATTCCACTTGATTTTTTCCTGTGGGGTCATCTAAAAAGTCAAGTGTATGTCAACAGACCATTGCAAATCGAAGACTTACCGCATAAGGAACGAAATTGCTAATATTTCTCCCAACACTTTGATTCATTCGATATAAAATTTTGTTCAACGCATTCATTATTGTCAGGAGGTAAATTGAGGCCACTTTGAACATCTCTTGTAGAAAGAAAAAATATTTTTTAAAATTCTTATTCAATGTATTTTGTTCAAATTCAATGTACCTTACTTTCAAATTCCATGTATTGCTAATTACAGAATGTCATGGTTTCATCGCTTTTTCTTTTAAAGGTTTTTAGTACTGACAAATGTCCATTTTTTCTTTTAAAGTGGTCTTATTTTGAAGTGAAATCTTTTTTAATACAAATAAAGCAATAATCTTATGCTACATCATTGTATTCAGAAAAAAATTCAGAATTTCGATACGCTCAATTTTACTTAAACGTACCATCGTCAACCAATTATTGCACACAAGTTCAATTTTTGGCTAATATTACAAGTGACAGGTTAATAATAGAAGCATTTTCTAAGTTGAAAATGAAAAACAAGCTCAGGTAATACACTTCTAACGATTCCCCAAATTTGAACGAATTCTGGTGAACTGTTCTGGAAATATTTATCTGTATCCATACATAATAGCGACCCTGTATATGCACCATCGTAATCAGAAAAACCGACTACACTCTAAATTTTGGTTAATTGAAGCGTGCGTCAAAATGAACTTTTGTCATTTTGACATTAATATTAATTTGACAAAACAAATAAAAATATTCCAATTAAAAACAATTCAGAAGGCAATAATTCAAACGCGATTACAAGACGATATCAACATTCGAGTAGTTGTAACCGAATTAGCTGTTAGCACCAGTACCGTTTTGCCAAAAGTAATGTTACACAACTAAATTTTTTTGAAAATGAAAATGAAAATCTTCTGTTTCACTTCGATGTGACTGGACTGCTAGCGATTTTAAAAATGTGTCTCCAACAGGAGCAACATGAAATTGCTAGGTGGCCACTTTGGAAATTACATCGGGAATGCTAAATTACTGTAAATTAAGTTCCTCGAGTCGGTTCTATTATGCTTTGAATGCAGCTGGAATTGTGGAACGGTTTCGGTTACGTTTTTTATCCCTGAAGAACATAAATTACAAGTTCGGAATTTTGACACTGGTTGTCAGAATAAGCCGATGACGTCATACGTCATAGTTTAATTATAACCTCTGTAAGTTATTTTCATCAGATTTGTTGCTTTTGTATAAGTATGGTGAATGTAATAGGCATCAATAAAAACAATCACCACAAATGGTCAAACCCTGACATCCCTTCAGCAAGGAGACCTGTTGCACATTCAGAGACCATTCCAATTCCTGCTATTCCTCAACTGCCACAGTTTCAGGCGGATAAAGATGAAGAGTTTGGTGCTAGCCAGAGAGACAACGTTTCTGACGCTAACAATGGCTACTCTAGACATTCATCCAATTCTAAGTTCTTTACTCAAAGTGAGCTTAATGATCTCATCAGACATTTGGATCTTTCAAAAGAGCGCGCTGAATTGTTGGCATCAAGGCTAAGAGAAAGAAACCCTTTATCTCGCGATGTAAAAGTTACATTATACCGTAACAAAGAACAAAATCTCCTGCCGTCTTTTTCTGCTGATGAAAATTTAGTATATTGCAACGATGCTACTGGTCTGGTAAAATACATGGGCTTGGAAAATTATATGGAAAATTATAAAGCGAATGATTGGCCTCTTTCATTGACAGCTCGAAAAGGAATCTAAAGTGTGTGCTTTCACACGATGGAAACAAACATGCTTCCATTCCGATCGCCCACTCTACTCGTATGAAAGAAGAATACCAACAGATTTCGACAGTTTTACAGAAAATCAAGTACCTTGAACATCAGTGAGTTATTTATATTGACCTAAAAATGGTCAATGTTTTGCTGGGGCAATAGGGGGGGGGGGGTACGCTAAGTATCGGTGTTTTACTTGTTTGTGGTACAGTAGAGCCAAATCTAGGCACTGGATACAAAAAGATTGGCTCCCGAGAGATACTTTGGTAATTGGACAGAAAAATGTAATAAATGAGCCCTTGGTTTCTCGAGAAAAAATCGTCCTTCCACCCTTGCATATTAAATTAGGGCTCATGAAACAATTTGTTAAAGCTCTAGAAAAAACGCTTCGTGTTTTCAGTATACAGTGCACTCGCGCTAACGTGAACTAATTAAAACCGACTGTGTTCATGTTTGCGCGATTGTTCATGTTTCCGAGATTTAGGGGCAAATTCAGAAATACCACTCACACTCAAACTTGACCTTCGACGTTGTTTGAAATTGAAATTTGCTTTTATATTTACTCGTTTAATCAAGTTTATAGTCAGTATAGGTACTTTGATCATCAGTGATTTACGATAGAAAGTTAAAAAATCATTAAAAGGAAAATTAAAGTTTCTCTGAATTTCAAAAAGTGTAAGTGGAGTGCTCTCTCAACTCAAAGGAGGTTTCTGAATTTGCGCCGTAGTTTTCATCTCTTAAAAACAATTTAAAACAATTAAAAACATGATACATCACTTTCAACTTTTATTTATGTCCTACATATTATGTATTTTTGGAAAAAAATGAGGTAAGAAGTGATTGTTTGGATTTATTTTGTAAATTTCTGTAGTACATAAAGTAGCTGTTCACGTTAGCGAGGTGCACTGTTCACGTTAGACAGTGGCCAATGCTAAAATTTAGATGTTCACATTATCCAGGAGTTCGTGTTAAGCAGTGTTCACGTTAGCGCGAGTGCACTGTATCACCAAAATTTCCCGGGTTAAGTATTGAGAAACTGAAAGCTGGGGTTTTCGATGGACTCCAAATAAGGCAACTAATTAAAGATTCAAATTTTGCTGCCTCTGTGACTGAGGTTGAGCGACTTACTACCTACCTGTAGGTTTGCAAATTAGTGCGAAGTGACTAAGTTTCTCCACACCGCTCGGCTAAACTCTTGGAGAAGGGAGGTTTGACGAAACCCCAATGCAAAAGGTGGGCAAAATGATTTAAAATAAAAAGCACCAGCTGAGCACACATGTTTATATTTAACTTGCTCAAAATTCAAATAACGATAACTCAAAAACGAAACATAAATAAATAAGTAACACGTCAAATTAAATCCGTACCACAGATCTGTGCTTCGGTCACACATAAGGTTTAAAAATTAACAGCAAAATTTATGATTCAAACGGGGCACGGGTAACGATAAACAAAACCCCGCAATGATCAGTTGTTCAACAACAACCCCGCGAATACAATAATAAAATAAAGCTATTCCGACCTTGATGTACAGCGTTAGAGTCAAACAGCTGTCCAACGTCAACAGATCAGAGCGTCCTCCCGCGGTGGTTAGTGGCGTAAGTCAAAGGGGCGGCCAAGCCGCCAAAGACGCGTTGTCTCCCCGGACAAATCCACTCTTTAAAGGTGAGGGGGATGTAGGCCTATTTGCGAAACCTCATTCGACGCCAAAAACCTGGACTTCGAGCTATCACGGGAATTAATCAGAAGCCCAGTAACTGCCTCGAGAATTAACCAGAATTGAAATTAAAAGCCTAGTGGAAGAGAAGGACGCGTTACTGGCAGGGGTCAATAAAAGGCCAACAAAAACATACCTGTTCCCTTACTCAGAGCAGGCCTTCGATAAGTCGTTTAAACGGCTTGTGGATCACTCGGCGTGCTTTAGCAAATCACGGAGAAGATCCGTTTCTAGTTTCAGCCACAATTGCAGTGGAAAACACAAAATTTGCTCCACCACATGCGCTGACGACGGAAGTCGTTACTGATGAAATACATTTTAAACGGTTGAACAAGTGAAATGGAGGTATGCAGTATGCCTGAATTAACAGCGCACCATCCAACTGTCGAAATGTTGCACCATATTTTGAAACGCCGTTAGATTCAAACATTAATATAGGGTGTTCGGAAAATTATTATGAATGACTTGAATGGATTTTTCAACCGTAACAGACTTGCTTGGAATTCTTTTGTATTAGTTACCAAAAATTTTCTCGGCAGTTATAAGGCAGTTAACGATAATTTTATTTAGTGAATGAGAAACTTAATCACTTCAAAAATATAGGCTGCAATATGAGTATTAAAATACTATATTTACACAGCCATTTAGATAACTTTCCGCATAATCTGGGAGACCTTAGTGAAGGTCGCGCAAGGAGAGCGCTTCCATCAAGATATAAAAACGATGGAAGATAAGTACTGAGGAAGAAGGGATGTTCATATGATGGCAGACTATTGCTGGGGACTTATGTGAGACTGTCCAAACCAAATTCATTTCAGAACATTACTTAAACGACAATTTCTCCATGTAGAATGATGAAATAAATCAAGTTTTTGTTAAAATTCGCTTTATTCCATAAACTAGAGCTGATATAGAAAAACTAATAGCATTTTTGTAATCAGCGAACCAGATATACTCAAAATCAGGACTTAAACCTTTGGCACCAAAATGAGTGTTGGCCATTATTTATTCGTCATAGTGTTTAAGTTGCGTTTATGAATTATTTTCAACTATTAGATTGTATGAATAAAACAAGTTAGAGCATCAATAATCGCATACGTATTGGATTATTTATAACGAGGAGGAACGAAAGCCATTTTCGCACGAAATATCGAGTTTTAAGCAGGAAAATTATACGGCGACGTTGATTTAGGATACAGTTTGCTACTTTGTAAGCGGCCTCGTGACGAATTGAATAGGATATTGGCCATTTGTGGGATTGCTTATTTCACCTGTCGATATTCCTAATTTTCTCTGGAGAGGAAGTGCCGTGGAAAGTTTAATTTCCACGTTTTGGGGGAACTTCAATTTAATTTGTACAAATTGATTCGCATTTATCTGCGGGGAAAATAATTATTTTAGCTTATACCTTTCACGCAATGAAACGCAGGAATAACAAAAAGCTATTAAATCAGTTTCGTCCTTAAAAAAAATTAATAAAGCATTTCTAGAAAAAATTAATAAACACTACATAATATTAATTGATATCTATTTTAATAAAATTAAATGGTAAACATATAAAGACTCGGTTTCTCAGTCGCACTTTAACTTTAATCTAATGTTTATTCCCACAGTAACAATTATAAAAATAATTGGAATAAACTGAAGATTAAAGTTAAATTGTGATTCAGTGATAAGTGTTTCAAGAATACAGCGTGATAAAAAATCTAATAACGAACATTGCTAAGTCATATATCACCTTTATCCAAGATCTAGAGCAGGTTTATAAAATTCGTCCTCGGTCAAGTATTCTTCTCCTCACTTTGGCCATTATTCAAGGTGTCAGTGATCCATGTCGATCCTAGTTGAGACGTCAAATACGACTAATCTCCTTGTTGGAAAAAGGGGAACTGTTCTGTTATTGATTATATTTATAAGATCAAGAAATATCGATTTAAACACGAGCCTTGAAAAAAAACACATGTTACATTAACAACCCTCTATTTTTCTACGTAACTACCTTCAACACTTATTCCACCTTTCCTCCAATTATCTCATACTCTCAGAAAAAAAAATCCTTTAGCAACTCTACAAAATATTGTTCAATAGCTTCTTTGAGTGCTTCATCAGATGCAAAACGCTTTCCCCTCAAATGCCTCTTTAAGTTTTTGAATAAAAGAAGTTTAACGGAGCTACATCAGGCCTCTAAGATGAATGTCTTAACTTATCTCTATGAACCTACAGCAAAATTTAACTTATGATGCACCTTCCTCATTCACAGCAATCATTCTTTCATAAACCATTTTTGGGTCATAGCTTCCTTTTGTCAGGAACTTTATGACACTGGCATTCTTCCATCTTAATTTCATTAATTAAATTAACAAATAAACCTTCCCAAATCTCTAGAAACCGCACAAATGAAACAGAACTTAGCACGTGTACTTCTAAATGTCACAACTAGTTTTTAATAATTGGCTTGATCTTTTCACTCTTTTACCATGACTAACGTAACATAAAAATGCACCCTCGTAAATTACTTATAAATTTAATTATACAGGGTGTAAACGAAATGTGGCATAAAAAGTATAAGGCGCTAATCTTTGGGGTGTATATATTATGAATTTCTACTTAGAAATATTGTTTGCTGCTTCTTCATTGAACAAGAAGCAATTTAAGAATATTAAATCTGGTAACCGTGTCAGCATCACTAAATCAGTGGTAATTTAAATTTCACGCAAGTTTTAGTTGACGCCACTGTTACTTAGGTAACATCTTACTGAGAAAACAAGGCTACCACGGTTGTCAAAGTAACTTGGCCGACGTCAGATTTAATATTAATTAGACTAGACTATTATAACAAAATAATGGATCACTTTTAAGTCACGTTACCATTAAAATAATGTCCACGGGCGTTATTTTAAAATAGTGCCCGGTAGGGTATTATAAATTTTCAAGCCACTCTATTATTGGAAAATAACAATATAAATTGTAAGTAATCTTTATTAACGCAACAATTCATGAAAACGAAAATAATCTTTTTCGTTGCTGTTTTTTGAGGTACAAGAGCTTCCCCTGGCTTTGCAGCCTTCAGTAGTACTTTTTCTGAGAGACTAAACTCTTCTTTTTCCATTTTAATTAACTAACTAAAACAAAATATGTTGCTTAGATACAACATTTCCAAAAAAATCTATGATTTCTAGTGATTTGATGATTTTAATCAAATTATTATAAATCTAACAAAATACAAAACTAGTCCGACAGAAACGTTGAAAGCACCACGGGTGTTAAAATTATACGCCCTCGGTCGGCATATAACCATGGCCATGGTACTTTAATAATATTGTAGTTCTTGTCCTATGTATAAAACCATAACGAACAAATTTTAATCAATTTATTACTAATTATTTATGAGAACATTTAGTAGCTCCAAAATAATAATACCGAAAAGTCAAGCATAAGGTTTAATAATTGTTGCGTTCGAAAATTATACGTCGGATGCATCTGGTGCATATGATCTCATTTTTCTCACTTAAGATTTTAAACCTATTTTTTATGTGTACTCTGTGGTGTACTACAGTGACGAGAAATACATGGACATACAATACTATGTGTCTTTTTAAAAATGCCATAAGGGGTGGCTGTGGAAAAGAAAATTAATGTCTTAGCTCCATTCATGTACTTTAAATTATCAGTTTTGGACATGCCAAGCTACGACATGAGTTTTAATTTTCATGGCCAACCTTTTTGGCATTTTTAAAAAAATACACCGTACTTGTTTACACTTTCCTCCGTGTAATTCAACGAGGAAGAGAAACCGGAAAATTGCAACCTAGGAAAGGTAATGGTGGCGGCAGACCTGCGCACTTTAGTCATGTTGTTCGAAATTGTCTTGACACAAAACTTTTCCGCAAAGATGGATCGGGGTGGATTTATTACATGGCCACCACGTAGTCCTGACCTGAATCCACTTGACTTTTTCTTATGGAGGTACATGAAAGAACGGGTTCATGCCACTGAAATTGAACCATCGAAGAGTTACGTCATTGCATCAACGTTATTACAGAACACTTGCGCCAACAATTTCCACAAGTATCCGGAAATTGGATTCGTCGTGGAGAAATGTGCGTTGAAGTGCAGAGTCAGCATTTTGAACAAAATGTTTTGTGAAATTTCTGGTTTCGATAATTTTAAATTTTGTTTAAATTTCGTTTATTTAACCCTTTCGCGTGGGATTTAAAAAATTGATTTACTATGTGGGATCCGGGAGGAGAAAATTAAACGAAAAAATATTAATAAAAAAAAATTGTTTTTTTAAATTATTTCTTTACACTAATCGAGCTTCAAGCTTTTTTGAAGCTTGTCGGGAAGGCGTAATGACTGGTAATGTGGTAATTATCTACTGCCTAATGCCTAGTTATCAGTATCATGTACGCAACTTCCCAAGAAAAATGATTTTGTCATGACGTACGGTGTACGTCATTCCGCAGTATACATACATATGTATATTTTGTGCATGATACACGTGTACGTCATTCCACGCGGAAGGGTTAATAATCAAGTTGTACTTTGTAATAGTATATTACATAACGAGAGTTGTAAATAGCAAATTACGCACGGTGGAAAAGTTGCGCATGAGCCGCGCACCGGCGAATTCATGTAATTCCACAAGTGCGTAATTGCTTTCCAACTCGAGTTTTGTATTATACTTTATCTACGACCACAAAAATTACCTTCAAAGTAATCAGCAATGACACTTGCAATTACGACGACTGTCAATCTAATGAGAAGCGGCAACGTAGATCTAACTGCAAATGTGCGTAAAGTAGGTGCGTTGTGCGTTTTTCTTACTTTACGCACGACGTTTGTAAACACCGGCTTACTTAGTTTATGCGTTGTACGTAATTCGTCATTTACAGTGGTGGTCGTAGCTAAAATAAGTTTTATTAATTGAAAATTGCTTTTGCCACTATTTCCTTTAATTGGATACATTAGATACAAGTATGTTAAAATTAAAATGCAATATGTTACCTTGGAAATGGGAAAACTATTATTTCAAATTCTGTCGTATTAATCTCAGTGGTAGTCAATAAGTGCTCGTTTATTTATAAGAAATTTAAATTGCTGTAACTTCCTTGTTATTGAGTTTTTATCCAAAGTTTCTTAACAAAAAAGCTTTATTTTGATCTCCCCCAGCTACCTTTTCAATATCCTCCGTACGTTATGAGTACCTAGTATATGCGTTACTATATTTTAGTAGTAGCATATAAGTGATATAATAAAACTTGAAACAAATAATTAATTCAGGCGGAAATAACAGCGTCAAAAATATAATGTTTTACCCACTTTTTTGTTTGATTGTCGTGGCTTGGTAAGGCCGGCCATGAGGGTGTTGTCACTTAACTAGATGAATGCTTTTGCGCCGTGCTCACATCCTTCACATCCCTGGCGATATATCTTTAGAAGTCCCTTTTTCTGCTAAAATCTTAGACAGCGCAAACGTACTGGTAGTAAAATTATGTTTAAGCAAAAATATCTTTACATTACGAAAATACCATATACGAGATGTTTATTTATTTTATTTCTATCGTTAATCAAGATGACTCTAAAATAATCCATTCATAACAAAAGCTTCAGTATTAAATTTTATAATTATTCAAATAAATAAACGGAGTAAATAATAATTTGTAGATGATAAAAGTATCAGATTTTTTTTTTGTCACAAAAACTGTCTAAAATACAGGGTGAATCATAATGGGCGGAACAAATTTTACCAGTATGTAGGAAAGACTTTTTAGAGTAAAAAAGTTCCTATAAACCTATGTCCTAATCCGCTCAGTTGAGGAACTACAAGAAGTCAAAGTTATGTAATAAACAAATATTTAATAATAACTGTGAAAACTGTTAAAAAATTTGATAAACTGTACAAAAAGTGTTAAATTAAATCACTGTATTACAAAACTGTTGAAACCGTGCTCCTTGAACTCTAATACAAGCACGAGTTCCACGAATAAAAGAATAGTACACTCTAACCACTTGACCATTGTTGCGAATTTCAATGACCGCGTTAAAAATTCTTTGACGCAGTTGTTCACGTGTGTCAATTTCAGTATTGTATACTAACTGTTTCATATGTCCCTAGATGTAAAAATATAGAGAATTTAAATCGGGACTCCTCGCAAGCCAGGCACGTCCGATCCATCTGCTAGGATAGTGAAGATTCAACCATCGAATGACTTGCCTTCCATATTGACTTAATGACATCTTGTAGTTCCTCAACTGTGCGGCTTAGGACATCGTTTTATAGGAACTTCTTTTATTTAAAAAGTCTTTCCTACATACTGGTAAAATTTGTTCCGCCCATTATGACACACTCAACTTTAACTTCTTGTAGTTCCTCACCTGTGCGGATTAGGACATAGGTTCATAGGAACTTTTTTACTTAAAAATGTCTTTCCTACATACTGGTAAAAATTGTTCCGCTCATTATGACTCACCCTGTATAAAGTGTACAAGAGAAAAAAAATTCGTTCGCACTTACAGTAGTGTCCAAAAGTATTGAAAGTTTAATGAAATACATATTACAATATTTTTAACTACACATATTGACAAACATTTAATACGCTTAATTAAATTGAACATTAGCACTTATTTTAAACAAAAAAATTCTAACAAAATTAATAATAAAATAGTAAAAAGTAGTAATAGGAAAAGAGTAAAAAATAAACAAATTATGTATTATGATTATTTGATGGACAAAAGTATGGAAACTTAAAT
Organism: Dorcus parallelipipedus; assembly: GCA_958336345.1. Lineage (NCBI taxonomy): Eukaryota > Metazoa > Arthropoda > Insecta > Coleoptera > Lucanidae > Dorcus > Dorcus parallelipipedus. Next base: position 4,943,160 of record OY284482.1, on the reverse strand, counting down.
AGTACAATTAATTTACTAAAGTTTCCATAATTTTGACCTCTACTTTTTATCTCTAGACAGAGTATTGTTAAACATTTTAACTCTTCCACTGTCGGCAAATTGGAAAAATATTTTACTCGTTACTTTTTATGTACTAATATTAATGTACCCATACAATATGTTGCGTCTATTTTATTTATCCCTTTAATAGATGCCTTTGCCATAATTGTTTATTGATTACATCCAAGGCTTAAAAACAGCGAATTAAAGACTTTTTGTAGGAAGTTTTGCGGATATTAACAAATAAACCATCTAAAACTATCGCAAATTTTGCTACAAATATTCGTTGTTATTTGCTATTCTTGCGGTTTCTAGGTCAAAAATAGGTCGTGAGATGTCGCAGCCCAGCGATCTAAGATGATCATTTATTCAAAAGATGATCATTTATTTAAAAAATATGAAAAGACCAAAGATAACAAATGTACTTTTTCGAAGAAACACTATACATAATCTAAATGCGTATTTTGTGTTGCAATGACCAAAAACGTAACAATTTTGTGTTTCAATGGTGTAAACAAGCTGACTCTAATTGTTTAAAATTGGGAATTATAATAAGAGTTATACGAGTTATCGAGGTGTAGGGCACTTATATGTATGATTCAATATACCCTACAACGATTTCTGATTGAGCCAGGAAGAGGGATGGTTTAATTTTACTATTTGGATTTTATGGCCGACAACAAGAAAAAGGTAAGAAAGAAATTGATGCTTAATATTTGAAAGTCAGAAGGCAAAAAAATTGTAAATTCTTAATTTGTAAATGCCACGATCTCAAAAAGGTAAAATATTAAATACACGCTCTCTTAATACATCTTCTAAGATATTGTATAGGATGCATCAATTTCGTTTTTCGTGTAGTTGACAGAAAAGTTACACAATGTTTAATCATAAATCGTGAAGAAAAGTGAGACTTGTCTTGTTAGCAATAAAGACGTGTAGTTCGTGAACGAACTAGTTTATCGAACCTATTCCCTGCGACAAGCTGAATTTTTATTTAGCTCGCGAGTATTTTAGTTCGTTCACCCGCGAACTAACTTCCATCCATACCCGACTTGCGAACACACGGCTAGTCGGGTATGCAAGGAAATTAGCTCAACAGCGTACGAACCTTCGCACGCGCACTCTGCTTGAGACTTAAGTCATCGAACTAGTAAGAGCACACGTCCGAGTAGCGGTTCCGCGAGGCACCGAGATTCGAGGGTGGACGGTTGTAAAAGCTGCAACGGTCTCAGAAAGCGGCATTTACATTTACGAGTACTCGGACCCGAGTTGCGATATTCGGATGTTAATTCGGAAGTGTGAACGCCTACTCGTATCCGAGCGACCTCAGATACGAGTAGATATTCAAGTAGAGCGCAAACCCCGTGGCGCAAACCGAGTCATGGCATCCGAGTAGCGTGTTTTTATGAAATCAAAATGGCGGAAACTAAATTTTCTGCGGAACAAGCAGATCAATTTATTGACATGTATCGATCATTTGAATGTTTGTAGAACGTAAAATGTAAAGTATATCGTGACATTAATAAAAGGAATAATGCGTGGTAATGCGTAGTAGATTTTCTTCGATTCCAACTCTTTGGCGCGCTTGTAGATGCTGTTTAACCCAAATGCTTCTATTTCTTTGAACTTTGTATTTTTCGCTTTTCTTTTTTAAAAACATTAACAATACAACAGCTACAGCAACACGCTTTTTTCTCGTGGGAGCCATTTTTAAATACTTAAATATCCGAATTAACTCGTAAGCAATGTAAACACTTTAGAACTCAACTCGTAACGCAACTCGGATTCACTCGGATCCGAGTAAATGTAAATGCGCCCTTTAAGTACTAACACTCTACGAGGCTAATTCGAAGCAATGGCGCCTATGCGGAAATGGAGTGAGGTATGGAATCATTTTAAATTAGACGAAAGGAATTCTGTTTAAATAAAAATACTAGCAATAAAAATTTTGAGAGTTTTGAACAATAGAGTGCAAAAATTGTAAAAACAAGCAAGCGCAAATTTCACCTCGCTATACGATTTTCAACCACCAGAACCTGCACGGTTGCCTATTCAAAGTACCAATTGACGCACGAACTAAATGAGCTAAATGAACACGGTTCGCGAACTAGTTCGCAACTGGGAATAAGAACAAAGGAATCAGTTCGTGAAAACGACCTAACTTTACCACCTCTAGTTAGCAACACTTTTCTTCACGTTTCCGTTAGCAACACTTTTTTTCATTCATTTTGACTTACCAGAAGTCGAAGATTGATGTCACAGATTGATGTTTTGTTACTATGTCAACAAATGCTTGACATACTTTGATGCATTATTATTATTCGTCGACACTCTCATAATTTTAGCGTTATTTTCGTCAACTACACGAAAAAATAGCATGATCTACACGTTAGAAAAGTGAATTTCCATGTTCGTGTAAATTTGATCCACTCGTGAGCTAACGCTCACTCGTGAATTAAATCATTTACACTCTCATTTCTAAACTTGTAAATCAATATACTATTCCTTTATGATATTCTGGGCCGGTCTTTCCACTTCTTGATAAACTACCTGACAGATAACTACCATGGAAACAATTTATAAAAATCAATCAGCCATTCATAAAAATCAAGTTATTCGCCGGATAACTTTATCGGGAAGATGGAAAGACCGGCCCTCTCAATAATAACAGTAGGTCGGAAAAAATAAACAAACCAAGTATCGCTGTCTTTTTTTTAAAATATACACAACATTGTAAAAACAGTGTATTACTTGCTTTTGATTTTGACTATAAAGCAGAACTGTCATTTTCCATTTTTTATCAATTGAATTTTCATTTTTGATTAAAAAAAATTTTTGGGGTAATAATTTGAGAGATGCGAAAAATAGTTATCACCTCCCACTACCTTTACACGCGGCAGTAGCGCGGTCTTCATTCGAGCCGTGTAGACTTCGCAGTATTAGTGTTCGCGGAGTGGTGCTACTGTCCATCGAGGATACGAAGGTCGAGGAAGTCCGGCAGTTTGAGCAGCAAGTAAATTGGCTGGAGTTTAAAAGGGGCATGAACGGGAGGTTTTCCAGGTTGAGTCACCCCCTCATCAGCCGTTTCTGTGAGACCTGGAAATCGGGGTCGCAAAAGGAGACTACTGTATCTTGGCAACGGCGAGCGAATGGATAGGATCCCGAACAATGTGATAGACTACGAATGTTTATGTGATGAACATTTGAGGTGAACCATTAGTGAACTTCCTTTTTTGTTATTTTTCGTTTTGTATTGTTATTTATTTGAAGTTTCTGAAAATAAATTGAGGTTAGGTATCATGTATATTGTCACGAAAGGGATTTTCCAGAAAAAACACAAAGAACTTTCGGGTTATATTCCGCGAACAAATAATTAAAACGCGAATCTGTGTAATCAGGGCACGCGAACTTGTGTAAACGGGGACACCGCAAACGTGTCGAAATGTAAACACAATAAGGAGGTAACAAATACAACATAACGTAAGGCTTCATATTTCATAATCAGCAGAATTTACGCTAACAAGGCCACCCACATACGAAATCGCTGGGCGAAACACGAGGCAAGAACAAAGAAGATGCAACATGCAAACTCGTCGAAAAACGTGTATTTAAAGTGCGGGCCAAAATTGGGAACACAGTTGAAAGTCAGTGGAACAGTCAGTTGAACAGACAGTTGGTCCCCAGTTGGTCCCACAGTCCGGTACACAGGAGTCAGTCCGACAGAGAGTCCGTCGACGGTCAATCGGAGAGGCCGTCACCCAGAGAGTCCGTCCGTCAACAGTCGTTTCCACCAGACGGACTCAACCACTCAGGGTACCAGTGCCAATCCACGAGGGGACGCCCAACATCGCCGTCCAGCAACATTGCCGCCGCCAACGTCCAACAACGCCGTCGCCGCCACCCACAACGTCGTCGTCGCCACCCCAGCATCAACATTGCTGGAAGCCATCACCTGCCACTGCCGCCGACAACATTGCCGTCCGTCCTAAAGGGAACAACGTGAGCTAGTCGTCACCGCAACCACCCGGACCGCATTCCTACATTTCAAGACAAACCCCCGAACTAAATTTATTTAATTCTTTTTCGTGAATAAAGAGGTATTAATTTCTTTTTTAAACAACTGTGTTTTCAAGCTCTACCATCTACTACCATCTACCTACGCCTTTACCGTAACATGGTGGAGCCGCCCTTACCGTGACATGGTGGAGGCTTGGGCTTTATCGTAACATGGCGGAGACGCCCTTACCGTGACAATATTTTGTAAATATCATTAATTATTGAAAAGAAATGTTACTCACCGGACGTGAAATAAGCCAAACATGTTGTAAATATTAATTTCAACCATTTTATTGTAATTTTTATTGGGGCTAATTTCTCCTAATATGTTTGAGTTGTAATTCAAGAACATGGCGGCCACGTGCAAGGTCACAAAAATCGGCTTCTAAATATCAAAGGTACCGCCGGAGAGTCGCATTTCTGCTTGTTTACTATTCTGTGGTATTGCTGATATATTCAAGAGGATCGATTGAGTTTGAAATTACACTTGCAGGCGCATAAAAAGCTATTATTTTGTAGGCGCATAATTTTGTTAACTTCAAAACACAAATCTTACCCAAGAAAATTTAAAAACACTACTTGCTTATGTAAGTACATAGTTTACTTGTGTTATGCTATGTACACACGGTGACACTTTTGTGTCTAGATCGAGTGTATACACTGAGTGTCGGCGTGTGTACAGCATCAGAGATCAGTGTCGCTAGAGCGAATTGCAGTAACGCGAGTGTCGTTGCAATTCACGTGTGGACAAGTTAAAGCGAGTGTCGAAAAGAGGTCTAGCATGTTTCAAATCTTTCGGAAATTTCTAATCAGTGTCGCAAAGATGTCGAAGTTCGAGTGGACCAAGAAAAAAGCAAAAAAATTGATATCCGTTTTGGAAGGGTTCCCGGTCAAACCGACAGCTTCAATAAATTGAAGAAACTGCCTCAATATTTTAATGCAATTTTAGGAGAAATATTTTTAAATATCTGGGGTCTATTTCATAATAAAATGCAGACTAATAATATTGGTATTAAATAAAACGTTTAATGATTGGATTAAGGACGAAGTAAAAAAAAAACTATTCGTTCATTCAGCTGACAGTTTCGGTTTCCAAACCGAAACCACAGCAGATACGAAACTTGCTGATTTGATTATTTTTAACAAGTCACCTTTGTAGAAAGGTGTGCCAGTTTGACATTAACTTTTAATGTGATATTTTTTACATGTTATGCAGTAATAAACGATGGGATAAGTTTAAAAGAAGAAACCACTTCGTTATTTAGTTTTCCAAAAGGTAATAGTCCTATTTTGGCGACTTTTGCGCTTTTGTGCTCATTTGCTTGTGCAAAGTGGGTAATGGGAAAGTGGCTAATACGCATTCCCAAAACAGATTTACTGAAAATAAGTCATCGGCAAACATTACCTATATGAGCTTATGCAAAATATTTTCAATCAAAAGGTAGCACACCCTTTTCAAAATGGCTGAAGGTCAAAAAATTTCGACTCACAACATCCAAGGTGCCGACACACAGTTTCGTATCTGCTATGATATTAATCTGTGCCGAAACTAGAGTTTTTTACTTCGTCCTTAATCCAATCATCAAACGTTTTATTCAATACTAATATTATTAGCTTGTATTTCATTATGAAATAGGCCCCTGGCCTGCTGCCAGAAATTTTAGTGATAATGCTAATCTTTCTCCCGATGGTATGCTGTGTCTCTTTTCTGTATTTTTGATGTAATTTCTTCCAACAAGTAGTCCAAATCTGTAACTGACGTACGAAGAAAATTCTGTACAATTTTTCGTCACCAGGTCTATTAATTCACGAATAACGTGTTATAGCAACCGAAAATTTATTTATTTTTCACCGTCTCCTTTATCCGCAACTTTCTTTCTCGTCTTCTACGATTTCTTATTTTTATGGCGATACAAGTACCTACCACAGCAGCAAATATCTGTTCATCAATTGTTTGATTCAAGAAAATTGCACAATAAAATACTACTCGCAAAATTCCTAATCTAGCGAAATCGTAGAGAGGTGTAGACAAACGCGACACTTTTTGCCGACACTTGAATCCGAAACTAGTGTCCGACACTACTCTATCTTAAAAAATTGCAGTACGTGTGGACAGTAAAGACACTGCTCTAGACACAAGTGTCCGCTCTAAGTGTCGCCGTGTGTACATAGCTTTAGAGTCGGATAACTAAAAATTATTTTCAACTTTTTTAGCGCGATTTTTTATAGGCAGTCAAATTCTCGCAAAATTTCATTGCAGTGATTCACTTTTTAAGCCGAATATTAAGGCAGAGTAATTGAATAAATCATACCTATGTACTAAAAATCAAGAGTAATAATTTATTAAAGAAACATTTTAAATAAATCAAAAATAAAATTCATACTTTCGCGTAAAACTGAACCGTGCGATATTTTTAATGTTGCACTGAACGCACGGTTCAAGCGAACGTGGGAACTCGATTTGTGATTCTGGAGGGAGGTGTTTCGTGACGTTTCAACATTTTTAGCATCTCTCTAGTAATATGATATAATAATATAATTTATGCTTGTCTGAAACTTTATTTAGCCCCTATCAGATATTCCGATTGATTCTTACTTAGTGCTTTTCAAAATTATCAAAATCTTAAAATTGTTATTTTTCGGAAATTAATCCAGATTTCAATGAGATTAATTATTTTAACTTACTGAACAATCTCAAGGCCAGAAAACAACTTATTTTTCTTGATCTTTTACAAAAATTGAGCTTTTCAATTTTTGGAAAATTTTGAAAATATGTAACACATGAAAACTTAATTTCAAAATTTGATTTTTTTTTGCGAAAACTTTAAAGATTTATAATTGCAAGAAATAATAGGAGAGATTAATTATTGCTTTAGATATTTTATTATTTACTGAAAAGTAATATTTTTGCATAATTTTTACGTTCTTAATGGAAAATTTGACAATTGTACCGACAAAAAAAGAGAACCGATGTCAGATTACAGGAAAAATGTTAAAAAAATTATTTTCAACAGTTTATAATTAATTTAAAAAATACCCCAAAATCAAGCTCCGGTACTGCGTACGAAATACAGTTCTATAAATGCGACAGTATAATAGGATTATAAAATTTTTATTTACTACTCGCTTGCACACAATGCGACCTTGATATACATCTCAGTTGGTTTTATTATACCTTTAACAGCTGGGGAACGGAAGTTACTTTTACGCGACGTAATTATTAGTAATTTCTAAAATAGGCGCATGGCCGCTTGTATGAGATGACTTATTATTATGTAGCGAACTGGCTTCAATTTGTCAATTCTAATGCAATGTCAGGTCAAAAAGCGATCGCACGATATCGCTAGTTAAACTTTTCATTATTTTATTATCATTATTATAATAATGATACTATCGGTCAGAATTAAACATCAATAAATGATCTTCCCAAACGTAAATAAACTTTCAAATGGGTAATAGTTACCGCTAAAGCGAAAAATATCGAAGCTTTATGTTTTAAACAATTGCATTTTCGTGCTGTATGAAATAAAGACGTCACAGTTCAAAACGGTTCAAACCAATGAACCAACCGTGTTCAAAACGTTGTGTTACAAAAAAAGTCTAATTTCTTGTGATATTACTACTGATAAATAATATTTATTTAAATGTCTTTTAAAAACCCAATCTACCCCTGTTAATGAATTACTTTCACAAATTCCCTTAAATATTCACGTCACGTTATATCCTTACCTCAGACTTATCTGATGGACATATAATTTTAAAAAAAGGAATTTTACCAATACAGGTTGTTCCTGTTCGATTTGGCAACACTGGAAAAGTAGTTTTCGAGATTTTCAGTCGTTTTAATTGAAAATCTAATTTAAGTTACTTGGTGAAAATTCAAATAAAAAAGTTAGCTATTGTAACGGCTTCACGTGAACACCTGTATATGTAAAATTCATTTTCCACTTTTTTAATGGACCATTAAAGTGTTTTATCATCGCATTGCGTTCAAGATGTAAAATTATTTATGTTTCTAAAATATTATCTTCAAAAGCAGCTTGCCTTGAATTACAGTTTCTTTTTTATCTGTGTGGTTGCCCAACGGGGTCCTAAGTCACAATAACATTTCAACATATCGAGCTTTTCTCTATCTGACACAAACATTTTTAATATGAACTAAATTTAAAGAAATTATTACTCAAAACAGTTTACACAATTTCGAAAGTTTGAAAATACTTTCCATGTTCTCCTGTTATAACGCACACCATATTAGTAGGCAGCAGTGGCGTAGATAACGAGGGGGGGAGCCCCCCGAAATTTTTCTTAAAGTATAATGTTCCGCGTAATTCATACAAAAGAAGTTTTTCGTATGCAGTCATTTTTTGTTCGCTGTTTTATATTTCATAAATAAAATGTTAAGTGGTTCGTACTCGTTAGATTTTTTTTGTTCGCCCCCCCCCCCCCCCGAAACAAGTTTCTATCTACGCCACTGGTAGGTAGCATTCCTTTTACAAACTAGAACAGTTCTGCACAGCACAGAACATTTCAATGTACAATGGCAATCATAATTCATGACATAACCTTTACAGAAAAACTCATTTTATTTTTTGTGGTTAGTCATTTCCAAGCAAAAAATAATTTACAACATCTCGGATTCACTTTTAAGTATTAGTAAGATTTGGATGCATTCGACATTCATAGTTTTGAACTTTCAAGGATGTTCTATAGGCTTTCTGTAAGCGTCATGACTTATAATTGTGACTGTACGCAGTGTTGTGAACCCTACAGAATTATCCGTAGATCTACGGATTTTCATGGTCCACTCGGATTTTCGGATTAAGCCTCTAGAACTACGGATTTTACGACAATATACAAATCTGTACAATTACGACATCATATACTCAATTTTATTTTTTATTTATAATTTTTTTCAAATTTTGCGAATTACAATTAACTAAATCTCATTATCACTAGAGCACAACACTTTCTCCATAAATTAACATTCAATGGAAATTAAATGATCTAGTTCTATGTAGTACAATCAGACCACCTACTGCACAATGTATTTATTAATTTTTTGCTGGTATTTGCTATTTACTATTATTAATAAAAAGTAGGTAAGTAACTAAAATGACCAAAAATTAAATTCAAATGACACAAACAAGAAAAGTATTAATAACGAAAGAACAGAAAATTATAACTGAACAAGAAAATACAGCTTTACTCGCTATAAATGCGCGAAACTGTCAACTTAATACTGACCACTGCGAGCTTGACATCAATTGAAAATGACGTTTCGGATATACAGGGTGACATTGGTAAAACTACAATGCATAGTACCACGCGATAGAGAACCATAAAATAATAAAAAAAGGTCTTATACACTAATATCCGATTACTGTTTGTTTTCAAGATGCAGGATGTTAAAGTTTGAAAAATCTTTTTTTAGAAAATGTATTTCTCTTCAATATTTCATAACAAAAAAATCGTTGGTCGACATGAGCCTTAAAAAAGAATAACATATCATAACAAAGAAAAACAATGGTACTTCGCTCTAAAGAAGGCGTTCAAATTGCTTTTAAAGCACATGTCGACCAAGTAGCCGATGCTAACAAGACAAATGCTAGTATTACTAATTTGTATTAAGATTGTTGTACTGATGATGACATGGATGTGTGAAATTCCGTTACTATGAAGAAGGATGACTCCTGTATGGTGAATATGGATTCTTTGTACAGTGTGGTGATAAAGTAACGCACCAAGCGAAAAAACACCCTTAGCGTTGACTTTTTCGAAAAACGCTCGGACAGGTCGATTTAATTTTTAAAAAAGACATCTTTTACAACCAATTTTAATTTTATGTCAGTTACCACTTTTGCGCCGTGACGTCATCGACATTTTTTTTAAATGACAACCTATTTTTTTTTAAATGTCACTTGAAAGCACCCATTTTTCTGAGTACAAAAATATTAATGAATCACTAATGCATAACAAAATTTTGAAGAAAAAAATTATTGAAAAATGGAAATGTGATTATTAATCTGAATAAAATTTCAACATAAAATAATACTTTCTTGTAAAAATATAACAAAACTTAATAAAATTACAATAAATGTTGGAAATGTCCTCCACTAACCACTTGACAGTGACCAGCTCGTGCGTAAACGTTGATAATTATTTTTGCGATGGTTTCACGGCTAATGTTATTCATTTCCGTCCTAATTTTGTTTTGTAAATCTTCGAAATTTTGATGTCTTTTCACGTAAATTCGACCTTTTAGATAACCCCACAAAAAGAATCTAAGGGAGTTAAGTCGGGTGAGCAGAAATGAATAACATTAGCCGTGAAACTATCGCAAGAGTTATTAACAGCGTTTACACACGAGCTGTCACTGTCAAGTGGTTGGTGGAGGACATTTTCAAAATTTATTGTAATTTTATTAAGTTGTTTTGTTAAGTTTTTATAAGAAAGTATTATTTTAGGTTGAAATTTTATTAAGATTAAAAATTACATCTCCATTTTTCAATAATTTTTTTCTTCAAAATTTTCTTATGCATTAGTGATTCATTAACATTTTTGTACTCAGAAAAATGGGTGCTTTCAAGTGACATTTTCAAAAAAATAGGTTGTCATTTAAAAAAAATGTCGATGACGTCACGGCGCAAAAGTGGTAACTGACATAAAATTAAAATTAGTTGTAAAAGATGTCTTTTTTAAAAATAAAATCGACCTGTCCGAGCGTTTTTCGAAAAAGTCAACGCTAAGGGTGTTTTTTCGCTTGGTGCGTTACTTTATCACCACACTGTATATGGTGGTGAATAGGGATTCTTTGTACCGGGTGATTAACGGAATTTATAATTAGAGGAGGCTGTGATTGGTGCTATTTTATGCTGTGTGGTTGGACATCACTGAGAAATTAATAAAAAATTGACAATTGATATTTGAGGTTATGCTTGTGCTTTGTACGATCTTTGATGATATAGTAAACATTATTTTCCTGCAATCTTGCTTCAACATCCTGCACAAGATCACGTCAACTTTCTTTGACTATCACTAACTGGTTTTCCAGTAATAGCCCTGTTTCAAAATTTTCCAACACACAGATGAATTTGCTGCACTAAATCGGTGTAATTAACTGAAAAATTAGAAAATACTTCCGAAATCTTTGATAGAACCAGGAATCGCATACCTCCATGTCCCATTTTTATGTTTTTGTGCATTTTTGAAATACTTTTCAGTGAGAAAAATTTTATGTTGAATATCACACAGTTTTAAAAATAAATCTCAGAATTCTGACACTTTAAATTTTTAATTTGAAGCTGTAAGCCTGCGTTGCCAACTTTACGGTAAATATCACTGCATGCTCTAATTATAAATTCCGTTGATCACATGGTATATGTTTTCAAAAGTCAAATAATGCTACTTAGTTCATAAATTTATGACAAATCTTGTAGTAAATCACTATTCTTGCAAATTTCTACTTTCATTAAAAGCTACGGATTTAGAGTTATACGGCTACAGATATTCACATTAGTTACAAAGTTAACAACACTGACTGTAGGTATGTGCTGTACGGAGTTTGAAGCTCTTGAAAGGAATGCTACTTAATTGCTTGGGAAGGAAAAGGCTATTGTAACTAAGCACTTCCAGCGAATATCAATGGTGTTTATGAATTGCTTCCATGATAAGTAGTTTTCATTAGTTAGTTTATTAATGTCGGATTTCAGGGGCCCTATTCTCAACTCCTTCGAAAAGATTCGCATGCGAAAATGACGTATTTTTCGAACGATTTGTACAGTTTTGTACGAGAGTCTACGTCATTTTGACGTCACTTTTGCATGCGAATCTTTTCGAACGAGTTGAGAATAAGGCCCCTGGAATGTGTCGTTAAGTTAACGGCCCGATTAAAATAAATATTCCTACAGTTCTAGCCAGGTTCTAATATGTGTAGCCATAGCAACGTTTACTTTAATCGGACTGTTAACTTATACTCGCATTCGTAGCACTTCCTTGACGCTTCCTTCAATAATGAACCCCATAGAATGGGTATTATTTTAGGCAGCTACGGGTCCCTTATTGAAGGAAGCCTCAAGGAAGTTCTATGAATACGGGCATTAATGAAACGTTTGGAAAATAATATTTTAATTAATTTCACATCCTGAACGCAATGCGATATTAAAAATGTAGTATTCCATTAAAAAAAGTTAAAAACAATTGAAAATCTCTAAAACCAGTCATTTGTTTTTCCAATTTTATTGGCGTTTTTCATCTCCGCTAGATGCCGCTGTATATGACCGTTTCTCCGCCATTTTGGTGTTAAAAAAGTAGGGATATATAGTTTTTTACGATTTTTATACTGCGGTACGGAACACTACAATTTATACGAAGCCATAAGCGTAAATAAGACACTTTTTCACTGATTTGACTCCCTTCTTAAAAGCTCGCAGCTGCAACTGTCACGACGCACATGTTTTTTCATGACCATCTCACAGTTTTCGCATAATTTCACCCGCGGCGCCGGCATGCCCGCGGCGACTCTTTCGTTCAAAGACACGAATAAAATCGAGCAGGAAAGGCCTGAAACTTTTCGAATTTAAGTTACTTCATAAAAATTCGAATAAGACGGTTAGATATTGTAGGAGTTTCCTGTGAACACCTGTGCGTATTAAAAAAAAATAGTTAATTGAGTTTATCAATTTTTTCAATAATCTGCCGAAAAGTTCCGATTTTTTCCAGCGAATTAACATTAGGTCTGTTCCAAGCACGCTTTGTGACCGTTTCGAAACCGTTACAAGCATGTACTCATCAAAGTTTTACACTCGACAAAGTTGTCAACATCGACCATTATTTCGGTGGGCAACTGATTATGACGGTTTCTTAAACGGTCAGAAAGCGTGGTTGGAAGTTGGAACAGAGCTATTAGTCCGGGTTGGCAATGGCAATGCTGGTTGATACTTGTTGGTAACATTGCTCGGGAAGTCGCGGGTTTTTGTTGTTACTGCACTAATTTTTGTGTATTTCAAAGTTAGTACATTCATTGTTTCTTTATTTAAGTGAAAATAAATTTAGTGTAAATTTATTGTATTCTGTATAACAAGTTAATGTAACTAATTGTGTAGTGAACTGTGTCGAAACCGCAATCGTATGTAAAAATAACCTCAAAGTTTCAAATGTTTTTATAAGTTTCCTGCAAAGTTGATCGCTGCTATTTTTCATTTGATAAGTTCACATATTCTGGTGAAAAATGTCTTCATTGTTGTCGGCGGAATTGGCGGCTACTTGCTGTGCACTCGGTTATTACGATTCAAATGCGAATAAATATTTTGCGGAAGAGAACATTTTGGAAACTGTGAAAGATTTGATTCGATATTTGCGTAGAGACGACGATACACACGATATTCGTAGACAACTTGGAGAAACAAAAGTTCTACAGACGGATCTCTTGCCTCTATTGAAGAATTATTGGGAAGAAACGGATTTATTCGATGTTTTGTTACGGTAAGTAACTTATTGAGCCCTAGAGAAGTTAACGCAGTAAACGAGTAATTTTAAGACAGAGTAGGCAACCATTATTGTAGGCTTGCAAAATGAAAGCGCTATTTGAAGACATACGTATTACATACAGCAATAATTTTAATATTAATAAGAATTTGAATTTCTTTTGTTGACAATAATTATTTATTGTTCTCACTTTTACATCACATTTATCCAACCCAAGCCACACCCAAACAGAATTTTATTTGGAATACAAAGTTAAAAAAAAAGAAAAAGTACCTACCTAGTCTCTTTCGCTTTCTTGTAAAAATGAAAACATCCCGGTGAGGAATTGTATGACTGTAAAATAATTTCATGTCTTAAATAATATGCATTGCATTTTGTAATTACTTTGACATTTTGAATTTAAATTTTATTTACCTTACATCATTTTTAAACTGAAATATTAAACTATTAATTAAATATTTGTTGTAAATAAATTCTGTCTTCACAGCTGCCCGAGATAGGCAATTTATTGAATCACATGTAATTAATGTCTTAAAATAACTCGTAAAATAACGAGTGTTCAAGAAAGTGTTTAAGAAATAATTGAAATTTATCTCCGCTCACAGTAATTTTATATCCGTATATATTTTATATCTCGTTACGGATAACAAATGTTCAATTGAAAGTTGGTTTTGATTTCTTAATGACTTGACTTTAGAATAAACGGCATTTGTCAAAATGTTGTTATCCTAGTTCATTTTTTATTTATATGCCAATTGTATTATAGATCTGAAGTGCGTTCGAAAATGAGAGAAATTGGTTAAGAGTTCAACCCCCCATACACGCTCGAGCATGCTCGGCTCGCAGAAATTACCTCGAACCCAACTTCGAACCGACTATGCTCGACGGTTCCCACACACGCACGCACCGAACTCAACCAACTTCAGTTCAAAATTTAAAACCGCGAGCCTCATTGCTTGGACGATGAATTTAGAAACTACGATTGCAATTGTGGGTGGCTTTTGTTTGTTAAACGACCCTTTCATAACAAAAGTGAAAAAGCAGAGGCGTGTGTGGTCGAAAAAGTGACTTCTAGAACGCAAGAAATTTAGTCAGATGCCTCTTTTAAAAGAAATTGCTGTAAACGAGCCCCAAGATTATAAAAAATTACAACAATTGGTGTACACCTCTCACACGACTATCAGAAACTATGGCTAATCACCAACATGCTCGCGAAATCACCATACACGTCCCAACATGTTCGACGCTCGGTACATGTTGGTAGGGATCAGCAAGCCGCACAACGAGCACAGCATTCCAACCGCCAACTATGTTCGACGTTCTCACACACCTTCAAGCATGTTCGCCGAGCCAGCTTCCAACTACTTTTACCAACATGCTCGAGCGTGTATGGGGGGTTTTATACCCGCAGCGTTCGAGAAATAGAGTATACAGGGATATCCACATAAACCGTTCGTTAAAAGTTTTCAAGGTTTGCAGGTTGCAAGGTTGCAGTTCACGTAGATATTTGAAATTTAAGGAGCAAGGGTTTTCCATAGAGATCTCTTTAAATAAAATAAAATTATCTTTGTATCACTTCCGGTTGTACCGGAAGTCGCTATCAACTCGCTTATTTTAAATGGAATGCTATATTTTTTATCACCTATCTCTAAAATGCATCATTTTTAAGATATTTTGAATTTTCTTAGAAATTTGGATTCTGCAATCTGATTTTCAAAAAATTATAACACAGCTGTTATTGAAGCAATTTTATTTGTAATAGCTAATATTGTAGTTGAAGCTTTAAGGTTCTTAAAAATTCCATCAGCATAATCTATTAAGCTACAGGATGTCTAAAACGCACCGCTCCACTCGAAGATATTCAAACACAGAAAAATACTTTTTTTCAAATAGAATGACCGATATTTTAATGCACCATTGTATGTGGAATCAAATGCTGCGTCGAACTGTACTAGCATTCCCTATACCTAACTTTAAAAGTTTTTGAGTTATGAAATATTTTCGATTTAATTCATAGAAAATTACAATTTTAATAGGTCAAATCTTTTTAATTTTTATTTAAACAAGTCCACACATCTGTCAGCCAAATTCAAATTGACAATGGCACTGGCATATCAGATTTCTCAAAACAAAACAGTATTTTCCAGAACATCAAACTTCCAACAATTAAGCTTGCAAAATTTAACGGTAAATATGATAATTGGCTGGAATTCAAAGATACTTTTGAATCACTAATTAATTCAAACAAATCGATTGATAATGTTCAGAAGTACTATTATTTACGTGCTTCACTAGAAGGTGACGCACTAAAAGTCATACAGTCTCTAGAATTCTCATCTGAGAATTATATAATCGCATGGGAATTACTTTGCAACAGGTATGATAACATTAGATTATTGATGAATAATCATATCAAATCTTTATTTGAATTAAATCCACTTGCAAAGGAATCCTCAATAGGAATAAGAAATTTAATTGATACCATTTTTAAACATTTAAGAGCTCTTCAAACACTAAAACAACCAACAGAACATTGGGACACTTTGTTGATCTTTTTAATTACGTCAAAGCTTGACAAAATTACTGTTCGGGAATGGGAATAATTTCCCAACACTTTTTGATTTCAAAAGCTTTTTGAATTCAAGAGTTGATTTTCTAGAAACACTTGAAATTAACTACAATAAAAATACAAAAGAACATAGACAGTTAAATAATAATGTCAAACAAGTTTCACTAATATCCTCAAATGTAAAATGTTCTGTATGTAATGGGACTCATTTAATTTATTATTGTGAAAAATTATTAAAATTAAATTTGTCAGATAAATTAAAAACAATAAAGCAACTGAATCTTTGTAATAACTGTTTACGTTCAGGCCACACAACTAAAACCTGCAGATCTGGATTTTGCAAAAAGTGCAAAGCCAAACATAACACTTTACTCCATCCAGAATTATTAAACACACATGAACCAATCACATCAAAGACAACTCACCCAAATGCAACAACAATTTCATCAGAAGTTAGTTTCACAAGTCATTATCCTAATCAACACGTTTTACTTTCCACTGTATCAATTTTAGTTCCAGATGTTTCTGGAAACATTCATACTGCAAAAGCCTTGCTTGATTGTGGCTCTCAGTCAAATTTTCTTACTTCAAAATTTTGCAAAAGGTTAGGACTCGAAGAACATTCAACAAACATGACCATTGTAGGAATCAATAGTGTTTCATCCGTCATTCAAAAGAAATGTAACATTGTGATACATTCACTCAATTATGAATTTTCTACTAGTCTTTCTTGTTTTGTTTTGCCCACAATTACAGGTAATTTGCCTTCATTCACTATTAGTACCAGCTCATGGAATATTCCAACCAACATTCAATTGGCAGATCCTCAATTTACCGAGCCTCGTGAAATTGATGTACTCATTGGCGCAGGTATTTTCTGGAATATTCTTCATAATCAAAGAATTGGGTGAGAATATGTCAGTTCTTCAAAATACAAAATTCGGTTGGATTATATCAGGTATCATCTCAGAATCCATTCCAAAATTTAATTGTAATTTTTCTAAAACAGACAGTAATCTTGATTCTAAATTGCAGAAATTTTGGTAAGTAGAGGAAATTAATAACGAACATTCTATGTCTTCCGATGATGTTTACTGCGAAAAACATTTCTTAGAAACATTCTCTAGAAATGAACAAGGACGATTCATTGTTCGAATACCACTGAAACATTCTGCCTCTAATTTAGGTAATTCGAAAACATTATCAATTAAACGTCTGCAACAATTAGAACGTAAATTTTCAAATGATTCTAATCTAAAAGCTCAATATTCTCAATTCATGAAAGAATACATAGATTTATTTAAATCACATGTCTCAAGCAAATTCAATTCATTCCAATACAGCATATTTCTTGCCACATCATGGTGTTATTAGACAAGAAAGTTTAACTACTAAATTAAGAGTAGTTTTTGATGGATCAGCGAATTCCGATTCAGGTTGGTCAGTTAATGACTTAAAATTTACAGGGCCACCCATTCAGAATGAAATATTTTCCATACTCATAAAATTCAGACAACATCCTTTTGCAGTTTCGGCAGATATAAAAAAAATGTATAAGCAAGTCATCATTCATCCTAACGACAGACATCTTCAAAATATTGTTTGGAGATTTAATTCAGACGATCCGATTTCCATTTACACATTAAATACAGTTACCTATGGCACTAGATCTGCTCCATATTTAGCCATGAGATGCTTAATGCAATTGGCTCATGAATATCAGACAAAACCTTGTTTTGCATCTTCAATAATACAAAATGACTTTTATGTTGATGACCTAATAACAGGTTTTGATTCTGAAACAGTTGCAATCAATACATGTAAAGAAATTGATTCAATTCTAAATTCAGCATGTTTTCATTTAAGAAAATGGAATTCTAATAGCAAGCTTTTTTTTGCAGGAGTTTCAAAATGAAAATGAACCTGTCAGTGTTTTAAATTTAGGAGATAATGAGTTTTCAAAAACTTTAGGAGTAAAATGGTACATTAAATCCGATACATTAGGTTATCAAATCAAAAATTTTGAAAATTCTTTATCAATTAATAAACGATCAATTTTGTCTGACGTAGCCAGGATTTTTGATCCATTAGGTTTGTTAAGCCCATGTACTATTTTCTTAAAAATAATTATTCAAAAACTGTGGTTTCTTAAATTAGATTGGAATGATCCTATTCCAAAAGATTTAAAAACTCCATGGTTAAGCTTCCGAACTAATTTAACAAAATTAAATCAGTTACAATTAGATAGACATGTCGTTTGTAAAAATTTTGTAGAATTAGAATTACATGGTTTTTGTGATGCATCACAAAATGCATATGGTGCATGTGTATACATTCGCAGCATCAATCAGAAGGGAAAGATTTCAATTAATCTTTTATGCGCAAAAACAAGAGTTGCTCCTCTAAAATGTTTAACTATGCCAAGATTAGAATTGTGTAGTGCTTTATTGTTGAGTCAATTAATTAATAAGGTTCAAAAATCATTCACTATCGAATGCCCATGTCACCTGTGGTCAGATTCTCAAATAATATTACATTGGATTAATACTCCATCTCATTCATTGCCAATTTTTGTAAAAAATTGTATTTCTAAAATTCAAGAATTAACACAGATTAACAATTGGAAATACATAAACACAAAAGATAATCCTGCCGATCTTACTTTACGAGGCATTTCTCCTGAAAGTTTACTTAAGTTTCAATTTTGGTGGAACGGCCCTTCATGGTTGTCTCTTCCCAATAATCATTGGCCATCATCTTCATTTTCAATTTTAATTAAAAATTCTGTAAATAATGTTTGCTCGACTACTGTTGAAAATAATTTTCAGATTTTCGAAAGGTTCTCTAGTTTGAACAGGTTGAAGAGAACAATGGCATATATTTTGCGGTTCATCTCAAATATTAAGAAACAAAAATCTGAACGACAATACGGATACTTGACTATTACAGAATTAGACCTCAGTATGAAACAATTAATAAAATTGTCACAGCAAGATAGTTTTTCTCAAGAAATTAATTTATTACTAAATAATAAAAATTTAAAAACAAAACACAATTTTATTATCTCTTGCTCCATTCATTGATCCTGAAGGTTTATTAAGAGTTGGTGGTCGATTAAAAAATTCTTACTTAAACTTTGCTCAGAAACATCCTTTAATTTTATCGGGGAAACATCGTTTAGCGAAATTAATTTTTGAAAATACACATATAACATTACTTCATGCAGGTCCACAATTGTTATTATTTACAGTAAGGCAGCATTATTGGGTTACATCTGGAATGAGTGTAGCTAAGTCAGTAGTGCGAGATTGCATCAGATGTTTTAAATCTAAACCAAAATCTTTTGATCAAATAATGGCTAATTTACCAAAAGAACGAGTTACAATTAACAATCCATTTTATATCACGGGAATTGATTATGCAGGGCCTTTTAACATAAAAGATCGTAAAGGTAGAGGTTCAAAGACTACAAAGAGCTACATTTGTCTTTTTATCTGCTTTTCTACTAAAGCTATGCATCTTGAACTTGTGACAGATTTATCAAGTGAAACATTCCTTGCTTCTTTGAGAAAGTTTGCATCACGACGAGGCAAACCAGCTCATTTATATTAAGATAATGCAACAAATTTGCCTTGCATGAATTTTTCTCAAACTCTAAAGCAGAAATTACAAATTATTGTACAAATCAAAATATAACTTGGCATTTTATTCCCCCAAACTCGCTCTCATTTTGGAGGGCTTTGGGAATCAAACATAAAAAATATAAAACATCATTTATCAAGAGTAATAAATGACACAAAATTAACATATGAAGAATTTTACACAATCTTAACACAGATAGAAGCAATTTTAAATTCTAGACCATTATACCCCTTGTCATCGGACGTCAATGATCTGCAGCCACTAACGCCAGCTCATTTTTTAATTGGTAAACCATTGACTG
Organism: Dorcus parallelipipedus; assembly: GCA_958336345.1. Classification (NCBI taxonomy): domain Eukaryota; kingdom Metazoa; phylum Arthropoda; class Insecta; order Coleoptera; family Lucanidae; genus Dorcus; species Dorcus parallelipipedus. Next base: position 4,923,070 of record OY284482.1, on the reverse strand, counting down.
CTATTCCCGAACTACAACTGCTGGACACACCAACAAACAGGCTGTCACGTTTCCAGTTACAGCAACAATTAGTACAAAGTTTTTGGAAAAGGTGGTCACGAGAATATCTGTGTCATCTGCAAGAAAGAAAGAAATGGAAGATCTAAAATCCAGGGTGGAAAATTGGAAGCTTGGTAATAATCAAACAGGATAACTTACCATTTAAAGGAGACTTTAAATAAAGTCACAATCAGATGTGTAAACAAATGTGTTTTCATATTTGTTTTGACATCTGAGAGTCTCCTTTAAATTCGATTATGAAACTGGCCCCTGGGTTCCACAAATGCGTTCGGCAATACGTGCAAGGTTTAATCAGCCGATCGTATACTTGCCTTCCTTGTATGCTAACCAATATATTTTATTTCGAACGCACCCCTGAGTTAAGAAAATATACGACGAAACGATATGACATGACAAAAACCGCAAGACTCTTTCACGAAAGTTAGAAGGAGATAGCTTCACGTTGGTCTAATTAAAGTGACCATACGTCCATTGCCGTCTTAGGCCGTCAGGTTACCGGCTTTTGTTCCTGGTGACGTCACCGTAAGAGTCTCTCGTTGCTTTAATACCTAGTCTTTTCGTGTATTTTTTTCGAGTATTTTTATGTTAATTGTTGTTATTTTTATGTTTTTTTGATGTTTTCGTGTTGTGTTTGGTTAAAAACTACGGTTTGTGTTTTAATTAGTTGTAGTGTTAGTTTTTTTTTATAATTTGATAGGTTAGAACATTTTTTTTTAATCCTTGTGTTGTATTGTGTTTTTTGAATTTCAGTTGAAATAAATACACAAATAATATAATATATCATTCTCCACACCTACTATATTAATCCCATTATGTTCCTGTTTCTAGAAAATGCCTAACAAGTGCTGTGTGCCAAACTGCATGTTCAATACAAAAAGTGGCTCCTATATTCCTACTTTTTCCTTTCCGAAAAAAGGACCCATGCGCTCCTTATGGTTAAGGAAAATACCTCGTACTGACTTTGTTATTTTAAAAAATACTTACTTTCGGAAAGAGTTTGTAGTCAGAAGTCATGAAGTAACAAAGGATGATGGTTATTACTGTTTACACTTTTATTTTTACTCGATGATGAAACACGCATGTTATAAGGTCCAAATTAACCTTACCAAGACATCGACTAACCCTTAAAACTGATGCCTACCCCTTCCATTTTCCCCAATCTACCTACATACCTCTCCGAAGTTCCTTCAGTGAAATGTGGAAATTCAAGTGATAGATAAAACTTTGGCCTATTAGTTTTTAATCTAAAAAGATTAAATTTATTAAAAATATACATACAAAGTCACTTACTATGTGTAATTCGGAGAAATTATTCATTATTCATCGTCACTTCAATCGTGTAGTCGTCACATTTAAACCACAAAATCATTAAATAAAAAATATTTCTGACTATTCCTATAGTATCAGTAGTGTCTTAGAGACATTCTTCTCGCAATTCCACACATAAAAAAGTAAAAAAACATAAAAGGTATTAAACATTTTCACAAATAAAGACCATACGCCTAAAGTAGGGTTATGTCACGCTGGCCTCTTACGGTGACGTCACGTTTCAACCTGACGACCTGGGCTTCAAGACAACATATTACATATATACGTCTCTCTTTGAGAGTTGTTGAGGAGTTTAGTGGTGGGATATCACACCAGTCATGACCAAAATTTAAAGCACGGTTACGATTGGTTTCTCGCTAAAAAATCATTTAAATGAATAAAATTTTGGAGAATGGTTACTCTATGGACTTATACATGGTTCCAGGATTTCGTAGGGACAACATGGATAACTTTTTTATTCGAAGAGATAGAAAGATGGTTAAATTAGTAAAAAGGTGCGGGTTCAAGAGCTCATTGAGAATACATTTTCAAATTTTACTTGTCAGGGCCACCTTGGTTAAAATAAAAAAAAGAATTTCATAATTTCTTTTATTTGCCGTAACTTTTTTGTTACTTAAGATATTTAGATGCGGTTTGAATTAATTTGTATGGTATTTTAAATATTTTTATTGGCAAAACAAACCCAAACTCAATTACAAAAATAATAATCAAAAATATTAAATCACTCAAATAAGCCACCATTGTCTGCAATGCAAAGTTGGCACCGTTTCTGAACACTATTAATGACTTTACGAATAGTTTTGCCATTAATACAAAATTTGACCGTGAATACTCCTCGTGACGAAAAGAAAATACTGCAACTAATTCGGAGTAACCTTAAAATCTAAGTCGACATGATATTCATTGTCAAAATTGAGTTACGTACATGATTACCACATTCTCATTAGACTTTCACAGCATGGTGCGATAACAAATAGATAAGGAAATGGATTATAAGTGTTGTCATGTTTGTTGGTTTCATACAAAAATGAGTTATTTCCAGGACTCGTTTACGTTCTCTTTGATTTTATTTGGCATTACAAAATGGTGTTTATAATAGAGCGGAAAAAAATTGTGATTGAAAGTTATTTTCGTTATCCGCAGACTCATTTTCACAATGATAGTACTCTCATGAAAGTACTATAAAGGCTGTTTTACATTATACTTTTTTCGTCTAGAAACTTTGACAAGTTCAATACTAGAACTAACTTGAATAATGTAAATCAGAAAAAGTCATCCAAGTTTTCATACTAGAAACGTCTAGAAACTTATTTCCAAACTAGTTCTCAACCTATTTTTCGTCAAAGTTTACAAGCTAGACTTGCGCATAAAGTACACGTCGCAGTATTACCAACATCCTAAAAGATAAACATAACTGTGATTGAAAATATAACCTCGAAGTACCTCCGCAATAACCAGTCCTGACGCCAAATTCTAGGTTTCGTATTTTGTTTTTGCAAATAATAAATATGCAGAATTTTTGAAATTTTCTGAAATCTGGTGTGGTTTCTTTTATAAAAATTCATTTTTGAGCATTTAACTTCTCTTTAATTTTGTATGTTGGCAATTTTGTTCCACGTTTAAATTTTCCCCACTGCGACGCCAGCGATCGGTTTATGAACTAATATTTAAAACAACCTTGAATTTAGATGCTAGATACTAGTATTCAAACTTGTTCAAGTTTCTAGACGAAAAAAGTATAATGTAAAACAGCCTTTACGAAAGTGGGTGTGATAGTTCCGGCATGGGAATTAAGTGTCTATTCTACACGGAAAAAGATTATTGTGATAGTAGTAATATAGCCGACGATGAATTAATTTAAGCGGTAACGGTTATTAATGAAATTATTAAAATAGTGTGTGTAAATGGTATATTGAGATTATTCCATAAACTTGAGCCGTTATTTCTTCATATTAATATAAAAGTAGAGGCACTTATGAACTTTTTCTAAAATTACATTAATAATAGTAATACAGAATTAATTCAGATCCAACGTAAACTGTTGCTGCAAAAATAACCCTTCTATAAACAGTTGACATGAAAAATATTAAGCTGTGTGAAGTTGGCCCCCGACTTTCTCAAAAAAAAAATTTTTTTAGCTAAAACGACGCCAAATTGTTTGTAGAGTTATGTAGTGAAAGAATTTTCGTTTGTAGTAAAAAAATTAAAAAGTTATGGGGGGGCGAAAAATGGCCATCCCCCCAAATTGGGGGGCTGACTTCTAACCGGCACTAACCGATGCCAAATTGTTTGTAGTTGTTTGTAGTGAAGGAATTTTCGTTTGTAGTTATCCAGAAAAAAAGTTACAACCTCTTGAATGTTAAGGGTGGCATTATTTCCACCCCCGTAGGGGGGCTGACTCTATAATCGGTACACCGTCTCTAAATAATACGTAGAGGTTTGTAGTAGAGAAATTTTCGTTTGTAGTTGTCTAGTAAAGAAGTTACAACCCCTTGAATGTTAAGGATGGCTCTATTTCCGCCCCCGCAGGGGGGCTGACTCCATAATCGGTAAACCGTCTCTAAATAATACGTAGAGGTTTGTAGTAGAGAAATTTTCGTTTGTAGTTGTCTAGTAAAGAAGTTACAACCCCCTTGAATGTTAAGGATGGCACTATTTCCGCCCCCGCAGGGGGGGCTGACTCCATAATGCGTAAACCGTCTCTAAATAATACGTAGAGGTTTGTAGTAGAGAAATTTTCGTTTGTAGTTATCCAGAAAAAAAGTTACACCCTCTTGAATGTTAAGGGTGGCATTATTTCCACCCCCGTAGGGGGGCTGACTCTATAATCGGTACACCGTCTCTAAATAATACGTAGAGGTTTGTAGTAGAGAAATTTTCGTTTGTAGTTGTCTAGTAAAGAAGTTACAACCCCCTTGAGTGTTAAGGATGGCACTATTTCCGCCCCCGCAGGGGGGCTGACTCCATAATGGGTAAACCGTCTCTAAATAATACGTAGAGGTTTGTAGTAGAGAAATTTTCGTTTGTAGTTATCCAGAAAAAAAGTTACAACCTCTTGAATGTTAAGGGTGGCATTATTTCCACCCCCGTAGGGGGGCTGACTCTATAATCGGTACACCGTCTCTAAATAATACGTAGAGGTTTGTAGTAGAGAAATTTTCGTTTGTAGTTGTCCTGTAAAGAAGTTACAACCCCTTGAATGTTAAGGATGCCAAATAATGCCAAATTGGGGGGCTGACTTCTAACCGGCACTAATCGATGCCAAATTGTTTGTAGTTGTTTGTAGTGAAGGAATTTTCGTTTGTAGTTATCCAGAAAAAAAGTTACAACCTCTTGAATGTTAAGGGTGGCATTATTTCCACCCCCCTAGGGGGGCTGACTCTATAATCGGTACACCGTCTCTAAATAATACGTAGAGGTTTGTAGTAGAGAAATTTTCGTTTGTAGTTGTCTAGTAAAGAAGTTACAACCCCTTGAATGTTAAGGATGGTATTATTTCCGCCCCCGTAGGGGGGCTGACTCCATAATCGGTAAACCGTCTCTAAATAATACGTAGAGGTTTGTAGTAGAGAAATTTTCGTTTGTAGTTGTCCTGTAAAGAAGTTACAACCCCTTGAATGTTAAGGATGCCAAATAATGCCAAATTGGGGGGCTGACTTCTAACCGGCACTAATCGATGCCAAATTGTTTGTAGTTGTTTGTAGTGAAGGAATTTTCGTTTGTAGTTATCCAGAAAAAAAGTTACAACCTCTTGAATGTTAAGGGTGGCATTATTTCCACCCCCGTAGGGGGGCTGACTCTATAATCGGTACACCGTCTCTAAATAATACGTAGAGGTTTGTAGTAGAGAAATTTTCGTTTGTAGTTGTCTAGTAAAGAAGTTACAACCCCTTGAATGTTAAGGATGGTATTATTTCCGCCCCCGTAGGGGGGCTGACTCCATAATCGGTAAACCGTCTCTAAATAATACGTAGAGGTTTGTAGTAGAGAAATTTTCGTTTGTAGTTGTCAAGTAAAGAAGTTACAACCCCTTGAATGTTAAGGATGGCATTATTTCCACCCCCGTAGGGGGGCTGACTCTATAATCGGTACACCGTCTCTAAATAATGCGCAGAGGTTTGTAGTAGAGAAATTTTCGTTTGTAGTTGTCCTGTAAAGAAGTTACAACCCCATGAATGTTAAGGATGGTACTATTTCGGAAATAAAGCCACCCTTAACATTCAAGAGGTTGTAACTTCTTTTCTGGATAACTACAAACGAAAATTCCTTCACTACAAACAACTACAAACAATTTGGCATCGATTAGTGCCGGTTAGAAGTCAGCCCCCCAATTTGGCATTATTTGGCATCCTTAACATTCAAGGGGTTGTAACTTCTTTACTAGACAACTACAAACGAAAATTTCTCTACTACAAACCTCTGCGCATTATTTAGAGACGGTGTACCGATTATAGAGTCAGCCCCCCTACGGGGGTGGAAATAATGCCATCCTTAACATTCAAGGGGTTGTAATTTTTTTACTACAAACGAAAATTCTTTCACTACATAACTCTACAAACAATTTGGCGTCGCTTTAGCTAAAAAAAAGAATTTTTTGAGAAAGTCGGGGGCCAACTTCACACAGCTAAAATATTAATTCCCAATGTTTTTGTTTTTACAACATATTAAAAGAAGGCAATGTAACCCCTACTTATTTATTAAAAAAAAAATCATAAATCTGAGAGTGCATAGATTAAATAGCATTAAAAACATTAAGGCTGTGTACTTGACATGAAAATTCTTAGGAAGTTTCTTCAGGATGTTAATTCTCAATGTTTTTTTACTACATATAAAAAATGCGATGTAACCGCTCCTAGTTTATTTTTTGATAAATCATAAACCTGACCGTGCACAGATTAAATATAGCGATCTGACATTAATAAAAACATTATGGCTAGGGCTGGGTCGATGTATCTAAATATCGATACACATTTTCAGCTGTATCGACGTATCACATATCGATACGTATCGAAATATCGGATATCGAATATCGATACGTATCGAAATATCGATACGAATCCAAATATCAGATATCAAATATCAATACGTATCGAAGTATCGGATTTCTTATCTTAAGTTTAAGCAATAACTAGAGGTGGGCGATACGGGAAATTGTGTATCGAATTTCGATACGATTTCTGTATCGATACGTATCGATATATCGAATATCGATACGTATCGACTATCGGTTACCGATACGTATCGATATATATCGAAATATCGAATCGATATGTATCGATACATCGATACGTTTCGAAATATAAGATTGAAATATTGAACAGAGACTTAAAAATACGAGATGAAAAATAGAGCTGGAATAAGTTTAAATAATAACGCCGAATATTCGCCCATATAAATACAAATAAATAAATAGAATCTTTAGTTAGTCTGTAATTCGATATTTCAATACGTGCCGGTATATCGATATTCAATATTTCGATACGTATCGACATCCGATATTCGATACGTATCGATATTTCGATATGTATCGGTATTCGATATCCGATACGTCGATACAGCTGAAAATGTATATCGATACAGCTGGCGTATCGATACGTATCGATATACCGATACATCGACCCAGCCCTACTAATTATGGCTGGGTACTTGACATGAAAATTCTTAAAAAATTTCTTCAGGATATTAATTTCCGAAGGTTTTTACACAACGTCGTAACCCCTTCTAGTTGTTTTAAAAAAATCATAAACCTGAGCGTGCACAGATTAATAGCGGTCTGACATTAAAACCATTATGGCTGGATGCTTGTCATGAAAATTCTTAGGAAATTTCTTCAGGATATTAATTCCCAGTGCTTTTTGTACAACATATGATAAAAAATTGCGATGTCACCCGTCCAATTTTGCTATTTTTAAGAAGAAAATGTGATATCTTTATGCTTGTTGTCGTACCGCAAACAATATCCATAACAAGCAATTGTCGGGATCATTTTCATTTCAAAAGTAAATGACTCAATATAATCCATTCCTTATTTTTTTGTTATCGCAGTAGGCCATGATTTTAAGTTAATAGGTTGGCTATCATTTTAAACTAGACAAATTAGTTTGGTGTCATACGTCAACATACGTCAAATTGTGACAATTCAAATCAGATAGATTAACCGATGTTGTCAATTCTCAACTTTAAGAAATTTCCATTTTTATCTAGTATATTGATTCTGTAGGTCAATTTGTTATTAACTGTCAGATGAAAATGGTAAAAGTTGTGAAGCGCGAAACTAAAGTTTTTATACAGAAAACATTGCAAAATTTCAAGTAGATAGGCCAGATTTAGAGAAAATATCAAGTATGTAAATTTGGTCGGGAATACACCTCGTGATGAAAAGAAAATATTGCATCGTTTCCTAATTCCGAGTAACCTTAAAATCCAAATCAATGTGACATTCATTGTCAAAATTTAGTTACAGTTTAGTTTCACAACATAATATCTATTCACTTGAAATTATCATATGAATCATATGAAATTAAAAATAAACATGACCGTCTCATCTGACGTCTATGTTTCATTGTGATACCAACAAAATTGTCACCCTAACTCGCCTACTGGGACGAGGAAAAAGAGTGAATGGATTATACTCCGGTAACTCGCCGGTAACAAATAGATAAGGAAAAGATTATAGACATGACTCGGGTAAGATTTTTATCCTTATTTTCAGAATACATAAATTCTTTAAATAAACAATAGAGAGTTTTAGCAAGACGTTACGACAAAAATGTCGTACGTTAAAGGCTATTTTGCTTAGCAACCTTGTGGATTTAGCCAATCAGATATAGAGTTTAAACGTTTAACGTACGTAAAGTTTAACGGAACGTCTTGCTAAAACTCCCTAATAATAGTAATACTGTTACGTCTATTGTTAATTTTCCGTTAACAGTAAAATGTAACTGTATGTAAATAATGATTTATTACTACGTCTTTTCTATTCAAAGCATCATACAAAATGGAATATGTGATGGAATCACAAAACAATAAATTAGCTTGCAGCATGTGATGACTGGAACAACTGCACTGAGAAAAATATTCACTGTTCGTTATGAAAATTTCCATAAACATTATGAAAAATTTCTATAAAATGAGGGACAAAATAACTGTTTGCTTACAACTAATAAAACCTTTATTCTGAATCACTTTATTTGTTATTATAGAAAGATACTTATATCGACAAGAAGACGGATATCTGGATAAGATGTCTGAGTGTATTTACGTCTAAAAGATTATTTCATTTAACTTTCCTTATACAATGCTGCGTAGAAAATTATCTCATCGGAACACGAAAAGACGCAAATCGTAAAAAATGCCAACGGTGAAATTAAACGTTCCTTATAAAAAAAATCCGAATGCCAGTCTCGCATGCATTTCGTGACAAAGCTTCTTTATTAAAGATTTCTTAGCTACAAATAAACTTGCATTTGCTAATATACGAGAAAAATTATATATTTGTGCTCATAACATTAGTTTAAACTGCAGTTTGGCAGTTAAACTTCGGATTTTAATATATTCCCGTTTTATACCTGCCGATGACAACAGCTTCTTAGTTTAAACGACAATCGGTGGTTGAAGAGAAGCTTAAACTTACTATTAATATAAGTGAGGTTAGTTTTGGTCGAGTTTTTCTCATTTTATTGTCTAACTTGTGTTTAATTTCACACTCATTAGACTGAAAATTGTTTATTATCATTAGATTGATCTGAAGTTTTAACTTTAGATTAAACTGCACTTTTAAACTCATGCTATAGTACCGGCCCTAAATGATTTGAATATTAGTAATTATAACATGAATATTTTCAGTAAGAAGTCTTTCTATTTCTGTTAATTTATGTTGTTCTTAGTGTAAGCATTTATTTGTTGCAATTAAACTTTTGCCATACGTAAACATATTGGTACATAAAAGTTAAAGACACCTATCAAAGATACGCATTTATTTGCTCGAGATAAACAGTTAATTGTTTGCAGTTTACCAGTAATTTATCCATTAACAAAATGAGATCAAATGAATTTTTATAAACTGTTATTTTGTCTCATTTTCTCAGTGTGCAGTTGCTGCTGGCGTTTCCTCAGTCTAAACTTTCTTTGTTCTGCTAGAGCAACTTAAATTTATGTTATATTGCCGTTGCCAGTTGCCTTTAGTAAGGAGTGGTTTTTTAAATCCGACGTCAAGTTAGCTGTGAAACAATTCATTCATAACTGTGAAGCATTCACAAATGCCTCTTCAAGGCCTACTTTGACGTCGGATTTAAAAAAAAACACTCGTTATATGTATAAACGAAGTCCTACAACAGTTAAATATTAACCATAATAAGGGACTTGCAGTAAGAGATGTGACAGTTTAATTTGACATAGTTTTGAACTAATGAATGAGCGAAACTAGTTTTTATATTATTTTGTAAGTACACTCATGGACAGCAAAAAGAGAAAGAAAAACAATAAAATTGTGCTAAAGTCGATCTATTCTGTGTCACGTATTAGAACTAGGCAATGTTTTTAATTTACCTCTAGAAAGAGGCATCATTCATTTGAAAACGTTTTATATTTTTTGCAATTTTCGATTCTCTTATGGTTTATTCACAAAACAGAAAACTCTAAGTCGCTGTAACACACTATTTTGAAAACAGTATAACCTACTGGGTTTTATATCGACAAACAAATGATGAATTAGATCAGTTAACTTAAATTGCCCTATTTTGAGTCCACAAATCTGTGGTTAAAGCCTATCCATGCTTTTTAGGGATATTGTATATATTAATATTTTTAATTTTTATAAATTTGTACGCAACTTGTTCTTATTTTGTTCTAGTTTACTTGTAAATTTAACAACTCCTGCACTTATCCTGTGGCAGGAGGAGATACCGACGGAAAAGACTGCAAGAAACCATTACCTTCAAATTGAAGAACACCTTCAGGGATATAAGCAGTCTTTCGCTGATGACACTGTTTGGGCGGTGTTGAGTACTAGAATAAGCAAAATCCTCGAAATAGTAAGTAATTGTTTTTAATTAGCCACATTAACAAAGTAGGTAGACTGAATCACTATCGTGCGGTCGCTTCAGGAAATTTAAACCCAAGACAATGATACCCTCGGAATGTGAATCTGTTGTCTTTGTTAGCATGATATTTAAAAAAATAATACCATTTTATGTTCTATGTAAGTTAAAATGGTGTTTGATAGTTAAAAATTTGATGTTTACATCTTCATTTAGTCTAACCCCCCTATTCTGTAACACATAACGATATCGTTAGATACCGATAATCGTTAAGTGAGATATTTTGACCAATCACTACATAGAAATGCTTTGTATCTAAGCACTGAGAAGTCAAAATATGCCACCTAACGAATATCGGTATCTAACGATGTCGTTATGAGTTACAGAATAGGGGGGTAAGACAAGAATTCGAAAATCCATTGTTATACATGACTTGAGTTTTTATTATTCTCACGGTATAGTAATGGACGTCATTTCTACAATGTAAACCTAACTTTAATATTTTTTTGTAGAATCGTATCAAAATGAAGTAATTTATACAACAATTTGCGGGCGTTAATAGTGCCTTTTGCGCCCTAAAACCTAAGAAATCAACATGTTTATTTGCATCACATAGGCAACCAACAACGTAACTTGATTTTTGAGAACGAATCGTGCCATTTATTTTTTCAAGGCTTTAAGGTGTATTTAAACTATTTTACAATAGTATATTATTTTACAAGTTTCACACGAGTGGAGAACGAGTGTTACAATACCTCAACAAAAATATGAAAAATACTGTCAAAAATTGGATCTCCTTAGTATATGGAGAATTTCAGTTGTAATGCGTGGCAACACTGATAACCCTTCGTTTTAAACAAAAATTACATTGACAAGTTATTAATTTTTCTTATCCAGCTTCATTGTGAGTACTCTGTTAAATAAAAAATAAATAATGAATTATTTTGTAAAATTTATTAAATATTTTCAATTAAAAATTGACTAAAATTTCCCCAAAAACAGTTTCACAATGAGCTTCGTTGTGAAACTGTTTTTGGTGTCACAATGAATTCATTGTGAACGCAAAGTAGAAAAAAAATCTTGTTTGCGTTTCGGGCGTGAACGACACTTTGCGTCTTATCATCAATCCCTCGGCCCTTCCGGTCTCGGGCTCATATTTCCGCCGCGAGCCAAAATCGCCTCCTTCACGCCCTTAATACAAAAATAGCTATTACGTTTAGTACATACACAAATTGTCACTAGTAATTCTGACATTTAGACCCGGTCTTTTCATTTCCAATCAACTTTATCTGACGGTTTATTCCCATAGTAACAATTGTGATCACAATCGCTACTATGGGAATTAATCGACAGATAAAGATATTTGGAGATGAAAAGACAGGACCTTAATACAAATTTTGCTGTTAAAAGTTCCTGTTTTTTTTATATTTTTGCAAAATGCCACATTTAAGTTCCGCTCAGAAAGTAAGAGTACTGCCTTTACCAGGTAAAATTTGAACAGAAAGAAGAGTCGCTGTGAAATTTCAGTTTATTCAGTTTGACATTCAATCTTTCTCTGCGTTTTGACAGAAACATAACTTTCTCCATGGCCTTCTAAACGAATAACGAGTTCTATCTGGCCTGGGCAGAAGTGCAGTTCAAGTGTGCTCCGCTAAGCACTGGTTACTGGGCGCTTTCTTAACCTAAAATTTTGACATTTCTATCACATGTGAATGGCGGATGAGTTCGTGTAAGAACAATTAATGTTATTGTTGTAACAATTTGAACATACTGAAGATTATTTACGTTGGAATAAGGTGGAGTATTTATGTCCAATTTCGACAACTTAATTTAGAATTAAACATTTACGATTTTAGATAATCTTACCAGCATATACTCAGAATTTTTGTTGTAAGTTACAACAACACATAATAAAATTTCTTTTCTCATTGTGCGTAATTATCAACACCCTTCTTAACACGTTTTACATTATCAAAAGTTAAAACTCTTTTATGTAACTTCATAATTACTCGTAACACGAAACCTGTTTAAAATGTCTTTCTCTATTACGCAAGCGTACTTCACTCCGACGTGATCAAATGATTTGTGCATGAATCTATAAAGTTTATATCATATAAATTATGTTGTATTACGTTAATTACAATATCAATTAATTTTGCGTAAACTCACTTTGAATGACAGTAATGACAGTATCCGCTACTCGGTGCCCGGTAACCAACGAAAATGTCGACTTTTGACGTTTTCTCGAGCACAAGAATTCAATGTAAATTTTTAAAAATACCCAAGCCAGTTAGAACTCGGTCTTCATTTAGAAGGCCATGACTTTCTCAATAAAATTCTGATTTACCAAATTTGTCTAACTATGCACGGTATGTCAAATTCTTGCCCGGAATTTATTGTCCGATACTGTACATATAAATGTCAGAAATGAATTCTTGAACATGTTGAATGTAAATCTACACTGAATCAAAATGAAACCCATGTTAAATGAATTCAATAATTATAATATTTGATATTTCAAACTTTCGTGTCTCCCTTAAATTCAGTGGACTTTACAATAAAAATGTGAAATATAAAACTATGTATTAAATATTTTTCAAACAATTAATATTATGCTTAAACTCATTAAAACATTGAATTTTTGTGTCAAAGATGAAAAGATATTAAAACACTGAAATTCTTTGGCTTTAGATCTACTTCCGTATAACAACATTTTCTTTATTCTAAGGCCCAGTTTTTCAATTGATTGGTAAAGTGATTGTTACTTGCAAATGGGATAAATTTAACCTCTTTGGTAAAGTGCTTGTTAAACAAAATCAGTCTTTCAATCTATAAGTTTCTGCTTATTACTTAACAACCAAAATTGTATGTTAACCGTATGTTGGTCGCACTGAAGAATATAGGTTACTATCTTCACATCTACATTTTAACCCATTTGTGAACGTGAAGTGTGTAAGATTATTTACTTTCAAATTAAGTTGAGTTTCAATTATTGTAACTACGAGTGAAAATTTTAAGAAAAAGAAAGCAAGAGCAACAAATTTTACACCAACACAAACCGATTTGCTAAGCGAGCTTGCAGTAAAATACGCAGGAGTTATAGAATCAAAAAAGTCAGAAAATATATTTACATTTTCCACGTTATTCATTTTCAATTTTTAAATCAAACACAAAGAAGTAGAATTGTACAGTCGCTTGCGCACATTTAAGTATCCCCTCTACTTGTTTACCGCTAACAAGCAAATTTACCGACTTTTAGTTTACCTCCTTGTTAAAAGGAATTTATGTCATTGTTAAGACTACCAGTAGATTGATAAATCAATTTTCTGTGCTAACAATCGGATAACGCTAACAGTCACTTTACCAATCGATTGAAAAACCGGGCCTAAGGCAGCTAAATTAAATAATTTTTTAATGAATGTAATTTTTACATGAAAATTTTATATTAATTCTATATTAATTTAGGAGATTTTTTATCAAACCAATGAAGCAATGAACAAGTTGAACAATAGAGTCAATTGGTAAAAATGAAAAAGAATTAAATAATAATCTAAGATTAATATTGGATCCAATCGCTCTCTGTTGACACTTTGTAAATGGTGGCTTATTTTTTTTTATTGCGGTCAGTGATAAACTGCAGTGCAAATGCATTTAGGACCGATTTTACAATCGTCGGATAACTGAGTATAATACTATTCTTGGAATAACGTGTCGTAGATATAGAAGAAGGATAAGAGATATTCGGCGAATAGTTATTCTGTGTTTGTAAAACTGGACCTTAAACTGTTAGCAGTTACAAGTGGTCTTACTTGATATGACCGCAATGTTTATCTACGTCTTTCATAGACCAAATATTTTGGATCACTTGTTACAAATATTCATTGGATAAGGATCTAATTCATTTAGACTCTATTGAAATTTTGTGTAAAACTTCTTACTTCTGATAAATACGTTTTCTATTAACCACAGTTAATAAAGTAGATCACAAAACAACATTGACTTTGGTATAATTTATACGCCTTACTGCAGGGAACTGTGATGATTCGCTATAATAACAAAATCACTGTAACATAATTACCTCGTTGTTATGCATTTGACCTAAAGCAAATATTTGCCGCGCTGTTGACCCTCGTGCGCACATGATTTATGCGTATGTACCTACATATTCATGTCGAATTTAGGTGATGGAAAATTAGATGCTTAGTTATCCTTTTTATTTAATTTTTCAGAAATAGAAAGTGGTCTAAATTAATACTTATTTACTCCTTCAGTAAATCAGTTTTTCAATTTTTATAAGTAGTTATATAATATCGTTACCCTAATTCGCAAATGTCGTAAGTTAACTTTTTGTGAAAATTGAGGTTTTGACACCATTTCGTTAACAAACGACTAACCTACCTACTAAAGAAATTGTAGCGTAGAGACTTACAGTTTTCTATTATTAAAGGCCATTTTAGAAAACAACGTGACTCCGGCACTTGACAATTTGAATAATAAATTATCCGTCCGTCATAATCATTATTAGTCCGTCAGTTTACATGGTCAAATCAATAGTATGTGAATCATTTCAAAATAATAAAAAAATATTACCTAATTCAACAACAACAAAATTACAGTTAATAGGTAAACTGTCATTACGGTTTTTATCGTCTCCTGTAAAATTAGTAAAAATGGAGTTACGACATTTGCGAATTAGGGTAACGATATACCGTATTTCAACGTATTTAACAAACACCCTCTACTTTAGAAGACAGACCTCTAAATAGTGCCAGTGTTTAAATTTTATTACAGGCATTTCTTACATTATAATTATAATCATTTGTAAAAGAATTTTTAACTTTGTTTTACTTAAAATTCTTTTAGCAAATGTACTTCCTAAGTTTTAGTTACATTAAAAAAGGAGCGCTTGTTGACTCACCCTGTATATTATAGTAGACATGCAATAGTGACTTACAGGACGTCGTCAATTTTTGTATGCACCGATGGAATAATGTGAGATATTATTACTCATAGTAAAGTAAAATAAACTGATCTCACGATGAAATATTTTCGAAGAGGAAACTTTTGAAACTCATAAATCTGAATATTTTGATGAACACGTTTAATTACAGTGTTTTAAATTTACGGTAATGATAACGTAAAAGTCTTCGAAATTACTGCTCCGAATGTCTTAAATCAGCAGTTTGAATATTTAACGAACTTACCTTGGTCCGACTGTTAATTTAAACTCTGAATAACACTTCTAAAATACGGGAAAAGTTTTCCTAAGAACATCCAATTAGCCACCGGAATAATGTCTGTAATTTTGAAAGAGTAGCGGCGGTGGCGATGGCAGCGTTCAGTGCGCATCCCTCGAACTAGGTTACAGATAATATTTGTATTTGTTGTAAACTTGCAAACCACATCACAATGTTTGTGTTGGTGAGGGGTGCTGACATGTTTGCAAATAAGTAAAGATTAATCATTAATCACTATTAAATACAGATTCTTTAGATAGCAGCTTTTTGTGACAATGCTTAAAAAAATTAAAATTTCCGCATTACTCTGAATCAAAACGGTGTTTTAGAATATTTGAATCTCATAGACCAATTGGTATGTTATTAAGATTAAACGTTACGAATCGCCATCTGTTTGTCACTATCATAGCACCTTAAGTATTTTATGAGTTTCAAATATTGTGAAATGTTCTATATCTTTAAAATACGCATATGTTTATAGTTTATCATTCCTTTTTAGCACCAATTTTGGAAAATGCACGATATTTTAAACGCAACTGAATACATTTGACATAGTTTCTTAAGAGCACTATGGATCACATCAACTACTCGAAAGCCACCAGTACTCCCCGCAAACCCCGCATAACTGAAAACATGCCTTTCTTATAATTGAAATAAGTGTCGTTTAGTCCAATAAGACTCCTTAGTTGAACGACAAGGATAACATCATCTACACTCGTCTTGCATAAGTTCATACACATTCATCGTATCTACACAGTGGCAACGTCGCGTCGCAAAACTAATACGTGGCAATATTCTTATATTCTGAAATAAAAAGTCCGTTCGTTTGTATTGCTCGGAGTTACTCTAAAAGTTGTCAAATGTAGTTTTCAGTTAAATTCGTTTCTCTCGGATCATCTTTTTTTCTCATTAACCGTTAACAAAGAAATAATACTTAAATAATTGTCGGTTGTAACTTCGATGATTGATGAGCAGAGCTCAAGTTCCATGATTTTGATATTATTTCAAATTATTTCTGAAATACCCTTTATGAAATACACAGAAATTACCTCATACGTCATGTGACGTAGTCAGTCCGCTATGCGTTCGCGGTGAATTTTCTACAATAATAGAGGCGGTTAGAAGCAAAATGACTTTTTCATACAAATCGTGTTATGTGTTTTTGTAAACACAAATTTATCGAATTTTTAGAAACAGTCATAAAAAGATATTAGAAAGTAAAGTATTGTTATCTCATTAATTTTCATTTCAGGAGAAAAGATTTTTGCACTAAAAGGTGTTTTTCTTAAATTAAAAATGTACCTGTTTCAGAATTTTGCGAAAAAACGTTAAATAAACCAATTATAAGCTTGTTGCGGGACTTTATCACCACCGTGTACTAATCAGAAAGAACAATATTCCATCATCTAGCTGTACTTACATGCTATTTTCATTCGAAGATCCCAAATTGTATTCTACCAAATAAATACTAATAGGAAATTAGTTTAATTGGTTATATTCAAATCACCATAGCATAAACGTCTACTCATTTGAAAATTGAAAATCATTTTATTTCGTAAAATTGTTTATTTTAATTAATATAAATAATTTGAAAGGAAATTTGTTGACGACATTGCATTTTTTCGTTTATTTGTTGTTTACGTGCGAAGGTATATATTGAAATATTAATCAGAAATATGCGCTTATTAGAATAAATAATCAAGTTATGTATAATAATAATAATGTTAGTCTTGATGTAAACAGTTGTAATATTGTAAGCTTTTTAATAAATTGACATAAAATCAGCAAACATTAGGTGTGTTCTAGCAAACAATTTCTAATAGTTTGTGTACTTTTCCTATGCGCATGCGTATAAACCGTAATTGTTGTTGAATTAATTTCGAACTTTTCTTTGCTAGAACGTTTCCCTGATTTCATGAAGATACAATACAACATTTCGCGACAAGTCAGTTAAATCTGTATTTCTAAATTGTTGTGCTTGTTCATTAAGCCAAGTCATAACCTTGTTTGATAAATTGCTTAGGAAATTTACACGAACATGAAAATTCACTTTTCTAACGTGTAGATCATGCTATTTTTTCGTGTAGATGACGAAAATAACGCTAACATTACGAAAGTGTCGAAGAATAATGTTACATTCGGAGAAGTAAATTCTATTTTTTTATACTAGTCGTGCCACCTGTGACGCAGACAAGATTCTAATCTATTCTAGACCCACACCGAATTTACTCGAAAAATCTAGCATTATTCTAGCATCATTCTCGAAACAGCGCTGGCTGTTATAAAACCCAGAGCAAGCGCGATTTTCAAATCAGTCTTATTTAGAAGGCGATGTGTAGCAAGCGAATTTATTAACGTTTAAGTGTTATTTTGCCACATAAACCGTTCGTTAAAAGTTTTCAAGGTTGCAGTTCACGTAGATATTTGAAATTTAAGGAGCTAAGGTTTTCCGTAGAGATCTCTTTAAATAAAATAAAATTGTCTTTGTACCACTTCCGATTGTACCGGAAGTGGTACAAAGACAATTTTATTTTATTTAAAGAGATCTCTACGGAAAACCCTTGCTCCTTAAATTTCAAATATCTACGTGAACTGCAAACTTGAAAACTTTTAACGAACGGTTTATGTGGATATCCCTGTATACAGTCCTTTAATACAAGCAAGTAGGGTCAAGTGGGGTAAATATGCACACGCAAAAATTAGGGTAAAAGTGAAACAGCTCTGTAATTAATTAACAAAGTAATTTATTCTGAAACGGCAAGTGGTATTATTTACCTTGTAGATTCATTAAGAGGATTTAAAAATATGAAATTGTTGCTGTAAATTTTGTACTGTCCACGAGGTATTTTCGAAATCGGTATGAAAACATATGAATTAAATTTCATATTTTGTTGTACAACTTTTCATGTAACTGCAAAATAAATTGCAATTTCAGCTTTATATTGATTTTGCACAGAGCAAATAGGTCACAGATCATAATGCCCTTTTCGTTTTATTTTTCCGCCAATTAATTTTTTTTTAATAGTAATTTAAATTTTTAGGAAAAAGTGAAACAACATTTAGGGAAAAAGTGAAATAGCTTACGGGAAAATATGAAACAATTTTATGCAGGTTTGTGATGTAAAAATGCAAGGAAATAAATCAGTTGGATCTGTGATTTCGGTCAAGAAACTTCTTGAAGATCAGTAACAGTTCCAGTTAAAAATTAACAATTCCAAGAAATTATATAAAGAAAGGTATTAAGTACCCTGAAGAAAGGGTTAATGCGGCAGTGCAAGATATAGACAAGAAAATTACATTTCGTGAAGCTAGTGCGCGGTATGCTATAGACCAAACATTTTCATTTCGAAAAGTGCATAATAAAAACCAAAGCGTACAAGGGAGAAAAACTGCGCTAATAAAAGAACAAGAAGAATGCAAGAAAACAATGGCAAAATGATTTCCTCTAAATAAAGCAGAAGTTAAGACCGTAGACCATACGTTTAGTTTATTATGGTAGTTATAGTTAGTATTAGTATAGTATTTTGTAACAAAATCATAAACTTTTTTCGAGCTTAATAAAGTCTTACTGAAATTATTTATCTCATTCACATGCGTTTTGACGTTAATTTTAAAAAGTAAAAGCACGCAGCACATGTTTTCTATACAGATTGAATCACAGAACTAGGTGGATATAAGTCATTTCGGACGAAATCGTGCGCAGTAGAGGGAGGGGGTTCCTAGCGTAGATCACTTATGCCTTCAGTTCAAATCGAACCATGTAGATCTGAATGTTGTTTACTTTCTTTATCACGTAAATAATCGAGATTCATCTGTTTAAATAAAAATAATATTTTCGTTTTCAAACTTCCTTTTTTTGTTTTAGTTTTAATTTAGTTTCAATTATTGTTATTTATTTTTATTCGTTTATTTATCCAAAGAATTCATCATGCGCTCCTCGCTTCAAAATGCTAGCACAAGGCCGCGGCTTTCCCGAATACATACGATGTGCGCGCCCGCCAACCTAGTTGACTGACTCAATCTGTATAGTTTTTCTTGCTCGTTTAATTTTTACCCTGCAAATGTCAATATCACGTGTAATTTGGGAGTTTTTAGCTTGTTTCTCATTTTCCCATCTCTGTTTCATTTTTCCTAAAATCGAAGTTAAAAATGAAACGTTGTTTGTATTTATTTTTACAAATGTATTTCGATGTACTCATCGCGTATACAGGGTATTAAAACTGCCAATGTACAACAGAATAAATGTAAACAAATTGTTAACACCTGAACGGTCCAGTGGTAAGAGGACCGGCCTTGCAATCGCATGGTCGTCGGTTCGAACCGCACTCGGGATTTTTTTCGGGGGTGGTCGGTATCGACTTTAGGTACCCTTTAGTGTTGGGGATAAAATTCGACACTGCTTCCCCACTGCTTGTTATATTTTCTTTTCATAACGAGGTGTATTCACTTCCAAATTCACATATATAAATTGTAAAACGTTTCCCTTCACTTTTAATTTTGGCTGTATTACTTTTCAAGTCTGTTTCGAATCTGTTTAGTTGATCTGTCTGATTTGAAGTGTCACATTTTGGCATATGTTATAATGACATGAAATTAATTTGTCTAATTTTACTATAATAGTGTTACGACTTCGGGTTCACAAATTTAAACGTTATTTATTTTCTTAATACACTTTAATGTCTACGATCATTACACACAATAAAAGTACAATAATATCGAGCTGTACACTTATCTGACAAAATAACACTTAAACGTTAATAAATTCGCTTACTACACATCGCTTCCTAAATAAGACTGATTTAAAAACCGCGCTCCGGCTCCTCTTTATAGCGCCAGGTCTATGTGGATCACTTTCATCTTCCCACGCGGTAGCTTCCGTATCTGTATACCACGTCATTAATTCTCTTGATTACTTCGTAAGGTCCGTCCCAAGGCGCCTGCAGTTTGGGATATAGTCCACGAGTCCTTTTGGGGTTGTACAGCCAGACCTGGTTCCCTGGTTGGAATCCCATTTGATTGGCTCGTCTATCAAACCGGGTCTTCATTTTGTCGGTGACCAGATTGATGTTTCGTCGCACATATTGATGAGTGCTCGCCAATCGATTCTCGAAGTCCTGCAGATATTCGTGCAATTCAGACCCTCTAGCTTCGGGAAGTCCAAACTTCAGGTCACGTGGCAAAAGCATTTCTCCTCCAAACAAAACTCGATACGGCGATTGCTTAGTAGTGTCACGTATTGCGGAACGATATGCCATTAGAAAAATGGGCAAACGTTGATCCCAGTCGCGTTGGTTTGTGGAGACCACTTTTGCTAAATGTCTCTCTAGAGTTCTGTTGAATCGCTCTACCATGCCGTCTGATTGCGGATGTAACGGGGTAGTGTGCGTTTTAAAAATGCCAAGCATCCGGCTCAATTCTTGAAAGACGCTTCCTTCGAAATTTCTACCTTGGTCGGAATGAAGCTCCATTGGCACCCCAAATCTTGTTATCCAATTCTCTATCAGGGCAGTGGCGACAGTTGTTGCTTCCTGATTAGGCAACGCCTAACCTTCTGGCCATTTAGTGAAGTAATCGGTTACCATCATAATGTACTTATTTCCGCGATCGGTTTCTGGAAACGGGCCGGCTATGTCAATGGCAATTCTCTCCAAGGGTGCACCGACGTTATACAGATGTAGTCTTCCTCGAGTTTTTTTCGTAGGTCCAGACACTGCCTTGCAGGTAATACACCTGGCACAACAATTCTCTACATCGGTTCTACATTTCACCCAATAAAACCTTTCTCGGACTTTTGCTAATGTTTTATTGATGCCCAAATGTCCACCTGACGTACCACCATGTATTTCTTCCAAAACTTCGGCAATTCTAACTTTTGAAGGACTAACTGCTCTTTAATTTCGTTGCCATCAGGTGACTCCCATTATCTTTTCAGAATTCCATTCTCTAACTTTAGAGAGTCCCATTGTGCCCAGTAGCTTTTGAAAATCGGGCTTTTGTTCGATATTTCGGCCCAAGTTGGACGTTGTCCTTTTTCCTTCCAAGAGATTGTATCCCTTATGTCTTCCTCTTGGCGTTGCTCTTGGCTTATAACTTCAGGTTGCCACTGGTTGTTTCTTCAGGACATGGTCTTCTGGAGAGTGCATCTGCATTATTATGGATACGACCTGGGCGATGTTCGATTATAAAATCATACTCCTGCAGTCTTTCTATCCATCTGGCAAGCTGGCCTTCTATTTTTTTGAACTGGAGCAACCACTTCAATGCTGCATGGTCTGATCGAAGATGAAACTGTCGAGCATAAAGGTACTTGTGAAAATGTTCCAATGTTTTCACCACAGTAAAGAGCTCCTTCCTGGTTACACAATAGTTTCTTTCAGCTTTGGATAAAACTTTACTGAAGTAACCGATGACACGTCCTGCACTTGTGATAACACGCCCCCAATTCCGTGATTGCTCGCATCAGCGTCAATGATGAACTGGCCCTCTAGTCGTGGATAAGACAGTATCGGTGCAGACATTAGAAGATCCTTCAGATTGTCAAAAGCTTCTTGGCAGTCTTCACTCCAAAAGAATGTTGTTTTTCCTTCGGTCAGCGAATGCAGAAGCTTGGCTGTCTTTGCAAAGTCTTTCACAAATCGTCTGTAATATGTGCATAATCCCAGGAAATTTCGCAACTCATGCACATTTTTTGGTGGTGGCCAATCCTTAACGGCTGTAATTTTGTCTGGATCCGTTGCGACTCCTGCTTCTGATATGACGTGTCCAAGATATTTCACTTCCTTTTGGAAGAATTCACATTTGGCAGGATTCAATTTCAATTTCGCCACTTTTATTCTCTCGAAGACGTCTGTTAAGTTTGCAAGATGTTCTTTAAAGATCCTTCCAACAACAATCACAGCGTCTAAGTATACGAGGTAAGTTTTCCAGCTAAGTCCGCGCAATACCAATTCCATGAGTCGTTCAAAAGTAGCTGGGGCATTGCAAAGACCAAAAGGCATCACTTTGAATTGCCATAAACCATTTCCAGCAGTAAAGGCCGTCTTTTCCTTGTCTTCGGGATGCCTACCAACTTGCCAATAGCCACTTTTCAAGTCTAAAGTCGAAAACCATTTCGCACCGGATAAGGTATCTATTGTGTCATTGATCCTGGGCAAGAGATAACTGTCCTTTTTCGTGACATCATTTAATCGTCTATAGTCCACACAAAAACGCGTGCTGCCATCCTTCTTAGTCACCAGTGCAACGGGAGATGCCCGTGGACTTTGCGATGGTTCTAGAACGTCTTGGTCTTGCATCTTCCTAATTAAATTGTCGGCTTCTTTTCTTTTTGCCAACGGCAGTCGACGCGCGAATTGTCGAATTGGATTCGAGTCGCCAGTGTTTATTCTGTGATGTACAATGTCTGTCCGGGTTAAGTCATCATCAGTATAAGCAAAGATTCCTTTAAATTTTCGAAACAGCTCTCTTACGCCTTCTGTTTCTTTGGGTTTCAGTAATGTTGATGTACCTGCTAGAAATTTCTCTAGTAGTGGTAGTAGTGTGTCAGATTGATGCCGAGCGGATGCATCGTTCACTTCAATATGGTTTACAGAAACAATTGCTTCACACTTGCCCACTACAGTTCCGTTGGGTATGGTAACTGGGTAACTGTTGACATTTGCAAGACGGATAGGAACTGTTTCTTCAATCTTCACCAGAGTTCCAGCCAGTAAAATTCCCTTCTTGGCGCAGTTGGTTTCAATTGGTTCTAAGATCCCAGCAGGATAGCTACCAAGATTGCCTTCCATTTTTGCCAAGATTATCTTGTCGGTTACGGCTGGTATGTTCACACTTTCTTTCAATTTTATTCTCAATACAGTAGGTGAATTTCCAGGGATATGGAGAGGTATCTCTTCTGTTCCAATGCGGAGAACTTTATCCTTTAGATCTACAACCAAGCCGTTTTTCTTCATGAAATCCACCCAAATATGAAATCATCAACGATATCAGCCACTAAAACCCTGTGACTAAATTTCATACTTCCAATCTTCAATTCAATTTCGGCTTCCCCACAAACAGGAGTAACCTCTCCAGTACCTGTCTGGATGTGATACCTTCTTCCAGTATTTATTAGTTTCCATTTTGGTAAAAGATCTGTTCTTACTGTAACGATTTTAAAGGTTCTATTAATTTTATTTTAATCAAAACACGAAATAGTTAATAATCTAATTTCTTAAAAAGTAACACTAATTAACACTAACTTAAACAATAATTTATTTATAAACTAATAAGTAATTTATGTTAACAGCCGAACGAAAATTTATAACGCGACTTCGATTCCGAACTGTCCACTTGCATAATTAATTTCGAACTGCACTCCACCCCCGGCCGTGTGCATTTATAACCGGCTCTCTCTTCGGGAATGGCCTGGAACGCGACAGGCTGTCTGTTCTAGTTTACTCCGCCGTCAGAATTCTCCAGTCGTCTAAGGCGCGTCGACTAGACGGCGATGACGCAACAGACGGGCTGGCACCGCAATCGTCACACTGCCCCCTTCTTAAAAACGTTTCGTCTCGGAACGTTCCTCGTGATAGCCTTGAAGGAGAATGTCGAAATCGGCATGCTGGTCCCTCTTTACAACATCCGGTCTGGAAAAAATAGTAGTCTACGGTTTTCCTACTGCCAACAGCTGCCTGTGGGTGGTGACTGCAGACTAGAACTTCTATTCCCGTTCCGTTGAAGATGACTTCTGTCATGCTGCGAACGACCCTCCAGTCCAGCCCATCTAGTCCGCAGCCTATCTTGGGAATGGCTAATTTCGTCTCCTGGCCTTCCACCAGCTGTCTCTTCAGGCTCCATAAAGCTCTCCAAATACTGCGATAGGCTTACCGCTTGATGTCTTCTTGGTGACTAAATGGTACACGTGTCGTCTTCGTTCCGCCTCCGTGTGGATGATCTGCAGGCTCTTGCCCACCATGGGGTGCTGTCTTAGGAGTTCCTCGACCTGACCAAATTTCTTCCGGAAGACTTGGGCTATCCCCTTGGACATCCTTAGGTCTTCTGCCACACAGTGGGCCAGACTGTACTCTGGTGACACTTGAAAAAGGTCTTGCTGTCTCTCTGTGGTCACTCCGAATCGCGCCTTACTTCCTGTGGCGTGATGAAACATGAAGGTTTCGAAGTTTACTTTGGAACCTTGCGTCCGTTGTACTGTCCCTTCATTTTCTTCTCCGTTGTAAGGAGCCATTCGATTGAAGTGAATAACTTTGGGTTTGCCATGCGGAATCTTCCTGATGCGGTAGATGACATCGTTGATCCGTTTCATCACTTTGTAAGGACCTTCCCAAGATGTCTGCAGTTTTGGCGATAGACCTCGACGTCTTTGAGGATTATAAAGCCAGACCAGCGCTCCAGGTTTGTATTCCCCATTCTGAGCGTTGATGTCATAATGCTCCTTCATTCGGTCGCTGGCTGTCTGTATGTTGTGACGCACTCGATTGTGAATGTCGTCCATTTTTCTGCGTAGACCGCTCACGTAGTCTTCGTCGGCAGGGATTTCGCCAGGCTTCACGCCAAATTTCAGATCGCAGGGCAGTCTTGGCTCTCGCCCAAATACCACTTTTGCTGTTGTCTCTCCTGTTGTCTCATGAACGGACGAACGGTATGCCAGTAGAAAAAGGGGAATGTACGTGTCCCAGTCTCTCTGATGATCGGAGACTACCTTGGACAAATGTCGGTTGATGGTTCTGTTGAATCTTTCCACCATTCCGTCTGACTGCGGGTGAAGTGCAGTGGTTCTAGTTTTCCGGACGCCGAGCAGAGTACACACGTTCTTGAATAAAGCCGATTCAAAGTTCCTTCCTTGATCTGAATGCAGCTCCATGGGCGCGCCATACCGACTGATCCATTCTCGGACAAGGACTTCAGCAATAGTTATCGCCTCTTGGTTTGGTAGGGCGTATGCTTCAACCCACTTGCTAAAGTAGTCCATCACCACGACGATGTACTTACTTCCACTATTCGTTTGTGGAAATGGGCCGGCTACATCTATGGCAATTCTTTCGAAAGGACTTCCCACGTTATACTGTTTCATGGGAGCCTTGCCTCGTCTGTGGGGGTCGTTACTGGCTGCGCAGACTACGCATTTCCTACACCAGTCCTTTACGTCTTCCTTGCAGTGCACTCAGTAGAATCGCTCGCGCACCTTTTCCATAGTCTTCTTGATTCCCAGATGCAAGTTCCATCGTGAAGTTCCCTCAGAACTTCCGGCACCCTATTCTTGGGGATCAGTAACTGTGTCTTCTGTTCCGTGCCTTCCTGGTTCTCGATGGTTCGTTTCAGAAGACCATGATCCAGCACTATGGAGTCCCACTGCGCCCAGTACGATTTCACGGATGGTGCACACGGTGCTATCTCTTCCCAAGTAGGCCTTGCCTCCCTACTTTTCCATTCCAGCACCAATTTCAAATCCTGATCGTTCTCCTGGTCTCGTCGCAATTCTTCACCTTGCCATTTGTCGTCTACGACGGCCGTCCTCGCAGTCGTGGCCACTTTCTCCTCCAGACGACTACAGTGCTTACAGTCTTCGGCACAAGGTCTTCTCGACAAAGCATCGGCATTTCTGTGGCTAGTTCCGGCCCGATGCTGGATTTCAAAATCGTATTCCTGAAGTCGTTCGATCCATCGTGCGACTTGTCCTTCAGGATTCTTGAATCGGAGGAGCCATTTTAAAGCGGCATGGTCCGTCCTCAGGAGAAAGTGTCTGCCATATAAGTACTTGTAGAAATGTTCTATGGACTTTACCACGGCTAGCAATTCCCTTCTAGTGACGCAATAATTTCGTTCCGGCTTTGACAGGACTTTACTGAAGTAGCCAATCACCTTTTCTTGCCCTTCTTGTATCTGGGACAGTACGCCACCGATACCAACATTGCTAGCGTCAGTGTCCACGATGAACTTGCCTTCAGGGAGAGGGTAACTTAGAATAGGAGCACTTATCAAGTACTGTTTTAGTTGTTCGAAACTAATTTGGCAATGTTGGTCCCATTCAAACGGACGACCTTCTTCGGTGAGTTTTGTCAACGGCTTAGCGATGTCCGCAAATCCGGGAACATAGCGACGATAGTAAGTGCATAGGCCTAGGAAACTCCTTATCTGGTTTTTATTCTTGGGAGTTGGCCAGTCCTTCACGACCTGAATCTTCACTGGGTCCACGGCGATTCCATTCCCATTAACAATATGGCCTAGATAATTCACTTCCTTCCGGAATAGGTGGCACTTCTTGAGACTAAGCTTTAGTCCAGCTCCGCGAAGCCGCTGGAACACTCCTTCCAGGTTCTTCAGATGGTCGTCGAAAGTTTTCCCCACCACAATTATCGTCCAGGTATACCATGCACGTTGTCCAGGACAGACCTTTCAGAACCGTCTCCATCAGCCTCTCGAATGTCGCTGGGGCATTACATAAGCCGAACGGCATCACCGTGAATTGCCATAGACCCATACCAAGGGAAAACGCCGTTTTTTCTCGATCTTTGGGCGCTAGTTCTACTTGCCAATAACCACTCTTTAGATCCAAGGTCGAGAAGATCTTTGAACCGGCCAGGGTGTCCAGGGTGTCATCAATCCGTTCCAGAGGATAGCTGTCCTTTTTGGTGACGTTGTTGAGCAACCGATAGTCTACGCAGAATCGTGTGGATCCATCCTTCTTCTTCACAAGCACTACCGGTGACGCCCATGGGCTGCTGGATGGCTCAATCACATTGTCTTTTTCCATCTCGCGAATAATGCGTTCTGCTTCTTCACGCTTCGCCAATGGTAACCTCCTTGGAGCTTGACGGATGGGTCTTTCTTCTCCTGTCTCTATCTTGTGTTTGACGATGTCGGTTCTTCCCTTAGGTCCATTTTCTACCTCGAACACATCTTGATAGCGACATATCAGGTCCATCGCTTTTGTCTTTTGTTCTGGAGTCAATTCCTGGGCCGTCGACATGACCATTTCCAACAACTTCTTCGGGACCTTCGTCTGTTGTACGTTTGCTTCTATTTGGCGGGAGATGGAGGACACCATGGCACAGCTTTCCAAGATCGTATCTTTCTTGATGTTGACAGGGAAATAGTTCACATTCATTAGGCGGACTGGTATTTCTTTCTTTGCTGTCAACAACATTTTTCCAAGGAGAACTCCTTTTCCAATCTTCTGTACGTCAGTGTTAGGTTCGACCATAATGACTTGCCCATCTTGGAAAGCGCCATTCAGGTTTGCATCGATTATAACTTCGGTTCTGCTAGGCAATATGACATCTTCTGCGAGAACAACTCGAGCGGCCACGTCCTGTCGTTGATGTAGAACCAACTCCTCGTTGTTAACCACCAACAGGCCACGCTTCAGATCCAATTGGAACCCATGGGCACACATGATGTCCATGCCCAGAATCGCCTCATCCTCTATTTCTGCTACCAGCGCACGGTGTTTGATGGGAGTCGATCCAATGATAATGGTCACCTCAACTTCACCATGGACAGTGGCTGATGTTCCGGTTGCTGTCCTCAGTCTCCACTTAGTCGGCTCGGTGCGTTTTGATGATGTGATAACGTCAGGCCTTAAGGTAGTCTTCGTCGCACCCGTATCCAATAACATGGTGTGCGGGGTGTCATCAATGGTGGCATCCACGAAGACACTGCTGGTTAATCGCCGCAGGGCTATTACTTTCGTGGCTTTTGTCTTTGGGGGCCTTTGAATACGGGTCGACGTTTGCCCCTCTGCACCGACCCGGCTTAGTTTCCCTGTGGCTTCCTTCGTGGAGGTTCCTGCCTGGCCTTGGGACACCGCCTACGAACATGTCCCTCTTCCTGGAAATTCCAACACACCAGAGGATTCTTCTGCCTCAAGACTTGTTCCACAATGCGGCGAACATCCTCCGTGGTGGTATAGTCCTTGGGCCGCTTCTCTGCAGCAGATCGCACCTGGATGCTGGCGAGTTCTTCTTCTTGGGAGTCCATGGCAGCTCGTACGTTGACGTGTCCTCTTGAAACTCGCTTCGCCGCCTCGTATTCCAAGGCGTAGGCCAATGCGTTCTTGGATGTCTTAGGGTGGGCCATTCTCAATGCCTGCTGATTGTCCGGATCACGGATTCCAACCACGAAGGTCTGCAGCGTCAAACATTGCAGGAAATCATCAGGAGCTGCAGGATATGCCAACCGGGCTAGGCGCGCTACATCAGCCTCAAATTCCTGAAGACTCTCTCCGGATTTCTGGTAACGGTTTCTCAGCTGCGCATGGTACACGTCGGTCAGATGCGCCTGGCCGTAACGCATCTCCAGCCGGTTCACCAGCTTGTTGAAGTCTTCTTGTTCCTCTAGCGGCATCATTTGTAGCACATCGATAGCGTCCCTCCTCAAGGCCACAATTAACGAAGTGGCTTTTTCACTGGCCGTCCATCCATTCGCTTTTGCTGCAGCTTCAAACTGTTTGAAGTAGTTAGGCCAAGAAGACTTCCCATCGAACGTCGGTGGTTTTATTTTCAATTTAGAAATTTCCGCTGGTCCTACCACAGTTTGGGTCTCATTATTTTCTGGTATTTCTGCTGGTGACGGATCCCCGAACATTCGCAACCCTGTCATGATTTGTTCGAGATTCTTAATTTTGTTGTCCTGCTGGAATAATATTTCTTCCACATTGTCTTGCAGATTCCTCGTCTCTTCTGATATTTTCACCACTAGTTTATCTTCGAGCCCTTTTGACTGCTCTAGAAATTGATCCTTCAAATTTCCAGACTGTTCTCGAAGTTTGTCTTCTAAATTTCTAGATTGTTCCAGCAGTTTAGTTTCCAGATTTGTCGATTGTTGTATTAATTTATTTTCAAGTTTCTCCTCTAAAATTTTCACATTTTCTTCCGTGATTCTAGAATATTCCATTAATTTATCTAGATCGTCTTTCAAATTTCCGGATTGTTCGAGCAATTTAGTTTGCAATTCATCTTTGAAACTTCTGGATTGCTCCTTTAATTTATCTTCCAAATTTCCAGATTGTTCTCGAAATTTCTCGTCCAAACTTCTGGATTGTTCCAGCAATTCATCTTTGAAGTTTCCAGATTGTTCTAGAAATTTCTCGTCTAAACTTCTGGATTGTTCCAGCAATTCATCTTTGAAGTTTCCAGATTGTTCTCGAAATTTCTCGTCTAATATTTTAGTTAAATCTGCAGGTCCGCTCGAGATTTCGAAAAGAAAGTTTTCCGGGTCCTCTCCTGCTTCTAGTGCTTCTTGGTGAAGTCTTTGTTGCAAAATCGATTTCTTTCCGGAAATTTCCAATTCGCGCTCTTCTAATTCGGTTTTTAAGTCGTTCACTTTTAAGTCTTTTAACAGCACTTTCTTTGAAGCCATTGTTTTTTTTTTCTTTTTCCGACACTGCACTTTGTTTAATAATTTGTTTAAATTTAATTCAATTTTAATTGTTTATTTATTTTCACGAACCTCGCACCTGACACCAATGTAACGATTTTAAAGGTTCTATTAATTTTATTTTAATCAAAACACGAAATAGTTAATAATCTAATTTATTAAAAAGTAACACTAATTAACACTAACTTAAACAATAATTTATTTATAAATTAATAAGTAATTTATGTTAACAGCCGAGCGAAAATTTATAACGCGACTTCGATTCCGAACTGTCCACTTGCTTAATTAATTTCGAACTGCACTCCACCCCCGGCATTTTATATGCATTTATAACCGGCTCTCTCTTCGGGAATGGCCTGGAACGCGACAGGCTGTCTGTTCTAGTTTACTCCGCCGTCAGAATTCTCCAGTCGTCTAAGGCGTGTCGACTAGACGGCGATGACGCAACAGACGGGCTGGCACCGCAATCGTCACACTACAGTCGCAAGACTTGCTGCATCTCTTGGTCTCTAGTACCGTCAATGAATGCTTGTATGGCCAGCCGGTGGAAAACAGGTTCAGGCAGGAAGTCTCCATCGAGTTCAAATTCCTGTATTGACTCGCCATTCTTCTGAGTACGAGTTTTCAGTTGGATAGTGTGGAGCTGCTTCATGTGTGCGTCACCAAATCGCATGTCCAAGTGTTCTACTAGTTGATTAAAGTTGTTCTGAATTTATTCGGGAATCGATTGTAATGCACTCAATGCTGAGCCCCGCAAAGCCAACACGAGGGCTGCAGCCTTATCGCAATCATTCCAGCCATTTACATCAGCTGCGATTTTGAATTGTCTAATAAAAGTAGACCATGGTAAGTCCCCTTCAAATTTGGATGTTTCAATTTTTGGCTTGACGACACAGATGGTGTAATAGAACGACCAAGTCCTACTTTATGCAATTGTTTGGTTAAGTCTTCAAATTTATCGTGGAACTGAATTTCTATTCCTTCGATTTTCTCATCAAGTTTGCAGTCAAATTCAGTTTTTATGTCACCAATATGAGTTTTTACATCTTCAATTTGATAAAAAATTGCGTGTTCAAATTGTCTCTTTACATTTTCTAACTTTCCATCAGTTTCCTCACCGAATTGTGTTTTAAGATCTTCGATCTTTTCGTCGATTTCTTTTCATCGATTTGATTTTTCACCTCCTGTAATTTCAGATCGGTGTTTAAACTGGAAGTTTCAATTTTTATTTCCAAGCTTTCTATTTGTTTTCTAGAAAGTTCCACTTGTTGCGTCATTTCTTCCTTCATATTTTTAAGTAGAGTTGCGGTATTTTCAATTGCGAATTCAAATAATTCCGGCTCTTTTCCTTCTTCTCGGAGAGCTTGTTCAAGCCGTTCTTGTAAAACAGCTTTTTTCCCAGAAGAAAATAACACTTAAACGTTAATAAATTCGCTTACTACACATCGCTTCCTAAATAAGATTTAAAAACCGCGCTCCGGCTCCTCTTTATAGTAGAGAACAACGTCGAATATTGCTAGATTTTTCCAGTAAATTCGGTGCGTGTCTAGAATAGATTAGAATCCTGTCTACGTCACAGGTGGCGCGACCAGTATATAAAAATATAGTCTTCTTCTCATAATGTAACAATAGCCAACCTAATAAAATAAAATCACAACCTACTTGATGGTAAATAAAAAAAAAACAGATTATATATTGTTGCATATTTACCCCACTTGACCCTATTAAATATCAAGTAATAAACAATATTTATTTTTTTATACAACGTTAGCCTTGTTCGCAGGATATTGTGTTTGCCTCCATCGTTCGACGGGGCGAGCTTTATATCTCTCCGTAGACTTTCTGGAATCCTTTGGTCTAGGCTCGTACGTCGCGGAATGTCTTCGAAGGAGTCCGTGTTGTGGCTCTAGCGGACAGGCGATGACGTTACTCCGTGACGCCGGTCTTACGACTTTATTACACTGCCCCCTCGTTAAAGACGTTTCCTCCCTTCCGAGTCATTCCTGATGGTCGTGACGGAAGCGTCAAGCTGAACCCATTTTGTAACCTGTGGTCATAAAGAAGGAACAGTCCACGGGCTTGTTGTTCTTGACAAAGATTCTTGAGCTGTAGCTGCAGACTAGAACTTCGATCCCAATTCCACTGAAGATGACTTCTATCATACTCCGGATCACACTCCAATTTAGCCCATCCAGACCACAACTCAATTTTGGAATGGCTAACTTGTTCACCTTGTGTGCTAGCAGATGACATCTCAGGTTTCATAAGGTTTTCCACATGGAGTGGTAATCAGGCTTTCCTTGGGACACTTGCTTAGTTACCAAGTAATATAGATTTCTTTCTCGTTCTCCTTGGGTGTCCTTAATCTTCAGGACCTTTCCTACCAGTGACTGCTGCATTTGCGATTCCTCGATCTGGCCATATTTAACCCTGAATGCTTGGGCTATTCTTCTAGACATTCTTAAGTTGGCTGCCATGCAGTGGGCCAAGCTAAAGGCTGATGATATTTTGAAGAGATCCTGGGATAATTCAGTGGTTATTCCTAATCGTGCCTTGCGTCCCGTGGCGTCCCGTGACTCTTGCGACTGTTTCACGGTTAATGTTATTCATTTCCGTCCTAATTTTGTTTTGTGAGTCTTCCAAAATTTTGAGGTCTGTTCCGTAAAGTCGACCTTTTAGATAACCCCATAAAAAGAAAACTTAACAAAATTAGGACGGAAATGAATAACATTCGCAAGGGTCATTAACAGCGTTTACACACGAGCTGGTCACTGTCAAGTATTTGGTGGAGGACATTTTCAGCATTTATTGTAATTTTATTAAGTTGTTTTGTTATGTTTTTACAAGAAAGTATTATTTTAGGTTGAAATTTTATTAAGAACACGTTGAGTGCCGCCATGTATTAAAAAAAAATGGTCCCGTAGGCCACCATCTTTTTTTTCTCGAAAATGCATATAGTATATGCTCGTAATTAAAAGACATTACACATTATTTTTTCAAGTATGTTTTACATATATTTTTCTCAATTTATTTTGCGATGACACATTGGTCTCACGAGGCCTGCTGTTGTATCGTAAGTCCTGCATGGCCATGTGAGTCCAATGTGGTCCAAAGCGTTCAAACTGTCCTTACGCGTCACATATCTGCGCATAAATACGCCGATTCATTTGTGCTTGGTGGTGTATTACGTCTTATGAAGAAGAACATACACTTTTGCTTAAGTTATGGAAGGAACTACTAGTATAATTTTTATTTTTATCCTCCCACTACAGTCCAACATGCCGCGTGGTGACACGTTGGTCTCACATTTGCAGGCTAAGGATGTAGAAAGGTCCAGCTGGCCGTAGTTTTGCCGACTGTATGTATTTTAGTATACTCTGCGAAAACTATGTGGTGCGACATGGCCCAATAAATATTTTGTAGACGCGAGTCCATCCTGGTATCGCGCGGCCATTATGTCCCAAAAAAGAGCGAGACCAACATGGTCTCATATGGCATTCAACGTGTTGAAAATTTTTCAATAATTTTTTTCCTCAAAATTTTCTTATGCAACATAGTGGTTCATTAACATTGTTGTACTCAGAAAAATGGGTGCTTTCAAATGACATTTTCAAAAAAATAGGTTGTCATTAAGAAAAATGTCGATGACGTCACGGCGCAAAAGTGGTAACAGACAAAATTAAAATTGGTTGTAAAAGATGTCTTTTTTAAAAATAAAATCGACATGTCCGAGCATTTTTCGAAAAAGCCAACGCTAAGGGTGTTTCTTCGCTTGGTGCGTTACTTTATCACCACACTTATATCGAAAAGGACATAACAAAATATGGCACATCTTTCAGATATTGACATAATCAAATGTGATTCATGATACCTCTTCATTTAAGAATTATATAGTTGCTAAAGTTTTCTATTAATTTTTAATCTTTTTTTATAGTTAAATTTCTCTACGGTTCTTCAATCATAATCACTAGCAATTTAATTATTTTAAATGAAACTTGATAGGTACCTTTATTAAGAACTAAACATTAATTCAGCATCATCAGACATCATTACAATAAAAATTTATTGGGTGTCGCAGCCAGGACTTTCACCCTCACCCCTCATATATTCGTATGTAT
The DNA here is from genome assembly GCA_958336345.1 of Dorcus parallelipipedus. Lineage (NCBI taxonomy): Eukaryota > Metazoa > Arthropoda > Insecta > Coleoptera > Lucanidae > Dorcus > Dorcus parallelipipedus. Next base: position 4,888,912 of record OY284482.1, on the reverse strand, counting down.
TGATTACAGAAGAATTTCCTACTGTGTCAAACCTCTTGTGAACGCAAAATCTTATTTTTAACCAACTTTCTGTTGTTACAGAATTGATGTTATTATGGTAAATACATACACGATTATAAAAGAAACTGACTTGTGAAAGAACGGTAACAGCAATTAATTTATTTTCTGTATTTATGACGTCGGGGAAAAACTTCACCGGGTGATTCCTATGAGTAATTCAAATAAAAAACTTCTAATAAACATCTGTCCGATAATGCTTTCTAACGGAAGTGTAGTCCTTCAAAGTTTATAACATGTAGATAACGTCAATCAATCAAAGCTACAGGTAGGCTTATTTCTTATTTCATTTGTTACCTATGAAAACAAAAATTAGTACCTTAACATCGTCTTAAAGTTGTAAACATTCAACATGTAATAAATTTTTTCTACTTTGCGTTCACAATGGATTCATTGTGACACCAAAAACAGTTTCACAATGAAGCTCATTGTGACACTGTTTTTGGGGAAATTTTAGTCATTTTTAATTGAAAATATTTAATAGATTTTACAAAATAGCTCAGTATTTATTTGTTACTTAACAATATACTCACAATGAAGCTGGATAAGAAAAATTAATAACTTGTTAATGTGACTTTTGATTAAAACGAAAGGTTTTCAGTGTTGCCACGCATTACAACTAAAATTCCCCATATACTAAGGAGATCAAATTTTTGACAGTATTTTTCATATTTTTGTTCAATAAGTGACGCAAAGTAGAAAAAATAGTATATTATACACGTTTCAGAAGAGGCATTGTAACACTCGTTCCGTTGGGCCACTCCTAGCTCGCTACGCTTCGCTAGTCGTGCCCCAACCCCACTCGTGTTACAATAAGCCTTCTTGTGAAACTTGTATAATAATATACTATTAAAGGGCTACACATCCGTTAGAAAGCATTATCGGACCCATGTTTATTTGAAGTTTTTTATTTGAATTAGTCAGAGGAATCACCCGGTGAAGTTTTTCCTCGACGTCATAAATCACGCTGTATTGAAGGTAAAAGTGCTCAAAATCTTAACGTTTGATCCACATTTTTTCTACAATTCATAAAGAAAAAAAGCTGTTTGAAAATATGCGTGTTTTAGTTGCATTTTATCCACTTAAGAAAATGCTATCTAAAGCACTTATACAATAAATAACTATTAATGTAATGATGTTTAATGAATCAGCATGAATATTTAGTTTTTAATAAAGGTACCTGCCAAATTCTAGCAAAATTCATCAATAAATAACAAAGATATTAAATATTTAAAGGTGAAGCCTTAGCTGGGACACGTTGATAAAAAGCGTAATTAAACTATTGTAGAGTTTGTGCAAAGGCACTGTTACGTTATAAATGCATCGTTATAAATTAGAAAGGGTAATTTATATTTCAAAACGGAAGGGAAAAATATAAAATTTGATAAATACCTATACGCCTAAATTTCGACAATTTTTCAACACCGTGCTTCTCCTATTCGTTTTCAAGCAGCAATTACATTTGCTAATGTATAACGATTGCATTTATAGCGTAACGGTGTGTTTGCGCAAACTCTATATTTTAAATATCTGAACACATAAAAATGCATTTTGTGAATAATTTTCCTCATCAGCGGTTGTATTATGTAAGTGTGACTAATTAATAATGCACCCTCGATTCGAGACCATTCAATTTTGAAGCCCAAAAAATTTTAACAGGCAATCCCCTGGCTGCCATTAAAACTGTGCTGTAAAATACAGGCACTGTAATTAGGAATTTCATTACGATGTCCTACCCTTTTTAAGTTTAATTAATTTACTTTCGAATAAGTGGTCTCTAATTTTTCCCCTATAATTTCGACTGCGTGGTTGACTTGTTCGATTAATTGATTTTTTAGACGCTCCTACCACCTTACATACAGTAAGAATCTTGTAACGCTGCACGTAGACGAAAATTACGTGATCAGATAATACATTTCTGAGTCATATAAAATTGCACATAGGGGTTTTAACATTACGTTGCTATGGCTACTGCTCAATTTTCAATGCTGAATCATTTAAAAACTGCACATAGAAAGTATTAAGAAAGGTTTACTTCATTGCATTCATTCATGCATTTCATTAATTCATTCTCTCAATGAAGCTCCATTTGAGAATAATGTGTACATTCCTCCTTTTTCGGCGGTTGTATACATATATTATTTTACAATAAATCAAAAGAACAATTTAATTCAATCTGAAAATTCAAAATCAGTAGTGTCATTACTAACAAATAACACACGGTAACCATGGCGAATGAAATAAATTTGGAAATAATAATGTAATAAAGCTTCCATTAATAATTACTATGTCCAGTCTTATAAGGTTCTCAGTGTATATTCCAATTTATATATTTATTTAAAAGGCCAAGGTTAACAAGTTGAATTAACTTATGTACCTGTTTTTCGAATTTTGTGGATTTGCCTCTCAAAAAATAAAATGTATCAATGTTCATTTTCTTGATTGAATGGTTTCTGGGTACACAGAGGGTGTTTTCAAATAATTTCAGTTTACGTTATAAGGGTATTTTGTTTGTCAAAGCGATTGTGTAAACTTTGTTTTCGTAAACAATTAATTGTTTTCTCGCTTAAACAAACAGATTAATCCTAATTGATTGAAAGGGTGGGCATTTCAGTGTAGTGATTTTTATTTGGCAGGATTTCGCCGAGCGAGGGGACGAAAACAGCCTGATTATGGAGAGGATACTCATATTAATACGAAACGTTTTGTATGTGCCTGCCGACCCGGATTCTGAAAAGCGACCCGATAATGACGCTAGCGTTCACGATCAGGTAATTGTTTGAAAGATAATGAATGAATTTGTTTGTGCGGCTAGAGTTGGCTTTGGAATCTCTAACGTATGTCTTAAATAAATTTACTTTACTGGATATTAATAATCCAGAATTCTCAAAAAACAAAATGTTAAAATATTTTTAAAATTCTGACCAGAATGCTTTCTAATGAATGAATGGTTTGTTAAAGATTTGAACGCACGAACTCAAATTTCTCTATCTCTGAACATAAAAAGTTTTTTTTTTAGGAGAGGCGTCTCACTAAAACTTTTGTAATCCTATATTTTCTACGAAGATATATTTCTGTGAAATTAAGTCACATCAACTTTTGCAAAAAATGTAAATTTAAACCGTTACAAAAATGACATTCCTGTCGAAAGAGAGTATAAATTTATAAAAAACAAATCATTACAAAAATTTATATCTTGAAAATACGAGGAAATCAAGTAAAATGAAACTCATATAGTTGACTAAAACATAGATTTCTCATCCTTCGATGCAAAAGAATTTCCTCAGTTATTGCAGCTGATCTTGCAGATTGGTTGACAAAAGTCGATATTTTTGTCAAACAGTGTACGTATGTGCTAATCTCTCTTCCGCTGTTGCTTTGTAGAGAGATAGTATAGACGTTTGATTTGGTACATTTATGGATGCGGATGGCGAAGCAATGTATTGAAACGTGCAACGGGAAATGATGAATGACAAATGAGATATTTCCAAGTGTTGAGCAGATGCAAGCCGCAGTCATCGGTTGAAGTTATTAGGGCGTTTTAGGATTTCAATGAATTCGCGAATTTATCGACTGATAAATCTGAAATCTCGACAGGGGCTTTGTATATGGGGAATAGAATTTGATGTCCGGTTTCTAATTACTACTCTATTCACAAAATTTAGGACAGTTTGCTAATGTTTACGTTAATAAAAATGACAGTTCTGGAGTGATGGAGTTGAGCTTAGACTGCAAGGAATGACCCTTGAATATCTTGTTTGCTGCAATTCTCGTTAACTAGAACTTGAATTATATGATTTAATCCAGACTGTAAACCCTCGAAGGTGTTCTGGTTGGACTTGTACGTTATTCCAAGATCCGCTGTTCCTTTCAAGTGACGTAAAACTCGCTTCGCAGCTGTCCAATGGATTTTGCCGAAACATTCATTGAACTAGCTTAGCAGACTCGCTGTATGAACCACGTCAGGACGCGTTGCAACGGATAGATACAACAGTCATCCGACCATCTCACGGTAAGGTGGTTTTGGCCCATCTGAAACATTCCAAGGGTCGGCTTTTGTCAGTTATGTACTTACATCGAGAGGTGTCGATACAGTTTACATTCGTCCATTCCATTCCATTCAGGAATATACGTTCCCTCACCAATCGTGATTCCCTTATGGCCTCTCTTGAAATCTATACCAAGACAAAGTTTCACGTCACCGATGTTTTTCATGTCAAATTTCTTGTTCAATTGCTTCAAAGTGATATTTTTAGACAGGATAAGAATGTCATCAACGTAAATGACAATCATCATGCAATCAACTCCCTGACCTACTAGGTACAAACAAGGATCTCCTCTCGATGGAATCGCTCCAAGATTACGCAGTTCGGTGTCTAGTCTTCTTCCACCTTCTCCGGGATTCGCATGAAAATCTTATCTAACCTACCGTTCAGGTACGCAATTGTCACATAATACTGCTTCATGAAAAATTTCTTTCGCGCTGCAAGCTGCCAAACGAATTGTATTTAAATATGCTACAGGAGCAAATATATCGTGAAAATCCTCACCGGGTTGTTACGAGAAATCACTGGCCACAATTCTGGCTTTTCGTTTTTCCAAGGTTCCGTTACTACCACATTTGTTTCCAAGTACGAAACGACTCCCAATGATATTGCGACCTTCCGGTCTTTTCACAAGCTCCCATGTACCTTTTTTTAAATATTGATTTGACTTCACTTGCCATAGCTTGCATCCAGTCACCTAACTGACACTGGGCTTGAAACTGAAATTTAACTAACTGAAACTGAATGCTTGTTTTATTGGAATTTCAGTGAGAAAAGCCATATCAGCCTGCTCCTTGTCGTCAGACTGAACTATTCACATATTCTAGACAATTGTCTGCTTGTATAATCTTGACCTTCTTCCCCTTTTGAGTTTCGTCGAATGTTCTAAATTCTTCAAATTTTTCAAGTGCCTGACTTTTTCGTTCGATGAATTTTGCCTCACACCATCCTGAATAATCATCGATGAAAGTGATGAAATAATATATCTTCCCATTTGAAGCAACTCGCATTGGACCACATATATCCAAGTGAATCAGATCTCCTAGTTTGACCGTCTCTCAGATCTTTTGGGAAACGGGAGACGTGACTTCTTCCCCTTCATGCATATCTCGCAGACGAAATTCTTGTTAATATCGCCGATATGCACACCCTGATGGCCTCACGCAAACTTCTCTGGTTTAAATGTCCGAGACGTATATGCCAATCTTCCAGCGAATTTACTTTTGGTATTCTTGCTGGCTGGTTTACTACTTTGCATTCATCTTCATCTTTACTGCTCCGGAGATAATACAGCCCATTTGTGCGCTCCGTAACGAATGCCGCTCATCCTTTGCTGTCGATCGGAATCGGAAGAAAATAGATCGCGCCGATACCCGAAGGTGAAAGCGGTTAAACGAATCACACTGTACTTTCTGAGAATTGCAATTGTTGTTTATTCGTATTGATTTCAACAACAGGGTTTTCGCTCACTGTACCCGATCCCACAGAGACGGGGACGAGGAGTTTGCCTTATTTTTTTTTCTTTTTTTTTCAATAAACAATTACTTAAATTTAATTGTGGTGTTTCATTATTAACTTGGCAATTTCCTTGTTGTAAAGAAACTATTATACTGCCTACTAAACAAAGAACCTGGGTATCACAACGTAACGGCAGATTACATCCGACGATTGGGTCATAATTAGATAATATTAAAATTAACTTCAGCACTGAACAAATTCCATAAAAGTCATTCACCCTGTAACAACATATTTATTTGTATTTGCTAATACAATTTTATTGCCTGTTTACTTGTCAGAATTAATTAATAACCAAGTAATTGATTAGTGGGCGCATTACAAACTTTACAATATTTTTAACACTTTTAATATGGTTAACATGTATGTTACTGACGTACAATAATTTTTATTGTGAAAACTATGTGACACAACCACCTAACTTAGCGTAGGTATGTAAATTATTGCCTTAAACGGTTACTAACTTGCCTGATTTATTGTAGTCGCCCCGAAGATGGCCTTTCCTAAGGTCGAAACATGTCGGCATTAAACGTCTAGTCCTCCGCTCTGCGTTTTCTTAGTAACCCTAAGACAAATCTAAAGTTTCTTTCTTAAAACTTTTGGTTACTAATATCAATCATGGAGCAACTTACCAAAAAAATAACAAACTTCAGTTATGTTTTTTTAACAACAACTTCAACTGTCTTTTTACATATTTTGTTTTTATGGTCAACACGCTTGAATCGTCCACAGTCAATCATCAAATCTCAACAAATATACTCTGGGCTTTATTTTTCGCTCATCTACGAACTAGAAGTTTATAATAGTAGGTACTCTAAAAATTTCACTTTTTTGTCCAATTTTTTTTTTCAACGGCCATGATTTCATATTTGAGACCTCATAGCAATTCTGAATAACTTTACCGAATAATATTTCTGCGTACCTAGTAGTAAAATATCAACTCAATTCCTTATAAACGGTGAGCAAATAAAAATCAGCTTAGAGTAGGCGGTGCAAAGAAAATGTATGTCTGTGATTAAATAAAAAGTCAATAAATTTGACAGTCCATGAATGTATTACACTAATTAATTCAGTTAGTCATAAACATTGCACCGTCTACTCTAATCTGATTTTTATTTGCTAACTTTTTATATCATGATGTGGTCCAGAAATATCAGTTTCAGTGTGTATATGGGATATCTTTCTGGTAAAGGCGACACCGAAGAAGGGCAAGGTGGTCGCCAGAAGAATCGTTTTATGATGTTGCGTCAGCTACGGCGTTCATGACTCTGCTAAACTTGATGAGACTTGCTGTGAGAACTTTTCATGTAGTGTTATCGTGGAAATCTTCTCGGGGCATTTCTCTCTTCTCCTCGGTCTCCGACGATGTCGGTAGATGATAGAGTGCATGGGAGCATCTTAGGTTTATTGTGTATGCACCTGTGTGCGTCTTCTGTCCTATTACAGCTGGCTTCGGAGTTGTTGTCGATGGACCTGAGGAATATGAGTATTGCTTGCCCTCAATAGGAGGTGTGTGTAGATAAGTTTGACGATAAGTTGCATGGAAGAGTATATATATTGCTCCTGACAATTAATGCACAGGAGGCTTTAAATGTGCCTCCGACAATGGTTTGCATGGAAGTGTCTGTATTGCTCCTGACAAGTAATGCACGGGAGATTTTGGATGTACTTTCGACGATGATTTGCAAGAAAGGATTTGTGTATTGCTCCAGATAATTAATGCACGGGAAGCTTTGGATGAGTATTCTCGACACTTGAGTACACAGGATGAACTAGTGTGGTGGTAAATGTTCTCGACACTTGGGTGCACAGGATCAACTGAAGCTAAAACGGTCTGTGCTCTCGCTTTTATAGGGCTTTTTCTTAGAGGGGGTAATGTTGTAATTCTGCTTCATTGGTCTAAGGGTGCAAACGAATCACCGATGATCAGAGCTGTAACTTATTCGTCGGAGGGTGGCCTTTTTGTGTTGTTGTTTTGTTTTGTTGTCTCAGCGACCAAATTTAAGAATGCGATCTTATTTGCGGGCCAATCACAATCGAATGCTGTTTTGCTTTAATTTGTCAAGGGGCGGCCTAAATTGTTTATTTGCAACGATCGTCATCGTTGCTTTGTTACGCAGGTGATGCTTCGCCCGAGTTTGTTTATCTGACATTGCCTGACGTTGTCATTTTGACATTGTTCTATATCTGTCATTTTGACGTTTCTGACAACTGTCATTATAGATTATAGATGTTTTCGAAAATTCGCTCCGAGTAGAAATGTGAAGGAGAACATTTAGAGACTTAGTGCACGTAAGAGTGAGAAAAATGGCACTTCGATCGAATTAACGAAATCGCCTTTTGACGTTTCTGAATTAGACATTTCTGACAGCTGTCACATTGACGTTTCTGACATCTGTCATTTTGACATTTTCTTGTTTTTTTTTCAGATCAGGATCTAAAAGATGCTGTTATTTTTTATTTTTTGCATTAAACAAAGCATACGTTTGTCGAGAAAATATATTTTTAAAAATTTTTCGTTATCTCTGTAAATAAATATTACGTGTGTTATATCTAAATTTAAATCACAAAATCTTTTAACCGGACACTAAATCGCGCAAAATACACTTAACGTTTCACCGTCGTTCGACAGCTTCGTCGTAAAGAGACAAAAAGAGCGCATTCAATTCTTCCAAAGACTACTTGACGGTCCATAAGAAAAACTGAAGTTGGGGGTGAAAACTCGAAAACGGAAAATGAAAACAAAAATCTAAAAGCACATTTAAATTCTGCATGAAAAAGTGCCTTAAGAAAGTATAATAACAAAAACATATCGATTACAATAAAGAAGTTATTACAAAAAAAGCGAAATTTGAAGATTTTGGTTTTTTGGCTATAACTCCTGAATCATATGGAATTTTTGTAGTTTCAAAATAGTTTGTGACTGCTCTAATGCTTAGGAATAATTCGTTCCATTTAACCGAATTCGTATATCTTATAATAAGCGAGATCTCCATGCTGGAAAAGTTTATCTGGGACATATTGTTTAGGGACTAGTCTTTGTGACTGATGCCTGATTGCACCGAATTTTTAATCAGTGATTAAATTTAAGACGTGTTTAAAATGTGACAATCGTAAATACATGACAGCATAATATCACTTAAACTTCAACTTAAGTGACTGACATTATGCTGGATCTATGTCAAATAGTACATTCTAAACACGAGTTAAATTTAATCTCTGCTTAAAAATACTGTGCAATTGGCCGTAAAGGAAAGGTACAGTGTAAGTACTGCCCAACCGATTTTATTCTGGCAGACCTACTTACAAAACCACTACAGGCAAAAAGACTAAAGAAGTTGCGTGAAAAATGCAATCTTGTGTGAATGAGGAGTGTTGGAAGTTGGAAGTAGCATTCACAGATTCATGAATTTATTGTAAGTTTTTAAGTTTGCTGTGAAAAACAAGTTGTATTTATAGATATAAAGAAAAAAATAAATATTGCTGTCAGATTAATTTATTATTAATTCTTAATTTCTCCTAAAACGCTGGAATTACTGAAATAATGTCAACAACAAGGCGGCCATGCGTGCTCTCAAAGCATAATGAAAGTTTTAAAAAATTTGTTGCAAGTCGGTTTTGATTGCAGTGGATTCCTCGAGCATCCTCTGTACAGCTGTTTCGGCCCTATTTGTTCTACTGGAAATGAATTTACACGGTTTTGAAAAGCAACATGGCCAGTTGAAATTTAAAAAGGAAGAGTTCAGAAGAAAAAATCAAAATAGTATACTAAAGTTTCTTTCTGACAAGATATTTATGATTTTCTATGCTCCTTTTCCCTTTGCTCTTGTTTATGCTGTGCGCTTATCTTATAATTGAGTCGTAAAAGTGTTTTACATTGTATAAACTCTAGTCTCATTGTCTTCGTTAATAGGTACTGTGGGCCCTACATCAGTCTGGAATACTTGACATAATTCTGTACCTAAGTAATTCAATGAGGGAACAGGCATACTATATGCACGTCCTAGAATTACTGTCGTATATGTTTAGGGAGCAGTCGGCATCTGATTTGGCACAAGCTGCGTTACAGCGGAGCCAGACAGAAAAATTACGAGACGAAGCGGAACTCCTTGCTATTAGACACAAGGAATGTAATCATAAGCAGCAGAAAGTGAAAATGTATAACGGAGCGAGGTAATTATAACAAGTCATGTAATATCTTGAACGAGACATTTGACGAATATAAAAATGAACAATTGCCACATCTTTCTTGAACAAGTTTTAATAGTCGTTATTCTTTACCTAGTTAACTTCGCCATTCTGCGGAAAAAAATGAAATTCAAAAGAAATAATATTCCATCTATTAATTCAATATCATGATCTACAAGATTGAAATTTACTCCCAAATTCAATTTTGCAATGTGAAGTTACTTTTTTTGCTTCAGATACTGTGTGTAATAGTATCCATTTAGGTTACTGATTATAACTTACTAAATAATTGACAATAACTCAGTTTAAAATTTTAATCTTCATCAGACTCGATTTTTCGATCACAGTTTAACTTTAATCTCCAGTTTATTCGCATTGATCCTATGGCCAGGTATTTCAGTCAGGCTGAGTTGCACCAACGTCGTTAACTAATGCTAGATTAAACATAGGACTTTATTCACTTTAATTCGAGATTAATTTTAATCGATGTCGGTGCAACTCAGCCTAACAGTTTAACATTCATCTTTAATTTATTCCTTTCTCGCATTAATTCACGCGTTCTTGTCCATTAGACTTGCATGCGGGTGTGGCCGAAGCATTATAAGTAAAATCTCGAAATAATAGGTCCGTTTGTTCGGCCAGTTGTAACTCGTGTCTAAATAAAAACCTGGTCAAGTAGGCTACATTTAGTAATTCTGCTATGCAAATGCAATGGATAAATTCTCGATCACAACCCACTTGACCAGATTTTTATTTAGACACTTGTTATTATATTACTCACTGCTCGCGCTGATGCGTTGTATATCTCAATTGATCTACTGACCAATTATACAGTGCCGTTTTTGACTATATGATACACAGGTATAACAAAATTTTCCGTTTCTTTGTGAAATTATATCGTATCGTCAAAAGTACAGCGAATAACAAAACAAAATGTGACAAAGTTGACCAAAATATTCTTGCTGTATCGGAAAAATAATGCTTGTAGCGTCTTAGTTCGATTGGTGCCATGCGCATATCGAAGCGTCTATACATTCGGACCTATTTCTTGGAGACTTTAATTAGAAAATAAGTATTACAAATCTTAACGTTAAACCAAATTGACAATTTTTCTAATAAGTTGCAGTAATCTCAGACAAATGTTTTCATTTCTGCCGAAGTTAAATAAATACCACTATTAAATTTTTGTAAACTAAATTTAAAAATTATTTTGTTAAAATTTAAATTTAAAATCTAATTTTGTGACCAAAAGAGAAGAGATTTTTTTTCCTGAATCGATTGTATATTTTTGTAGAAATTTCGATTGTTGCTTGTATTGAGCGGTGAGTTAAAATAACTCGTGCAATGACGTCTCATTTGCAGTGGACATGTGGTGATACACGTGATGTATCGCATAGAATTAGTGCTAAAACACATTTGATGCTGCAAAATCATTCCATTTTGGCTAGGTGCGAATTAGTCGTCTGCCTGAATTATTTATTAAACAAAAAAGGCAGTATGTGCAGTAAAATAAATGTAACCGTTCTATATGTTTCATCCGATCTGAAAGTTTTTCTCTCATGAATAAATTTACAGGCATTCGCGGTTTGGAGGAACGTTCGTTGTGCAATCGATGAAATCAGTTAGTGAAAATGAACTGATTTATCATAAGCCGTTGAACAAACTGGATGCACTCGATTTCGATGTGCACAAAAAAAAGCCGAAGACGCCCAAAAATCGACTACCAGTAAAAAGCGAGGTGAAGGAACGTCGTTCAGCGTACAGTATTAAATTATTCTTGAAGGAGTTTTGCATCGAATTTTTGAACGGCGCGTATAATACCCTTATGTATCATGTCAAGGGTAATTTGGCACAAGCCAAGGCACAGGCTCACGACGAATCTTATTATCTATGGACCCTCCGATTTTTTATGGAATTTAATAGATGTTACAAGTTTGAAGTTAAGTTAATCAGGTAAGTTATGACTTTTTTGATACTTTTAATCCTTGTTTTAAGTTAACTGCTGCCTAATAGAACTTAACTTCGTATTTCTGGTTTCTATCATTTTATTAAAGCAAACACTCAATGTTATTGAAAAAAAAAATTCATGACAAAACTCTAATTTGCGTTGCTTTTATTGAACATTCATGTGGAGTTTTTTTTTGTTAGGAATGTTTTTCTAATTAAATTAAAATTAAATCTTGTAAATAAAATAGTATTTTTTGTCTCAATTAAAAGGTTACGTTTTGAAACTTTGTTACAGTGAAACGTTGTCAGTACAAACATTTCACTTTGTGCAACAACAGATGGAAAATTATTTTGATATGTTGTCAACCGACAAGAAGAAAATACGCCTGTGGTCTAAAAGATTACACCTAGCTCTGTTGGCGTACAGAGAACTTTTGCTGACCATATACGCAATGGATAAATCTCCAGATGGGACAGTAAGAGATTCGGCACATGTAATAAAAAGCAACATATTTTACGTACTTGAATATCGTGAATTCATTCTGACCCTTCTGGTGACTTTCGACGAGCTGAAGATGTCTCAGGCATATTTGAATGACCTTATTGAAACCCAACACATATTTCTAAAGATGCTGCAAAGTTATTGCGGAAGAGATGGCGAGATCATTGTTGAAAAGAAGCCTAAAGCTAAAAGAAAGAAAAGGGAACGTAAGTTGTGACGCCCGCTAAATGTTATTTTGTTAGCATACCATTAATCATTTTGATTTCTATAGGCAAAAAACTTGGAGAATTTTCAAGCGATGCTACTTCTGAAAACATGTCAACTTGCGGTTTTGTAAACATATTTAAAAACCAAGACGTGACAAATGATTTTAATACTTCAAATGCTTCCTTTACAAAATTTATTGCTGACTCGATTTCTTTTTATTGTAGAAATTTACGGTAAACAGTAAAGCTTTTAATCGCTAATAAGTTATTTTTTAGAGAAGTTTACCGGATGTAATTCTCGAATTGCTTCTTCCCATATCGTATTAAGTTTTTGGATCGAAGTTAACGCTCACTTCTATTTATTTTCCCGCTTAAAGCGAACTTGTAATTCTCGAATGAATTATTTCAGCTGCGGAATGTAACCCCAGTTTAATAAATTAAATTCGTAATTTATATTTCATAGCGAGAGGGACTGCCAAACCAGCCGTTGAAATGAATCTGGAGCTTCAGTGGGATGAGGTCGCTCCCCAACTGTCCGCTGTACTCGAGGGTCAGGCCGACATCTCAACTGATGTGGTACCCTTTGATGCAACATCCGACGTTCCTATCGATGACCAGAAGTGAGTAGCTTTCAATATATGATATAATTATATATGTATTTACTTTTGTGCAATATTAGATTCATCAATTTTGATAGCGGTCATTAATCATTAAATTTAAGAAAACAAGGACATTGATTATCCGATACTGGAGTTACGTATTACATCGTTAAATTTTAATAAAATTAAAGATATTAAGAATAAAATGTTTTGTAGGTTATATGTATTATAACAAGTGGTCAATATAAAAATGAATTAGGGTGGGCGTTGGAATTTAAATGCATGTCTTGGATAACGTCATATTAACACTAATTGTCAATCAATTGTAATACAAATAACACGCCGAAAATGTTCTTTAACGTTAATCACGCACATCTGCTTTAATTTTTTTTAAATAAAACTGTTTTCTTGCTTTGTAGAAACTGCACACATGCATGTTTAGTTGCATCGCCAACTCTAATTCATTTTTCATTTGATCACTTCTTATTATAACTACCGATAAATATTGAGACACCTATGTGTGGCACATGACTTTTTATAACTATGGTAACTAACATTAATGAATTTGTTTTATGCTTGAGAAAGTTATGTATATGCATTTCATTTGAAATGAAAGTGTATGTTATATTTTACGTTATTTCTAAAAAGACCGAAAGTCACATTAATGTACTAATATTTTATGTTTCAAATGCAGCACATATTTTGCCATTTTTACGAGCAACATTATCTGATTATATTTATTTAAATGACAACCTCAAAATAGCGGCATTATCATAATAAACGAATAAAAAGAGCATTAGTTGACTGTGAGGATATATGTAGCCATAAAACTGTCAAAAAATATTTTTTGCAGATCAGAAGCTATGAAAAGCGTCCAACGAAAGCTGAGGCAGAACGAGTTCGAAGCCGCTATAGGGCTACTAAGGGCAGCGAGGTGAGTTATTTCTTTGTTTTCTTGTGTTTCCTCGCGCAGTGTTGCAAAAATTCTAACAAACACTTGCTTCTTTTTTTCACACCTACTGGTTCTCGTTAAAACTTATTTTACGCCTTGTGGTTACGTCGTGCGTATTTTAACGATCGTTGTGTTTTTTTTTTTTTTTTCGTTTTACATAGCTGCTACGTCAAGTGGAAACGTATATTATACAGGGTTAGTTAAAAGTATGGAAACGGCCATTTATTGCCGTTAATATTCATTTTAAGAAATATGTGCTTTATGAAAGTTTTTTAGGAAATTTTTATCTACAATTGAGAATACTTGAATTTTTTTCTTCTTCAATTGTTTTTGAGTTACGCCTATCTGCGTAATTTTTTTAAATGGAAACATTCTAATTTTAATCTACCGTTCGGTAGAGTATTTTTTTCTCTTTACAATAGTATTCTTGTTTTTTTTTAGAATTGAGGGATTTCTGAAAAAAAAGACATTTTTCACTTTTTTGTGAAATTGAAAACACTGGTTCAAATATTTATTTTAGGGCCAGTTTCATAATGGAATTTAAAGGAGGCTATAAATCTAAGGTCACTTTTAGATGTCAAAACAAATATGAAAACACATTTGTTTACACATCAGATTGTGACTTTATTTTAAAGGTTCCTTTAAATTCTATTATGAAACTGACCCTTAGTTAGGTAGATCTAAGACAAAAGTGAAGTTATGGGTCACAAACAAAACAACAACAAAAACAAAAAAAAAAACAAACAACAAAAACAAAAAAAAACTAATAACTAAGTAAATTAAATTAAGTGTTCAAATTGTCCTCCATTTGTAATTTGACAATGACTCAATCGATTTACAAAACCCCGAAGAGAATTCTCTAAAAATTCACGGGGAATTTCTTGTATCGTCCTGGTAATTCGAATTTTTAAATCTTCGATGTCATCGGGCTTATCTTTATAAACTTTGTTTTTTACATATCCCCAGAGGAAAAAATCTAAAGGGCTTAAATCAGGGGAACGGGCTGGCCACTCAATTTCACCTCGTCTCCCAATCCATCTATTTGGAAAAACGTTATCAAGATACTGACGAATATTTAAACCATAATGTGGTGGGGCGCCATCTTGCTGAAACCAGATATTGTTATTGGGAAGGTTTTCGTTGTTTTCATGAGGATAGAGCGTAGCACAAGCAGGTATAATTTGATTTTGCAATAACTGCAAATACAGAGCCGAATTTAAATTGCCATCGATGAAAAAGGGACCTATAATATGACCACCTAGAATGCCAACCCAAACATTAACTTTTTGGCGATACTGCGTATGGTGCTCCAAAAACCAAAACTGATTGACAGGTGACCAATATCTGCAGTTATGTCTGTTTACTTCACCGGTAAGGCAAAAAGTAGCTTCGTCAGAGAAAAGAATGTTATTAACAAAATTTTCGTTATTATTGCAAATATTTAACATTTCTTCACAAAATTGAAGTCTCCTATCAAAATTATCTTCTGTCAATTCCTGTACAAGTATACTGTACCTGTATAAGGTTTATACTTTTCACTTTTTAACATTTTAACGACTGATGACTGTGAAATATTGAGATTTTCCGCTAATTGGTTGGTTGATAAATGGGGATCTTCAGATACAGCCAATAAAATATCCAGCTTTTTATCATCACTGGTCGATGTTCTCGGTCTACCACTCTTTGGCAAATTTTTAACGCTGCCGGTTTGTTCGAAACGTTTCAAAGTTTTACTAACAACGGATTTAGAAATTGGATTTCTATCAGGATGCGCATCATTAAATAAATAACAAACGTCTTGTAAACTTCTACGTCTATCTCCATAACCCAGCATCATAAGTATTTCAATTCTTTCATGTTCATTTAAATTCGCCATTGCTAATATTAACAGCAGTAAATTACACGCAATTGAATTTGACGTAAACAATAACCACTGATAAAGTTACTCGCTCGAGTTTGTTTATCGCTTATTTAGATGTACCTGACCTGGCGCTAATAAGCGCGCACGACGGGAAATGAATACTTGAAATATTGTTTTTTTTTCAGAAACCCCTCAATTCTAAAAAAAAACAAGAATACTATTGTAAAGAGAAAAAAATACTCTACCGAACGGTAGATTAAAATTAGAATGTTTCCATTTAAAAAAATTACGCAGATAGGCGTAACTCAAAAACAATTGAAGAAGAAAAAAATTCAAGTATTCTCAATTGTAGATAAAAATTTCCTAAAAAACTTTCATAAAGTACATATTTCTTAAAATGAATATTAACGGCAATAAATGGCCGTTTCCATACTTTTAACTAACCCTGTATAAGTGAAATGATTGATAGAAAAATAATTGATTCTTGTTGTAACTACTATGATTTATCACATAATGACAATTCGATATAATTTGTTGAATTATGTTTCTTCAGCAAGGCTTAACTTTATTCTCTTTTTTAATTTTAATTTCTAGATTTAATTGAACGCAGTAATACATCTGCGAATCTGGCTTTTATAACTGTATTGAAAATTCCCTAAATGATTAATAACAAAGGATACACTGACGTTGTCGCTGAATAGGTAGTTTAAGGGCCATTCAGTTGCAGGCGCCACATTAACGTCAGTCGAACAAGTCATATGCAAACACCATGTAAACCGTTGGTTTTATCTATATGGGCGTTTTCAACGCTTTGTGTGTGGGCATTAGGAAAGCACCACGCTGTGTCCTAGCTATATAGATACTAGGGATGACATCAAAAATTAACAAAAAAGATAGGAATGTTAGGGTTCCTAGCTGAGGCTAGTATCATTGCGCCATCTGGTAAATTAGTGCAAATCATAATCAAGGATATACTGATAATGGGTTCATTTTACTTTTTAAAAATTTTGAAAAATACGACCACAACCATTCGAGAATAAATTAACGAACCAAGAATACGTAATTCTTTTAATATTAAAAAAAATTTAAAGTAACAATTCAGGTATGAATACCATTTAAAAATTTTAAATTTTGAACGTTATTCTCTAACTACAAACATTTTCATTAAGATTAATTACAAAAACTTCAAAAATAAATAAACGTAGGACGTGATAACAAAATAGTATATTGATTTATAAGATTAGAAAAGTGATAGTTTTCCAGTGAGTGTAAATGTTTGAATTCACGAGTGAGCGTAGCTCACGAGTGGATCAAATTTACACGAACATGGAAATTCACTTTTCTAACGTGTAGATCATGCTATTTTTTCGTGTATTTGACGAAAATAACGCTAACATTATGAGAGTGTCGAAGAATAATAATATATCAAAATATGTCAAGCATTTGTTGACATCGTAACAAAACATCAATCAATCAATCTTAGACCTATGAAACCTCACCATAATAAATAAAATGAATGAAAAAAAGTGTTGCTTAGTGTTACTAACTGAAAACGTGAAAAAAAATATGCGGCCAGTTTCTTCGCGTACTGAATGAATGTAACAGATTTCGGGATCACGTTTAAAAAATTGTAAGGAATAGTTCATAATTAATAATTAAGAATTGAATGCAAAGTGAAAAGAATGCGCCGGTGCGCCAAAAGTAGAGGTTGCTGAAGTTGTGAACGTTGGAATTTGTTAAAGTTTTAATAGATTTGTGTTAATAAATCCTCACACACAAAACGAAATTATAATAATTAACATTTAAAACTTACGAGGTTGAAATGGAGTATGAGCTTCCTAAAAACGCACATAACTAAACATTAAACAAATAAATTTTTCAATAACTAATTACCTCAATCGCTCTCGGCCAAACTGTTTATTACGAAAACAAAACACTTTTTCATGACAGTAATATTGCCCATGATCCTAACAAGCTGCATGCATGGCAATTTACAGTAATAAAGGCATTAAAAACTTTCGGCTACGTGCGGACTTTGGTGCGGTGTTATTTTAAACAATTTATCATATCAAGATTTCAGAAGAAAAAGTTAAACATTAAATATGCAGAACGAATTTTTCAACTCAGGTTGGTTGTACTTCCTGTACGGTGAAAAACTTACAACTTCTTACGATTAAAAAAAAAGTTGTCAAGAATTAATCAAAACTTTCACTTCGCTGTTTCGAGCTGCAGTCGTGCCATTAACGACATCAGTCGGCTAAACGAATTCCAGAAGTAGGTCGTGGAACAAGTTCTCGTTGTTTTCGTATTTCCTGCGGATAAACTTGTATTGGCGCTTAGGATCATGGATACCAAGTTCGAAATCAACCGTTTGGCTCAAGATGAACTTGCTTATGAGCTCAAGATTCGCGGTATTACTACGGAACAACCGGTAGCGTCCCTGCGTACTACTCTTAGAAGTCTGTTGCGGTTGGAGAAAAGCTCCAGTTTCATCGCCCCAATTTACCCCTTCTCCGTCGCGGAAGACATTGCCGCGTTAGAACGGAAAGTTGTTGAAATCCTTGATTCGATCAAATTGTTTACCGACGGTCCACTGTCCAATGCCTATAAAAGAATCTCGTCTAAAATCGCGCACGCTGTAGGACGTGCTAACCGTTGTCAGGCGGAAGAATCCGCAGACCAGGCAAAACGCTCGACTTTGTTAGTGCAAATTGTGTCGGCTTACTCAGAGCTTCTGGCCAAAGCGAAGGCCTATAGACAAGTTTCGACTGGTCATCGAACTGTTTTAGAACTTAGTGCTGTTGCGGGTTCTAGCTCCCCTTTTGCCATTTCGTCCAGTTCGGACGGAGAGAGCGATGATGCCCCGAGAGGAAAAACTGTGGTTGCTAGGAGTTCTCAACTTCCGGTTAAGTGGAACGTTTGTTATTCGGGTGAGAATCAAGAACTTGAACGCTTTTCTTGTACGTATGAATGAACTTAGGTTGTCGCGTAATGTGTCGAAGAGTCAGCTTTTTAATTCGGCATCGGACTTATTGAAGGGTGCAGCCTTGGTTTGGTACCGCGCAAATCGTAAGCATTTGGTTGATTGGGATGATTTAGTCGGTAAGTTACGTGAGACCTTTTTGATTTGTGACTATGATGACCGTTTGTTCGAGGAAATTAAGAGAAGAACTCAAGGTCAAAACGAGAATATAGGCGTTTATGTCGCGGCCATGATTAATCTCTTTGGCCGTTGATCCGTGGAAGTTCCTGAGCAAACTCAGTTGAAGATTTTGCTTAAAAATATCCTACCGTTTTATCAGACCCAATTAGGGTTGACTGAAATATTGTCAGTTGAACAGCTCGTCCAGGTTTGTCGGACTTTAGACGCTCGAAAGGTAGCGGTAGAATCATACGTACCACCCCCCCGTAAGAATCAGACCTTGGAACCTGACTTGGCGTATGTGTCGTCTAGAGGCTCAACTTCTTCGTGCAGCTCTGTCGAGGCAAGTGATATGCGTAAGTGCTGGAATTGTGCGAAGGCTGGTCATATTTGCAGCCAGATGCCCTCAGCCTAGGATAAGGCGCTGTTATGGGTGTGGAACTCCTAATGTGATTCGTCCAAATTGTCCCCGCTGTTCGGGAAACGGCCAAAGGATGCAATAGGTGACCGTCTAATGCATCTCTCTTCTTTTCAAGCGGTCCCCCCTACTCAGAAAATAATTTTGGATTATATCTTGTCTCACGTTCAAGGCGACGAACGTCCCTATTTAGAAGTAACCGTTCTTGGTACCCCCATGCTAGGTCTACTCGACTCTGGGGCCTCGAGGACCATTGTTGGGAAATCCGGTTGGAATGTGTTGAAAGATTTAGGTTTTAACTTAGTCCCGCAAGTAACCACTTGTGTGGTAGCCAATGGTAATGTCTGTTCGAGTCCCGGCTATGTTGGCGTTCCTTTTCGGTTGCGTGATGAGATCAAGGTCATGAATATTTTGGTAGTCCCTAGTTTAGAACACCATTTGATTTAGGGTGCGGATTTCTGGCGCACTATGGGAGTCATTCCTGATCTCAGGAGGGATGAATGGAAATTTTCAACTTTACCCCCTTGTAACCTCGAAGCTGTGGTCCCTCAGGGAAACTTATCGCAAGAACAGAAACGTATTCTTGAAGTCGCCATTAGTGAATCCTTTCCGGAAGGTGTCTCGGAATCGTTAGGTTGTACTGCCTTAGTGGCACACGAGATTCATACTGAGAGTCCCCCTATCAAACAGCGGTACTATCCCATTTCCCCGGCTATGCAGAAAATTGTCAATAGGGAGTTAGACGAAATGTTGGCTCTTGGCGTGGTGGAGGAATCGAAGAGCCCTTGGTCATCTCCAATTTTATTAGTCCCGAAGAAGGACGGGTCGTATAGGTTTTGCGTTGACTATCGCAAATTGAATCAGGTCACGCAGAAAGATGCTTATCCACTCCCCTATGTCTCGGACACCTTGGACAAACTGCGCGATGCCAAGTTTTTAACTTCGCTTGATATTAAATCCGCGTATTGGCAGATTCCTGTGGCGGAAAGTTCTCGTCCTTTTACGGCTTTTACTGTACCTAATCGTGGGTTGTTTCAATTCTGTCGTATGCCTTTTGGTTTGCATAACGCCCCCGCGATTTGGCAGCGTTTCATAGATCGTGTGATAGGTATGGACTTGGAGCCGTACGTTTTTGTATATTTAGATGACATCATCATTGTGACCCCGACATTTGAACGTCATATAGAAATTTTACGAAAAACTCTTGACCGTATTCGAGAGGCTGGTCTTACTTTAAGCAAAGAAAAGTGTCAGTTCTGTAGGGAAGAATTGAAATACCTGGGTTATGTCGTTAATCATCTTGGACTTCATGTCGATCCTGAAAAGGTTAAGGCCATTCTAAATTTTGCGCAGCCAAAAACAATCACGGAAGTTCGTCGTTTCGTCGGTATGGCTAGCTGGTATCGACGTTTCGTACCCAATTTTTCCTCCATTCTTGCTCCCCTGACCGAACTCTTAAAGAAAAACCGCTCTTTTAATTGGACACAAACCTGCGAGGAGTCTTGGAATATGACCAAAGAACAATTCATCTCTGCTCCGGTGTTGTCTTGCCCCGATTTTTCACGCGAATTTGTCGTGCAGACAGATGCCTCGGATTTTGGAGTCGGTGCGGTATTGACGCAACAGTTTGACGTAGGTGAGAAAGTCATCGCATATTTGAGCCGCTCTTTAACCAAGCAGGAACGGAAGTTTTCCACGACTGAAAAAGAGTGTCTTGCCGTTTTGTGGGCTCTTGAGAAATTAAGGCCATATTTGGAAGGTTCTCATTTTACGGTGATCACGGATCACTACTCTCTGGTCTGGTTGAACAACCTTCAGACACCTTCGGGCCGGTTATCTCGTTGGATCAAAGTATGTCAAGCATTTTTTGACATCGTAACAAAACATCAATCAATCAATCTTAGACCTATGAAACCTCACCATAATAAATAAAATGAATGAAAAAAAGTGTTGCTTAGTGTTACTAACTGAAATCGTGAAGAAAATATGCGGGCAGTTTCTTCGCGTACTGAATGAATGTAACAGATTTCGGGATCACGTTTAAAAAATTCTAAGGAATAGTTCATAATTAATAATTAAGAATTGAATGCAAAGTGAAAAGAATGCGCCGGTGCGCCAAAAGTAGAGGTTGCTGAAGTTATGAACGTTGGAATTTGTTAAAGTTTTAATAGATCTGTGTTAATAAATCCTCACACACAAAACGAAATTATAATAATTAACATTTAAAACTTACGAGGTTGAAATGGAGTATGAACTTCCTAAAAACGCACATAACTAAACATTAAACAAATTAATTTTTCAATAACTAATTACCTCAATCGCTCTCGACCAAACTGTTTATTACGAAAACAAAACACTTTTTCATGACAGTAATATTGCCCATGATCCTAACAAGCTGCATGCATGGCAATTTACAGTAATAAAGGCATTAAAAACTTTCGGCTACGTGCGAACTTTGGTGCGGTGTTATTTTAAACAATTTATCATACCAAGATTTCAGAAGAAAAAGTTAAATATTAAATATGCAGAAAGAATTTTTCAACTCAGGTTGGTTGTACTTCCTGTACGGTGGAAAACTTTTTCATATTGCTAATTATGTTTCGAATAACTTCTTACGATTAAAAAAAAAGTTGTCAAGAATTAATCAAAACTTTCACTTCGCTGTTTCGAGCTGCAGTCGTGCCATTAACGACACCAGTCGGCTAAACGAATTCCAGAAGTAGGTCGAGGAACAAGTTCTCGTTGTTTTCGTATTTCCTGCGGATAAACAGGACCGACTACCAGATCCCGGCGAACTTTCGAATTACGCAATGAGCTCTGAGTCCTTAATAAGTCAAAATAAGCTTAAGCTGGGTAAACATAACTTAACCGCAGCTTGTTCCTTGTTGTTGTAATTACCTCACCCGAAGGTAAAACTTTGAGAGTTAGTGACTCTGCCTCTAAACGCTTCTTGCTCTGCAGTTAATTTTAGTGGAGAAGGTATTTTGGAAATCATGTGAATACTTAATCACATCTAACCGAATCGCGTGTTCATCTTTTTAACATGTCGTGCACTTACGTGGAAAAATAACTTCAGATTCCCGTATTTAGGCAGCCGTACAAAAAGCTCGAAATGGAATTCGGATAATTTTTTAGCTATTGTTGATGTGTACGAGGGTGTATTTTTATGTTATCTGCGTAGCCATAAAATAACAAAAACGACGAATTATTAAAAACTAGCTGTGACATTTAAAAGTACTTGTGCTAAGTAGTGTTTAATTTGTGCTGTTTATAGAAATTTAGAAAGGTTTATTTATTAATAAAATTAGTGAAATAACATCGCAGTGTCATAAAGTTCTGACAAAAGACGGCAATGATCCAAGAATTATTTATAAAAGAATAGTTGCTGCGTATGGAGAAGATACACTATCTTATAAACAAGTTAAATTTTGGTTTAAATTCTTTAGATGGGATAGATAATCAATTAACGATGACTAAAGTCCGGACGACTCAAGGAATCTCGAACTAAAGTCGAAAATTTGATACAGCAAGACCGACGTATGAAGGTCTCTGTTCTTGCTAATGAAGTCTGTATATCTGTACAAGTGGACACTTCTTTATATACAATGTAAATACAAACAGTATGTTAGTGTAACTGTGATTTTACTTACATGATACCTATATGTACATATAATAAACAATGTTGTAGGTAAAAAAAAATAATAAGGCCGTATGCACCAAACACTTAAACTGAGCTTAAATTTTAGTGACGTTTATAATTATAAAAAAAACTTCTCAGGCAGGCCATGAAAACATATGATGCAATGTAATTTTAATGGAGTAAAAGAAAGTTATAGCCTGCCTATGAAGTTTTTTATTTGAAAGCCTGATATTAAGTGAGGCTTAAAGTTAATCTGAGTTTATTTGTTCGATGCATATGGCCATAAGTGTAAGAAAATTTTGCATGACATTTTGAGTATGAAGAAGGTGTTTGCACAGTGAATTTCCAGATTGCTTACACCTAAGCAAAAACTGGTCAGAAAAGAAATTTCTCAAGAAAGTTGGCCGCGTTTGGAAAGCGAGAGAAATTTTCTTTCTCGAGTTATCACTTGGGTATATTACTGAGACTCTTCGACTGAACAGAAATCGATGGCAATGGGTTCATAAAGGCTCTCCATCACCAAAGAAAGCCAAAATACAATTTTCTGGAAAAAGAAACTGATGGCAACACTTTTCTTATTGAATATTTGCCGAGGGTGTTTAACATAAATGGAGAAGTCTATGGAAAAAAAATTGAAAATTGCTCTAGGAAAAACGCCCACATTCTTATTTCCAAAAAAACTGCTGCACGACAAATAATTGTCGAGTTCATAAAGCAAATAATGTCCAGTAGATAATGATTGTTGGTTCATTGAATTAAGACATCCACCTTACGGCCCTGACTTAGCTCCGTCAGACTTCTTTTTATTCTAAAATTTAAAAAAGCTTCCCAGGTGAAAGCGTTTTGTATCTGGTGAAGCACAAAGAAACTGTGAACAGTACTTTGCAGTTACCGAAGGAATTTTGTTTTGAGGGTACAGGAGAATTGGAATAAAGATAGAATAAGTTGTAAGTGTTGAAGGGAGTTACGTAGTAAGATAAAGGATTGTTAATGTGATACGTGTTTTTTTTTTTTTCTTTTTCATGGCTAGGTAGAATACGTCCTCCTAATTTATTAATTACTCCATAACAGAATATTAATTTAAATGTGCTCTGATATATTGACTTTTATATTTGATTCTAGAGAAGTTTGGCCAGAAAACGATTGTTTCGGAACGAATAATATGGCACCCGAAGAGGAATTTTTGGCTCTGAGAGACATTTTCTTCGCAGATTTAGGCGGTAAGTGAAATCTAAGTAATGCATGGATCATTTTCTTTGCAAACTGAAATTTCAAATTGTATTACTCGTATTGTGTGGATGTAAACCGTGTCAAATAAATATGGGATGCTTCAGTTTCGTCCAAGTTGCAATAATTCACAGTCGAAAAACTGCAACTGCGGCTAAATCGAAGCGTGTTCAAATATTAAGCGAACAATAGTTGAAAAGTTGAAACGGTTCGGCGAAGTCCGATGTCGAACAATGCTCGCTAATGCTGGATATTGAAAGTTTGATAACGGAGTCTAAAAGCTCGCGGATGGAAAGTTTGCATAATCCATAAAGCTTCGAGTACGCCTTGCATCCTCGCAGGGCGCTTTGCCTTGTATCTGTATATTTAAGCACTTGGAACAAAATCCGCCCGCCGCAATAAATCAAGTGTTTATTGTGTGGTCTTTTTTTCCGTCGTATTTTAGGGGTTCTGTTATTACTGGGCCTATTTTTATTACGCACAGACCGTGGTTCATCTAATTTGTTGCACTACCCCGCAATGATGTTTTATGAGTGTATGATTAGTTGTTTTTACGACATTATTTTCCCACAAAAGAATTCTACAAATAATTTAATGTGCATGTGTAGTATTAGGTCCGCCACAAAATTTTGTCACATTTTAAATTAAAAATACATATAAATTTTGAAAAAAAAAATCAATTTTACCACCACTTTGTTATGAATACAGGATGTCCATAAAATGTCGTACATAAAGTGTGCTGACATATTCCTTATTGAATTAGATGCACAAATATGGTATTAAAATACTTTTTCCGTTCTTCTGTAGTGGTTTCGTAAAATTTGATTTGCAACTGGTTAGGTACACACTCAAAAGTGTGCAATTCTCGAAGTACTTGAAGTGTTTCAACATAATTTTTAAATAATGGATATATGAGACAAAAGTAATTTGTTTTGTTAGGTATACAGTGATCTTGTAGTGACACTTTAGAGTTATTCGGGTTCTCATCAGGACAGTTCAGAACCGTCCTAGAACCGTCAGAAGCATAGGCACAACATTTTTTTTTCCTGACAATTTTTTTTCCTGACGGTTCTGGACCTGTCCTCGCGGGAACCCGAACAAGCCTTTTATGTAAAACCATATCGAATTGAAAGGAGTAATGGGTTAGGTACACTACAAGCAACTGAGCAGTTGACATTAAAACATTTTAAGAATGAAACAAATTTATTTAATAACATGTATTGCTACCATTACATGTAATTACAGATAACCTGCTTGGTAACGATTCATATAAACTTGTAACATCACCTAGGATTTCAGCCCATACCTTTTGAAGCACCCTATTACTCCAACAATATTGTGAAAATATATTTTATAATAGAAGTTATTGTAGTAAATGAGAGACGTCCACTTTGAAAAAAATCTTAAAGCCTATAAAAATCTCTCGATATTGCCAATGTGCAGTCTAAATTATTATCTAGTTTAGATATATACCTACCTTGTTAGTGTACATGATTAGGTCTACGTGAAAAAATCATCAATTATAAGCAGACAGATGCGGAAAGTAGTTATCACCTCCCACTACTTTTACATGCGGCAGTAGCGCCGAGCGCGGTCCTCATTCGAGCCGTGTAGACTTCGCAGTATTGTTGATATATTGAAGAGGATCGTTTGAGTTTAAAATTACACTTGCAGACACATAAAAAGCTATTGTTTTTTAGGCGTATAATTTTGTTAACTGCAAAACAAACAAATCTTACCCGAGAAAATTTAAAAACACTACTTACTTAGAATCGGATACCTAAAAATCATTTTGAACTCTTTTCGCACAATTTTTTTATAAGCAGTCAAATTCTCGCAAAATTTCATTGCAGTGATTCATTCTTCAAGACGAATAATAAAGCAGAGTAATAGAAGAAAGCATACCTATGCGTTAAAAATCAACGAGAATAATTAATTAAAGAAACATTTAAATAAATGAAAAATAAAATTCATACTTTCAGCGTAAAACTGAACCGTGGGATATTTTTCAGTCGTGGTTAGTAGTCACGTTGTTGCATCGAACGCACGGTTCGAGCGTACGGCCATAGCTTACGGCACTGGACAAACATACGATCTCGATTTGTGATCCTGGTGGGAGGTGTTCCGTGACGTTTCAACACTTTTAGCATCCCTATAATTATAAGTATTCGGAAAGAATTAAAGATGTAACGCAGTTTAAATTTTAAGGTAATGTTTTTAATTATATAGGTCTGTGGTTTATACACTTCATTTTGCCGGCGGGGTATCAGACCTGAAAGGAGCTCCTGAAATATGCAAGGATCGATAAGCGGAGTCAAGTCAAATATCTCGGGCTCTATCTCGCTGCATATAAAGCACGAGTGCAGAAAATAACTACGCGGCGGCTCGTTAATAATGAACGCATTCAATTTTCGCAAATTTTGGGGTGCGATTATGTCCGGGGTGCCCGGTTGAAATCGTGGAAGCGGCAAATATAAGAGAGAGGTATATTAGATCAGGTACACTCGATAACAGAGTGCCAGTGGCGAGGGAATACACAGACTTTGCGCACTGTTGCCGCAACGGAGAAGGCCTTCCGGCCTTAGCCTGTGAGTTGGGGGAGGCTCGTGTAAACACGTGGAAATTTACATTATTCTTGCGTTGACTGAAATCTTATCTAATAAAACAACAAAATTGCCATCAAAAAGGCATAAAAGAAAATGAAATTGTGATGCTTTTAATTAAGGTTTTTGTAATTAAATTATGTTTGTCTGACGTATGCATATACATTTTATAACATGTAAATTTCGTAATTTTACTAAATAGAGAGATATTATGATTTGTTGACATGAAATATTAATTATTATTATAAAGTCTTTTAGATATCCATCTTTGGTTTTATCAGACTCACAGTTTTATCAAGATAGAAGAATAAATGGTAAAGCCATTATCTTTACATACTCCTGTGATATAAAGAAAAGGTTTAAAAAAACAGATAAACAGAGGCAATTACAACAATTTCATGTTATAGCGGTCGAGGTTACACCACATATTAGAGCAGCAAGCGACGCGCAAAATCAAGTTGCTGATTCATTTGTTTTTCCGTATAAATACCGATGCAAAGCGCGTCTCCGACACTTTTTAGTTCTATTTTAAACGCGAAACTCTTTTTACTTTATGCTTCGACTTGAACGAACAACTATGTGCCTCTACATTAAAACGAGTGTGAACATTGAAAAGAAATTAAAGTGAACAAGGGCAATTTGATTCGTGAGTTATTTAATTACTTATTACTAGGGATGCACCGATATGGGTCTGGCCGATAATATTGGCCGATTTTAAAAATTATAACACAACACTGAATGGTTTATCGTACTCCATGATAAATCCACATAATATGATCCGTTCAATGCCCACCATGATACTGAAATTTAATTACAACACAATAATTTAATTAATTTTGTCGTTATGCATTTTAAGTACAGTTTTCAGTCTACTTTTAGGGCCGGTATTATAAAGCCAAGTTAGCTTTAACTATCGCACAGTGGGCCAAATGACCATCAAACGCGGACAAAATTATTTATCGATATAAAAATATTTGCACGTGTTCGTAAATGATGCAAGAGCTGATTATATTTCTGTTCAATGGTATTATTTAGAAAAATACATGTAAGTATAATTTTAAAAGAGCTTTCAGTCACTATCACTATCTGATAAAGTTTTGCTGGATTCTTCCGATATATCTTCTGACATGACGTTTACTAAAACGTCCTCTTCTTCGCTGGGAGGAGCTAAAAGCTGCAGCACTTCATGGAAAGATTCTTTCTAAATTTCTGAGGCAACTTTCTTAAAGATGTTATATAAGGATCCGATGAAACGAGCAGTAAATTTAGTAAGTCTTGATTTGTCGTTTCCCTAGAAGTTTTCCTAGTGTGACTCCTTCTATAAAGCTTTAAGTCTTTATTCCGGCATTCTTGCGCTTCTTCAGAAAGCTGTCCCATTGGAAGTAAGGCATGAGCAACTATATCCGAGCCATGAATTAAAATCTTATGCATTGAAGCAGGCATGTAATACCACGGATATAATTGTACATATAATTTGGCTGTTTCAAATGCATAATTTCTGAATGCTTCTCGGTCCAAAACGAAACCGGAAGAGATGGCTTCCAATATCACTGCACATCTTTTAAGCAGCCCTTCGTGAATCCCCGTAATTTTTGCAGAGATTTGAAAGTTCTTAAAGAACCGCCGAGCCGTGTTGCCATCGTTTGAGGTACCACTACCTCCAGGTTTTAAATGATCAACTAATAGCCCTAATTGATTTTTTAAATCTTGTTGTATAATTTTTTTCTTATTTTCAAACAAGTTTTTCTCCTCGGGTTGTCTAACTTGCCACTTTTTAAAATCCATGCGATAGGAAATATGAATAACACATTCAAAAAACCTTATCCAGACGTGCAATGGTGACAAACCAGAACGGTAGGTAGTTTCATCGACGTCTCTTGCACGTACTGCTTCCAGGTCGTTCATTTTTGTAGGCGTTGCGTTACAAATATAGCATTTCTGGACTGATGTTGTTGAAGTAATGACCTATTCAAGACAAATAATAAGTGTGTTAGTTGCTTATGGAAAAAAGACTTATATTTTAACTGTTTATTAGTACTTGTCTTGTTTGTCGTAATCGGATTGCAGAATTTAACAATGTTTTTTCAAGAATTAGTTTGCCGTTTTTTATATTATAAAGTACGTTCTCTTTCTGACTCGAAAGTTTTTTTAACTACCTAATATCATATTTAGTTAATTTTACATGCAATTTTCACTTTTACGCTGCAGTTCGTGGTCGCATTATACGTGGAGTCCCACGCCGCGCCGGCAGCAGTGAGTCAGTGACATGGTGAATAGATCATAACTTTTGCATTGGCAGATTTTGGCAGCCAAATTTTTTAGACGTCAATCAGAATAGTGTCCCTAATATTTTAAAAAACGAAAGAGAGTTGGGTCTTGTTGGGCAAATTTTGTAGCTCAACTAAAATTTGACTATGTTAACTTTTTTTACTTGAAGTTGCAAATTATATAAAATTCTATATTTATATACAACACTATAGTAAAACTCTAGCACAACAACAAGTACTAACCTTGGTTTAATCGATCCATAATGTTTTAAACTAATAAAACAGGACCAAAAGTCTTCAAAACACGAACAACGCACACACAGAACTTACGAGCGTACAACTGAAGTCGACGAGTACGCGACTTGGAGTACTTATAAAATAATCGGTACAGGGTATTATACCCTTATTAATTAGTCATCGGATAGCTGAAACATTCCTCTGCGTATTACTCATACTTTAAGCCCCTTACAGAGACATGCCAAATGTCGAATTTTGGCCACAAATGCAGGTAATTTGGCCCACTGTGTATCGGTTTAATCCGATGGTAACAATTGTGGACACATTTGTTGTTATGGCAATAAATTGGGAGTTAAAGTTAATTTGCTTTTATAATCCTGGGCCTAAGGGCCATATGCACCAAACACTTAAATCGAGCTTAAATTTGAGTGACGTTTATATTGTGACATTTTAGTTTCATAACATTGTGTAAGTCACAATCTAAGTGACGCTTAAAGTTAAGCTGAGTTAATTCGTTAGATGCATACGGCCATTAGCAAGTCAACTGAGCGATTAAACGTAAACGTTAATCAGATGTATCGAGAATATCTCCGTACAGGAATTCGAAATTGTAAATGTCCAAATTACTGAAGTGACAATTTATAGTCATCATTTCGTTGATTTAAAGTGGAAGAAAGTTAGTTTTTTTTATTTCTAAAATGTCAAGTTGACGTACGTGAAACATATCGGTTAAAAATTGTCCGATACCGATATCACAAAAACAGGCCGATATATCGGTCACCGATATGTCGGTGCATCCCTACTTATTACTAGAGACTTGCAGATTCAATTCAGTTTTCATTGGTATGACATGACTAGTGGTTACGATTACCCATTACGATTACGCGATTACCTACGAACAACAGACCATCGAGCGGCTCATTCTTCATTATTTCTTCGGTTGTGAATTACCTCTGTCATTTAATTGATATCTTGGCAAAATAAATTAAATAACGAAAAGAGACTAGAGAAAATGTCATTATGTGAATTACGGCGAACACCATATACCCTTGGAATGAAAGAAAAAATAAAAAAATTTCTAAATATAACGATTTTCGAAATTATCAACAAAACCTAACAATATTTGGTGCCATTCAGCAAATGAATAACATAGTATGTTACGTTAACTTTAAATTTAATTTTGCTGATACTTAGTTTTTATTTTTTGTTAATCATTTTTAACAGGCTTCCTGGTTTTGCTAATTTAGATTCATTCGTTACAGTGTGAATATTTTTGGCCTCTATATTTGGTTTTGGTACCACAGTGCAGTCTCATATTTCTCAGGATTTGTCAATCAGTTCTCTATGCAGTTTTCTCTGAAATTATTATTAACAAAACATTTCGGGAGTGTTTGATTTCTGCATTCTATTTACGCAGATGCGGGCAGAATCAATGATCTGAGGTCACGCGTGTCTCAGGGGTCCTCTCGCGGTGAATGTTCCTCTCGTCTTCAGACAAGACGTGCGCATGCTGCGAAATTTATCGGCGGGATACCGGGATCGTTTCGCTCTGCATCAGCGTCACCGGGAAACTCCGGTTTTCTCGCCGATTATTAATTTATTTTATGGCTTCTGTAGTTCGGCATTAGCGCTTAGACCTCACGAAAGTATCGGAACGTGACAATAACGCTTTTATCTTTGCCAATTATGTTCAAAACGGCATTTCGCATTTATTAAATTCCGCCCCACATTACGGATTCTATTTATCGGAGATGTAGCGCTGCGCCGCAAGATTGAATTCTACTATTTCGTTAGCGTTATACGTTTAGCTATAATGAACGTCGTTGAATTGAGTGCTTGCTCATTAGCAATTTAAATAATTCACCTTTCTCTACGATCTTAGTATTTGATCTTCACGTAAAGTTTTATACAACCTAATTTTCTGTATTCGTTTTATTAAAGAATCTTAATTTATACGTACATTTTTATATTTCTTTTTGAAGAGAAATTTTTATCCCAAAATACCTGCACTTAACATGAATAAATAATGTCAAATTTTTTATTAATTTTACCTAAAATCACAAAATTATATTCAAAAAAGTCTTATGCTACCTTACGTTAATTTTATTTCAGTTTAAAAGTCCCTTCAAATGACTTAACGTAACAAAATTAATTACTAAATTCAGGTTTGAAGCATTTCTTTGTAATGTAAATATGTACTTAAAATTCGAAACTGAAACTAATTAATATGTTTAATTATGAACTGTAGATCATTTAAATTTAGAATTACTATGTTTATATTAATAAACAGTGCATTGAAATGTTTAATTTATGTTACATTAAGTGATTATGAACGGGGTATGATACTATTGCTTTTTTTGGTTCTTAAGTAACGTTAATCTCAGTAGCATTAATCGTGAGTAGTGTACAAGGTGTTCTTCAAGTTCGTACAAAAAAATTAATGGCGTATTTGGTAATAGATATTCTCACAAATGCACCAAAATTAAAACGAATGCTCGTCCGGACCTGTACCGACCTTTAACAAGTACTTATACATTGACAGTATTTCTGAACGTCTTTGACTGTGAAGGAATTTTCCTGTTGATAATACTGTTGGTTAATGCGTAATAAGCACGCCAGGCTTTTCCATGCTGCTTATGACCGACGAAGGGATTGGCGTGCTGGACCAGTACTGTCAGTCCAGTCCCATCAGGCCAAACTTGTCAGTAATCCCGCTAATGTTCGGGTAACTAATAGGTGGCCATACATTAGCAGTATTTTTGACCGTCTTTGACTGTGAAGGGATTTGCCTGCCAATAACACTGCTTGTTAGAGCGTAACGCGCAGGCCAGACTTTCCAGCTGCGACCCTGACTTGCTCCCGCAGCAGGCCTAGCATTGGCCCGCGACACCATTAGACTCACATATGCTTAAATAACATGTGGTCATAAAGTCCCGGCATCCCAGTAGGCTTTGGAAGTGTGAACGCATGTCTTTTCTTAAAGTAATTGATTAATCAGAATGACATTTCTACTTAATCAATCGACACATGTCAAAATGCTGCAGGCTAAAGAAACGTGTATATTAACGAAAAATTCCAATAGTGAAGCATATTCATAAAAGTTGTTGAAAATGGTGCCTATTTTGCTAACGGCAAAGATTTACACGTCGCTTCATATTGTCGAATTCTAATTTTAATGTGACACATACAAATTATAAACGTCATTTAATTAAGAAAGGACGTACCCTTACACATCCAAGGCCTATTATGGTGACGGGACTTTATGATAACATGTTATATTAGGTCTGTTCCAACATCACGTTCTGACGGTTTCGAAACCGTCAAAAAGATGCACTCATCAAAGTTTTACACTTGATAAAGTTGTCAAAATCGATCATTATTTCGGTGGACAACTGATTATGACGGCTTCGAAACGATTAGAAAGTGATGTTGGAACAGAGATATCAGTAGTAGATAGTTAAGCTGAGAACACGTAGTTTCTTTTAAAAATAGATACCGTTTTTTGGACAAACGGTTTTTAACTGAATTTATTCAGTTGTATGAAACGTCTCCATGTTTATGGAAAATCAAGTCTAAGAAATATTTAAATAAAAATTTGAGTTTTCTTTTTTAGTAACCAATTTTTAGTCAAACTACACCGTTTTTTTACTTTAGTTTTCTTTTTAATAATATGTAGCTTGCGATACGGAGAAGAGCTTTTCTTTTTGTATTCATCTTGCTAACATAATATGTAATACGCTTACTAAATTTTCAACGTGTTGAAAGTCCACGGGATAAGCAAACGTACGAGATTTACGACAGACTTGCACCACTAACATGAAGTATTGGCCCCTCACGGGATAAATCAACGGCTTTGCCCGTCATTTTTATTTTTGTGTTAGTGGCCGTAGAAAGGGTTGGTCCGCGACGGGCCAAAACTATCAGTCCGATCCCGTCGGACCAAGCCTGTCAGTGATCCCGTTAATGTATGGGTAGCTATTGTTTCGCCATTATGCTGCGATTTGGTTGTGTGTTTTTTTGCTGCTATCTTTATAAAAAATCAATTAAGAACTTCATCCTGGACAGCCATTATTTCATATTTGAGATGTCAGATAACAATATGTCAGACAACAGATGTCAATAACTTTTCTAAATAATATTTTCGGGTATCTTGAAAAATAAAGGTACCTACTTTACTGTTACCTCGATTTCAAATATTTTGATCTCCTCGGTATGCGGTATTCAAATTTTGATAAGTGAATTTTGAGTTTGGGAAGATACACTAACTTTCACAAAGAATAAATTTTTATGAGAAATTAATAATAAAAAAGTTTCCATCCAAGAAATCAAAATATTTTAAGTCTACATAAGAGTGAAGTAACTTTATTTTTTCAAGATACGCGAAAATGTTCTGCAAGTTTAAAATTGAGTACTCCATTGCCAAGCTTAATGCCCTTATAATACTTTTTAATTTTTATATGTCCAAAATGGCTGAACGTAAATGAGAGTTAATATTTTACATAATTCATCCGAGGTTTACATAACTAATATTAATGAAATCGTAAATACACACGAAAGCTTCGAATTATGCGAGAACGTTGCTTGTTCGTTCAGGCAAGCGGCGTAATTGAAAATGAAAGTCTGTTTGTGTGGGATCCATTCAATCCCGAATGACCCCTTTATTTTGAATTAATAATGGTTAATTCAGCCACTTGTTCTAAATTGAAAAACATTGAATAGGTGGATGTAAATTGTGAAATTTTTTGTTTTTGAGTTGTTCATTTTGCCCAATAAAATACATGGCTCACAAAAATTTACGGGTAGGTATGTCATAAAATGATAACAAATTTAAAAAAATTAATTTAACACAATTTTTCAGTTTCAGTATTTTTAGTTTTCATTATTTTTATTCATAGTTTTTCGCCGCGGCTGTATACTTACCGTAACTTACGTAATATAGATTACCAACAATTTTATGATAATTTACGCTCCATACCTTGGAATAATTTATACGATTTGATTGAGTTAAATGACAAAGTTACATTTATACAGGATAACCTCCTAACTCTATTTGATATTTTTGCTCCATATAGAACCGTTAGAATCAGTAAAGTTCCGGCTCCTTGGTTAACTGATGCCATCAGACGTATGATAAAATTGCGTAACAACGCACTTAATAAATTCAAACACTCTAAATCCATTGCTAATTGGAATCACTATAAAGATTTGCGTAATTTTGTTAATAGTGCCGTTAGACGCGAGAAGAAGGCATATTTAAAATATATATGTGGTCAGAATAATCAAAAATTGACATGGCAAACACAAATCTTTAAATGTTACCAATTCTAAATTTCAGGAACCTCTGCCTAATGCTTTCAGTAACCCAAATGAAATAAATCTGTCTTTCTTGAATTCTGTGCGTGCAGTCAGCAGCGACATTGATTTAAATACCTTATCGTTTTATCTAAATAATCGCAGTAACAATCATTATCCGCTTTTTAAGTTTCATACGGTTACTGAAGACGTGGTAGAGAAAGGAATTTTTAGTATTAAGTCAAACGTGTGTGGTTACGATGGTATCTCTATGGAAATGATTAAGTTGTGTTTACCATTCTTAAGTAGATATATCACTCATGTAATTAATCTTTGTTTGATCCGTGGTGAATTTCCAGAAGTGTGGAAACGTGCTTTGGTGACGCCGATTGCAAAAGTAAAGCAAGTGACGTCTTTCAGCGATCTACGGCCCATCTCACTTTTGCCCATATTATCGAAAGTCCTCGAAAAACTAGCGGTTGACCAGGTTAGGGAATATATTAATTTAGTTAATATATTGCCTCCCACGCAATCGGATTTTAGATCCGGACACAGTACTAGTACTGCCTTGCTAAAAGTTACAGACGATATACTTAGAGCTTTTGATAAAGGTGATTTAACTGTTCTTGTTCTTATTGATTATTCGAAAGCGTTTGACACTATTAATCATAAAATGTTGTGCGCGAAATTACATTATTTTGGTTTTAGAGATTCGGCTATAAAGTTTATTTCGTCTTATGTAAGTAACAGATTGCAGGCCGTCCCTGTGAATGGCATACACTCAAATTTTGAGGCTGTTGAGTTGGGAGTTCCTCAGGGCTCTATTTTTGGTCCCCTTTGATATTCCCTTTACACTGCAGATTTTTATACTAAAGTTAAAAATTGTAACGTTCACTTTTATGCTGATGACACTCAGCTATATTATAGCTTTAAAGCATCAGATTTACACATTGCTTCTGATTTGATTAATGAAGATATTGAACAACAATGTCAAATTTCTGTTTCTCACTCGTTGCATATTAATCCGATAAAATCAACGGCAACTGTTTTTGGTGGGTCTAAACATCGGCAAAGGGCCATAGACAGTGAAATTCACAGTTAATAATGTTCAATTGACTTTCAGTGAATCTATAAAAAACTTAGGCGTTTTCTTTGATAATGATTTAAGATTTTCGTCTCATGTCAAGAAATTGATTCAAAAATCATATTCAACTTTAAAGCGTTTATACATGAATAGACATTTTCTTACTACTAATCTGAAAATTCAATTATGTGATGTGCTAGTTCTATCTTGCTTCAATTACTGTGATACTGTCTATGGCCCCTGTTTGGATGCTCTATCTAATGCAAGAATTCAAAAAATCCAAAACTCGTGCCTTCGATTCGTTTATGGATTGAGGGGAAGGGATCATGTATCTTATAAATTAAAGGAGGCTAAATGGCTAAATATGCGAAATAGAAGATTGCTTCATATGGCCTGTTTAATTCATAAAATTTTTGTAACTTCATGTCCTTCTTATCTTAGTGTTTTACTAATACCTAGATACAGGCTACATGATTTAAGTTTAAGACGTACTAGTGGATTACATATCCCTATGCACAATACTTCCCTCTTCGAAAGGTCCTTTAGTTATAATTCTTCAATAATTTATAATAAAATATCCCACGATCTCCGTATGTCGACGTTGACTATTTTTAAAAAAGCTTATCGAAATGAGCTCTTTAGTGTACAACAGTGATTGCCCATTGATATAAATGTATTTCCGTACTGGATGTTTTTTGTTTTTATTTTCATTATTATTTAAGACATGTATTCTTGATGATATTTGTTATACTATTTTTTCTGAGGTTGGTTGAGTGGTAGAACAGCTTCAGCTGAACTCCGCCAACATAAAATAAACACGTATTATTATTATAAATTTCGCTCATTCTGATTTCATAAATGTGATGATTGTGGATAAAACGTTGTATTGCATGCGTGTTTTAGATGCATTTTATCCACTTAAGAAAATGCTATCTAAAACACTTATACAATAAATAACTATTATGATCGCGTTGTGCGACCCTTGAAACATCTGCATGTTCTTTTATTTATTGAGTTTTGTAAAAAGTAGTACCTTGGAAATGGAAAACTCACGTAAAGTCTGTACTTTGATGACCGAGCGTACCGTAGTAGTTAATTGACAGTAGATATGAGCGCTCGTTCCAATGATTATTGATATACTTCTGTCTTGAATATTTCATGGCATTTTATTGTTTTGATGACTTATCCCCATTTCATAACATTTTAGAATTATACACATTAGTACGGTTTGTATTCGTCGATGGTGAAAAACAACGCCTTTTAATTTTTGGAGGATAACTCTATTTAGTTTTCTCAAATATAAAGAAGCGCAACAAAATATAAGTTGATTTCATAATATTCTTTTTTCTTTCTATTTGCTTTGCGCAGCAATGCTGCTTGTCTTACGGCCGTAAGCCATTCCAGACAATTACGAAGTATGTTTTAAGCTGGGTCTTAACCTTTAAACAGCACAAACATCCATTGCTAATGGTAGGATTCGAACCTACGCCGCCGAGCGACACGACTTTCCAAGTCGGCTAGGCTTGACCGCTAAGCCACTCGGCGACCCTTCATAATATTCCATGCCTCAAAAAGTTATACAGTCCGAGTCTCTAACTTGGAATAAATTCGATAAAGCAAAGACAGGTTTTTTTTCGGAAATATGCTCGAACACGTCGATTAGTATTTTAAATTGCGCTCTTTTCATCTAAGAACATTTTATACAGCGTGTCCCAAATTTGAGATATGACGTCATCGACTATTTTTTTTAATGGCAATCCTATTTTTCATGACTATTCTTAAAGTGTATAATCAAGTTACACATGCGTACCAAATTTCAAATTTTTATTCCTTGTCATTTGAAAGATATTTAACAAACATTAACTAATTCAAAAAATGAAGAAATCTGAAACTCAATAGTCATAAATTCACTTCACTAAATGCTCAAAATGTTGTCCATGTACTAACTGACAATACCCTAAACGGAACTTAAACTCGTTTTGAACATTTCTAATTACTTCGGCGGAAATTAGCCTACACTCCTGTCTTATTCGTTCTTTCAACACCTCAATATTTTCTGGTTTGGTCTTAAAAACTTTGCTTTTCAAGTACCCCCATAAGAAATAGTCCAGCGGTGTTAAATTCGGAGACTGGCTGGCCATTCAAAGGGTCCTCTTCTACCAATCCATCTGCCTGGAAATACATCATCCAGATACTCACGGACAGGTCTTGCAAAATGAGGAGGAGCACCGTCTTATTGAAACCAGATGTTTCTATTTGGGACATCAGCTTCAACCGGATCAGGAAACAGAGTAGCCGAATTCGGAACCAGTTCTTCCTGTAAGAATTCTAAATATCTCGCTCCATCGAGATTTTCTTGGAAGAAAATTGGTCCTATTACTCGATCACCAACAATCCCTGTCCAAACATTTACTTTTTCTGGATGTTGAGTGTGGCCTTCCCTCATCCAGTGTGGGTTGTTGTCTGCCCAATAACGACAATTTTGACGATTTACCTGACCATTTAACATAAACGTTGATTCATCAGAAAACAGGACGTTTTCTATGTTTAGAAAATTTCTGTTTAGTAGATCCATCATTTGTTCGCAAAACTGGAGTCTTCTATCCGGATCATCTTCGGCGAGTTCCTGGAGAATTGCCATTTTATAAGGATGCAATTTTTGCGCTTTAAAAACTCTTGCCACTGACGACTGGCTAATTTCGACTTTCCTAGCTATCTGCCTAATGGGCACATGACAATTTTCTTGAACAGAGAGAAGTACATTAAGTTTGACCTCCTCATTGAGCGCACTCTGACGATGATTATTGGTTTTTCTTAAATGCCCGTTTTCCCGAAACTGTTTTTCAATCTTGCTTACGGTACTTTGCGATATGGGTGGTAAAACAGGATATTTCTCTCTGAATAAGTGAATAACTTCATTTTGTGTTCTTGTCCTATCTCCGTAGCCAATCATCATTAAAATTTCAATCTTGTGGGTTTCACTTAAGTAAAGCATTTTGGCCGATTTTTCAACAAACGGTGTTTATCACAAGACGACAAACTAATAATCTCTTCACTCAATACGAGTCGAATGCGATGCTGCTTTTTTTACTTGTTCTTAATAACTTAAGTGTTCTTATAACATTGTGATAAGACGTCAACCCAGTTTGACAAAAAATTAGTTGATGTTTGTTAAATATCTTTCAAATGACAAGGAATAAACATTTGAAATTTGGTTTACATGTGTAACTTGATTATACACTTTAAGAATAGTCATAAAAAAATAGGATTGCCATTTAAAAAAATAGTCGATGACGTCATATCTCAAATTTGGGACACGCTGTATAAAATGTTCTTAGATGAAAAAGAGCGCAATTTAAAATACTAATCGCCGTGTCCGAGCATATTTCCGAAAAAAAAACTGTCTTTGCTTTACTGAATTTATTCCAAGTTAGAGACTCGCACTGTAGTTCCGTAAATACGAAAGACACCAGGCAAGAAAAACTTCCGGCGACCGTTACTTTTTCTTGAAATAATTTGGGGGAGATGAATCTTTATCTCATTATCTCCCACATTTCGTCTCCCTTTTTTAATTTAATTTAAAATAAAGTGCGGATGGTATCTTCCGTATTTGTGAGGATTATAACATAACTACATATAACAGATGAGTTACATATGTCGAAAAGAACAAATTTTATTGAAAATTGTTTTTTCTACAACCGTGTCTAAAGTAGATACTTTAAAGGTTAATTTTAGTTTGTAAAGTGTCACTTTTTAAAAACCAGTGCATAAAAAGTTCTTTATAAACCCTAGTGCGTAAAAAGTAAAATGTAAAATGGGTTACCTATTTTTAACTGTTGCATTAATGTTTTCAAAGCATTTTATAACCTAAATATAGATTAAAATAAAGTAAAAAACTAGAAAGAATGTAATTACGAACATAAACAAAGCAGTTGATAAAAAAATGTGAAATCTGTTCGGTTGTAGAAAAAATATTTTACAGCGTGCAACATTGATATAGATTTCTTCAATAACTCCTTAACTATAGATTGTAAAAGAAAATATCTTGTATAAAAGTTATCGACTATAACGAGTTCTATATTAGTAAATTATTTTCACATACACAACATGTTCCATAAGTGAGTTATCCACCAAACTTATACTCTTTTAAATGGAATGTACAAATTTTTATTTCACATTTCGATAGATCTCTTAAAAGTAAAACATTTTTATTAATAAATTATAACTCTAAATCAAAGCATTCACAATCTCTAGCTATTCAGTTGGATGAAAGAGCTGAAATGGAGTAGTATTTTATTCATAATTAGCGGTCAAAATAATTATTTTTACTGTGCATAACTAATTATTATAAATATCTAGTAGAATAATCTATATGAGTAATAGTAACATCTTCCATGTGTGTATACACAGTAACAATTGAAACTTAAAAGTTAAATTTTCTTTAAAAATTTAAATGAGACGGCCTACACATTTTGACACATTTGAATAGCTCGTCAAAATCTATTTCTAACGTATGTAAAATGTATTAATCTAAAGCATATGGTTTCCGACTTTGATCGAGATATCTGCACTCACATTTACAACTTCTAATAAGAACAATATTTCAAGAAAATAAACAAAAAGGAAAGGGCAAAATCATAATTATCTATTAAATCTAGACGAAATAATATCTTTTATAAATAATCTGATTACATAAAACCAACTACTTGCTAAAATACAAACAAAATCCTTCAAAATATAATTTTAACCCTACGAAGATATTTACTCATATTTTTTATTCATAGCAATTTTATTTATTGAGTCTTCAGTCGTTAATTGGAGTCTAAATACAAGCTATAGTACACCTCATTACAATAAATAAATAATTTAAGGTTCTAAAAGACTTGCAACTTAATAGACTTAAGGCCTATAGAGGTGGCCCAATAAACAAATATTTCGTTCAGGAATTGACTCGCATATCGATGATAATTAATCAGTGCACTTCCTGTTGGCACTAACCAAATACGACTTCATTTTAAAAAATAAAATGAGAAGCATTTGCAAAAGTCAGCCAGAAAACTAGCAGATATTCAAGACACCAATTAAAATGTCAATATTTCGTTTAGATTTAATAGATAAATGTAATAGTAACCTTTTCATTTTGTTTATTTTCTTGAAGTAACTGAAGTTGTAACTGTAAGTGCAGATATCTCGAAAACTATAAGCTTTAGAAAATACATTTTACGTTTGTTCGAAATAGAATTTGACGAGCTATTCAAATATGTCAAAATGTGCAGGCCGTCCCACTTAAAATTTTTGAGGAAATTTAACTTATAAATTTCAATAATTGTTCGTGAGCAAACTCGCCTGGAAAATGTTATATTACCTATCGAGGTTATTCTACTCGATATTTATAATTAGTTATGCACAGTAAAAATAATTTTTTTCACCGGTAATTATGAATAAACTACTTCTACTTTTCAGCTCTTTCATCCAATTGCATAGTTGTAGATTGCGAATGCTTTGATTTAGAGCTATAGTTTCTTAATAAAATATTTATTTTTAAGAGGTCTAGATGTAAAATTTGTACGTCCCATTTAGAAAAGTATAAGATTTGTGGATAACTCACTTATGGAACATGCTGTGTATGTCAAAATAATTGACTAACATAGAACTCATTATAATCGATAACTTTTATACAAGATAATACTTTCCTTTATAATCAATAGTTAAGAAGCTATTGAAGAAATCAATGCCAAAGATACACGCTCTATACAGCACTGGTGTAAGTTATTTATTTATTTATTTAGAACGGCTAAAACGCGTCGGCTGACATGCGATACTTGCGAATACCTTTAAAGACACTTTTCGTTCGAGGTAAATACAAAATTTTATTTCATACTGGACTCTTATCGTGTTAAATTAGTATGAAAATTAATTTTGAGATTTATTTTACACAAATAATCTGTAATGATTAAAGTGCGCGATGAGCAACTTCCATAGCAATACACAATGGTCCCACAATTACGAAATTTTTGGACAAAATTCTGAAAGTAATGAATTTGGTCCAAAATAAGTTCGTGGTTGCAGGAAAAATAATGACAAAAATCCCATTGATAAATTGGGGTGTTCTTCAAGGGTGGAAATTAAAATAACTAGATAAATTCTGAAATATGTTAAATTTGTTAACGAAAATATGATAAATATGTTAAATTTGTTAACGAAAATATGATTAACAGTAGAATATTTTGCAAAGAATATATTTTTGCCTAAAGTCAATTAATAAAAACGTTACTTAGATATGTGCAATAATTAAGAAATTAGAATTTTATAGACAGACTATAGTTAAAAATTATAAATTTTTTACGTACAATTGATATTGTAACGATTTTAAGGGTTCTTTTTATTTTTATTTTAAAACAAAACACGAAATAGTTAATAAACGAATTTATTTAAAAGCAAACTAATTAACACTAACATTTATTTACAAGCTTAACGCTGGATTTCACAAACGTCACTTAACTTTAATCATCGATTAAGAATAATCATTCCTATACCTTCAATACATGTAACCATGGTAACGTTTACTTTTAACGGATGATTAATTTTAAGTAACGTTTGTGAAATCCGCCATAAATCTAGTTTATTTTAACCGCCGAGCGAACAATCTACGCGACTTTAATTCCGAACTGTCTAACGCTGAATTTCTTCCATTCACCGGCCGCGTGCTTTTATAGCCGGGGTTGTTTTTCGCGAACATTCGAGCTCGCGACAGAATGTCTAGGGTTGAGTCCACCGCTGACGTGATATCGGAGCGCCTGCGAAGTTTCTGGTCTAAGGCGCGTCGGCGATGACGCAAGAGACAGACTGACGCCGGCTGCTGTCGGCGAATCATTACAATATTAAAAAAGTTTTTCCTCGTCAAGTCGATTCGTGGACACATTGTATATTATTATATTTATTATAAGTTGCGTGTTAATGCGCGTTATGAAATTTGTTTCATTCATTTAAGAAAGAAGGTGACTATTTATTTACGAAAACCGCATGTTGAGGACTTTCGAGGAAAATTTTATGACAATATAAAGTAGTAAAATATATCAAGATCTGTCAATCTAACGAGTCCTTATAAAACATATCCTGTAAGATATATAAAATTTAACATTTTAAGCGATAGTAAAGCACTTGCCTTAAGGCACTTCCCTGCAAGATTGCGATTTAATTGTTCAATATTTACAACTATAAAACCTTACAGGAAAACTGATACAAGTAACACTGACGCTCTCTCAAAAACAAATAATGAGGTGCAGGGTGGATTAATCGGATTACTGCAGGTAAAATATTATAATGGAATTTGTACCAATTGATAGCCGATATATTTTTTAGAAAGGTCGAATGATATAGCGTATTTATAAAATCGATTTTTGGCCAACTTTTTGGAGTTCGGTTCCACTGTGCAATGGAATTGTTTACAAACGACAAGCGAATTAAAGTCACATCACGTTTTGCTTTATTATGACGATTTTTAAAATTAAATTTTAAAGATTTATTTTTTGTACTATGTCACTTTAGAAACCAGTATGAAATAAATAAAATTTTGTTTTTATCTCGAACGAAAAGTGTCTTTAAAGGTATTCGCAAGCAATTTCAGCCTCGACTGAAATACCTCGGCTGCAAACACCTTGTTCATACTTTAGAGCTCAACTTTTCGGTCTTGATAAATAAATAACTATTTTCTTGGACTGTGAAAATATTTTCTACTTCCAACTGTAACTCTTCATCGTTCGAAAACCTTTGTCCACGAAGTTTTTTCTTCAAATGGCGAAAGAGAAAGTAATCGTAGAGAGCCAAATCTGGGCTATAGTGAGGATGGTCAACTCTTAAGGGACGGTATTATAGCATTACTTTAATAGTGCAGTTTACGTAAACTTTAATCTAAAGATAAAATTTCAGATAAGTCTAATGATAATAATCCATTTTCAGACTAATGAGTGTGAAATTAAAGACAAGTTAAACAATAAAATGAGGAAAACTCGATCTTTATATTAACAGTAAGTTTAACCTTCTCTTCA
This sequence comes from Dorcus parallelipipedus, assembly GCA_958336345.1. NCBI lineage: Eukaryota > Metazoa > Arthropoda > Insecta > Coleoptera > Lucanidae > Dorcus > Dorcus parallelipipedus. Next base: position 4,845,081 of record OY284482.1, on the reverse strand, counting down.
ACCACCGATTGTCGTTTAAACTTAGAAGCTGTGGTCGTAGCATAACCAGCATGGAAACTGTTTGTCGGCACCTTTGATCTAGCGGGGCAAGATTTTTTTTACCTTGGCGCCATTTTGCAGATGGATATACCAGTGCAGCAATAAAAATATTTTTGATAATCGAATTATTTAGGTTATTTTGATAATCGGATGACAGATTATTTTTAATTTGAATTATCCGATCACTACTTGAAAGCCTAGAGTTTAAGTTTACCCCACCATGCATAATCGAAAGCACCTATTATGCTGCTAATTACACGAGACACCACTGATCGTATTCCTGCAATTTAAGGGCCATTCGACATAATGCTCGATGCACGCAATGAGCGTAAGTGTGAAGGAGAGCGACTGTGTTTCAGTGCATGTAAGAGTGAGAAAAAGAAACACTCCGTGCGTCCAGTCGAATACAGGTTAGACAGATTATCCATCCGGAATATGGCGGCTCAATTTGCACGGGAAATTTTCCGGCCAAGGAGAGTGAACCTGCTGTATGTATTTATGCTGTGCTGTTGTCATCGGCAGGTATAAAACGCGAAAATCTTAAAATCTGAAGTTTACTGCCAAACTGCAATATAAACTAATGATATAATACCGGCCCTAAGTCTAATGGCCATTTGCACCAAGCATTTAAGCTCAACTTAATTTTAAGGGTCACTTAGATCCTTAGAATATGACTTACACAATGTTGAGTAACCTAAAAATATCACATTATAAAAACCACTTAAATTTAAGCTCAGCTTAAGATTTTGGTGCAAATGACCATAAATGCATCAGGTATCACGAACAATGGCGGCCGTGTATAGGAACATTGACGTGCAAAATGAAAAGTTTTGCCCTGCTTTTTTAGGCCGATTTTACTATAATTAGTCTATTTTACCGTAATTTTGTGGGGGAAGATAAGCTATCAAGAAAATTCCTTTGGAATCCCAAAATATCGTAGTCATCACTTTGCCAGCCGATGGTTGAATTTTAAATTTCTTTGGAGTTGGAGAATGGGTGTGCTTCCATTACATTAATTCTTGTTTACTCTCAGAGTCAAATGATGGCTCCACGTTTCGTCCCCTGTCACAATTTTCTCAAAAAAGTTCTCTTCTTTTCCTTCACAGCCAAAAGTTGCTGCGAACTTTCAACTCTCCGTTATTTATCGAAGGAAGCGAACATTCGGGGCACCTATTTTGCGCTCACTTTTGACATTCCCAGTTCTTTATGAATTATGTGGGAAATTCTTTTCCCTCTAACGTTTAAAATCTCAACTATTTGATGTCCTGTCTGAGGTCCTAAATCAAAGACTTGTCAGGACCTCAGGAGCGGGAGTGTATTTGAGTGTGTGTAAAGTGTTTCATGGCTTTGTTACTTCCAACCTTCTCGCCGTTTAAGGGGAAGCAGTGTCGAACTTCATCCTCAACACTGAAGGGTGCTTGAAGTCGATACCGACCACCCCCGAGAAATATCCCGAGTGCGATTCGAACCGACGACCATGCGATTGCAAGGCCGGTCCCTTACCACTTGGACCGTTCAGGCGTTAAGAATTTAGAATTAATTTCTCGGTTTTTTTAATGTTTTCTGGAGTTGCGACAGTGTTCGGGCGTCCACTGCGAGGGTCGTCTCCAAAAGACTTCCTACCCCATTGAATATGTTTAGACCAAAATTTTACAGTTTTACCAGATTGAGAAGCTTTACTGTAAACCGCAGACATCCTATCATGTATTTGCTTGGAGTTTTCCCTTCTTTTGTGAGAAATTTTATTACTACTCGTCGTTCGATTTTGTTCATTATCGTAATTTACCACGCATCACTAGTTTTAAAAAATTGTAACTTCAACAGTAATAAAACTATATAGGCTGTCCACCGAGTGCCGCGGTCTTCTCTACCGTCTATCGTATATAAGATATAAATTCAAACGAGCTAAGAGTCAGCTCTACTTCGTAAAATTATTTTTGGCTATACAGAGTGTTCAGTAACTGAGAGTCATACCACAGTTATATTTTTTTAAATGGAACATCCGGTATATTTTCACATATTTCGAAAGTACGCATAAAGAATAGGTAATAACCAAAAATTTAGGAAGTTTTGCTTAAGAGTTTGTAAGATATTGATGTTTAAGTGTAAAAAATTGCCATGATATGAGTTCTTATATCTTTGTTATTTATTTACATTTCGTCTTGAATTTTTGTAGGTACTCAATACAATATCTTTTCTTCAGAAATTTAAAAACAGCTTCGGTCTATTCGTTATTATGTGTACAGGGTGTTGACTTTTGCAAAATATAATTTTTCCCAAAATTTTCAAATGGAACACCGAGACTCTCATGAAACACTGTTTTAATAAGCTTTCATAAAACGCCAAATGTATTTGTCTAAACTGAAGAAGTCGTGAGACAAAAATTAATAACTTTTCTTTCTTTCAATATTGACGTTATTTAGTCTTTCCGACCGGTTCTTCTGTTTTGATTTGCTGATAAATCAATGAATATGTTTTATTTTTGAATTGAATATGTTCCTGTTAAACTAATTCCTATTTTTCTTTATTTTCAAAATACTTACATAACGTTATTTTAATAACATTTTCACTGTATTTAATGTTTCCTGTCGTTTAGAATCTTTCTTTCAATATTTGAAAAACTCTATAATTCGGATGTCTTCTCATAGGATAATGCTGCGAATATAATCTTGATGCCAAAAGAAGTTTCGGTTGCCTTCTCCTAGTAGGTATGTCATATCACGTAACTCTTCATTATTAAAATGCATTTTGTTATCATAAAAAAATACAAAACTGTAAAAGTAGTGTTATCTACTAATTGAATAATTGTTCTGTCAATTAAAAATTTATAGCAACTGTTTTCCTATTTTCTAGCAAACGGCAACGTGATTCTAAATTTTATTTTTTTAAATTATTATTATAACGTTATTTAGATATTTTCAAAGTAAAGAGAAATAGGAATTATTTTAACAGGAACATATTCAATTACTTTGAACAAAAAATAAAACATATTCATTGATTTATCAGCAAATCAAAACAGAAGAACCGGATAGAAAGGCTAAATAACGTCAATATTGAAAGAAAGAAAAATTTTAATTTTTGTCTCACGACTTCTTCAGTTTAGGCTGTTTAAATTTCTGAAGAAAAGATATTGGATTGAGTACCTCCGAAAATTCAAGACGAAATGTAAATAAATAACAAAGATATAAGCACTCATACTATGGGAATTTTTTACACTTAAACATCGATAACTCTTAAGTAAAACTTAAATTTTTGATTACCTATTCGTTATGCGTACTTTCGAAATATGTAAAAATATACTAGGTGTCCCATTAAAGAAAATATAACTTTGGTATGGCTCTCAGTTACTGAACACTCTGTATAGACAAAAATAATTTTATGAAGTAGAGTTCACTGAGTTACATCTTTGTTACATACTCGTTTGAATTTCTTTTCTATCTTATATACTATAGACGGTAGAGAAGACCGCGGCACTCGGTGAACACGCTGTATACGAGAGAGACTTGGCACAAAATCTTTCGACACTGCAAATTATTTTTAAAAAAATTGTGTTCGATTTAATTTCCTCCTTCTTAGTCGGGTACCTTAGGTATCAAATGGTCCTCCTAGCACCTCAAATAGAGAGAAAGTACAATTTTGCTTAATTACTGTTTTAATTCCAGCATTTAATAAGGATATATTAATTTGCAACCTCCATAGGTGATCCTAATTGCAAGTTCTGATTCTTGAGAAATATGTAAACATTATTACATTATTATATTAAATTATTACTCCTACCTGATTTGTATCATCATTAAGAGAATTCACATTTACTTCAAAACATGCAGAATTATTATATACAGGCTGTTTCAGTGAAGACGCACCAAACTCGGTATGTCGGTAGATATCGTGAAAAGAAATAAAAGTTTCCTATAATATTTTTTTTTTAATGAATAAGTTTTGAGATAATCGAAGGGAAAGGAGAATCGTATATTTTTAAAACGTACAATAGATGAGAGCGGCCCGAATTCTTAACCTGCCTTAATGTTCGGTTTTTTACTTTATTATCCCATAAACTGTCGCGTCTCAGATGATATGATGAAACACATTTAGTTCGTTCACTCCGTTCTGGTTAACGTTGTAGTGACGAGTAATTAGTTGGTGTAGTTCTTATCTGTTACGGTAATAATTTAAGTAACATGAAATAAGGGACGTAGCTTAATATAACAAAACATTTATTAACAACAATTTACAACTAATACTCACATATCATTTGGGGCACTTACGGACAATTAGACTAGATGATACTTTGACTAGTATTGTTCTAATTATGCGCTAGCGTTCGATTTGTCGCCTTTTTATAGGGGTTTCGTTTCCGGGGTATTACGTCAATTGTTGCCTTAACATTTGTGCACACGGCTCGTCGTTAGATCCATGCACGTAGATGAGTCATAAGATTTTGCGCACGGCACACGAATGAATCATCGCTGTGATCTGTGCAGGTGGATCTTCCGCAACGCGGGTGAGTCGTACGTTACATAATTGGAAATGAGTCATTCTTATGTTTATGTTATCATCTTATGTTTATGTTACGCTCGACTGATTTTCAGCTGTACATCTTTGCTGGTTCTCTTCATCCTAGTTACAATACTTTTCACTTATTATGTGTGTGTGTGGGTGTGTTGGTGTGTGCGATGGGCGATTACATATTTCGACAATACGCAGATTATTCGAACACATGTTGTAAGGTAATTGCCGTTATCGTAATTTTCCCGCTTCCGAATCTATTTCTACCTCATGTGACCAAGTTCAGTCTGATAGGCAAATAATTTAGCAGACCGGCGCGGCGCGGCGGAAGCAATAATTCTAGTTACTAATTTTTCCAATTTATTAATTGTACATAATTGTAGTAATTGTTGGATACAGGAATAAATAAAAACCCGTCACAAGTGTTAATTATCGTACTCGGCAAATTTGATGTAATTACGGTTTGCGTAAATGTTAGTGCGACGAAAACGCATGCTTTTTTCAAAGTGTTCGCTTTTAACACGTTTTGCGGTCAAGGGCAAACTTAAAAGCCTCTCATAAATTTTTTCGTTTACGATAGATATTTATTGTCTTCTTGCAGCCGCGTGCCATTCATAAAACAATTTAAATCGCTCGTCTTGTTTCACAGCGGCAGAAATTTAAATCGCTACGGTATTTATAAAAACATCGGCTCCAAATTATGCAAATTTCAAGTTGCACCGATTAAAAAATTTTATTAAGATATTTTGTTTGAAATAATGTCAGAAACGTGTCCCTCAAGTTTGGTGCATCTTCAATGAAACACCCTGTACAAATGTTAAAAAATATTTCTTATACTCCTAGCTCGCCTTTACGCGTTAGCCAATGGTCTTATTTTGCGGAATCGGAACAACTCAACCGTAAGCGTATTTATGTCTATATTTTCACATTAAATTTTAGGGGATTTGCATACCATAATATATTTAAAAAAATTTAACTTATCGCTGGACAAACTGCAGTTCCTCTATCACTTATCTTGTTTTCATTGAATACGACTGGTATGCAGATATTTATATTAAGATTTTTTTGGGGAGTGACGGGTTACAATAGCGCTGGTTAGCAGTAGTGACGTCACGATTATGTGCGAACGTCACGGTTAGTAAGAATCGTCAAAACGAAATAGTTACGGAATAACGCAAAGCCTACTAGAAATCACAGATATCTTAAATACTGAAATAAATAGTCTTAAATAAATAAAAAGTTGAGTCTGTGGTCGAGGTTAACACGCACTGACAGATACAACAGTTGACAAAAGGACAAAACTAATTGAATGAGAGATAGCAACGGTCCACAACTCTCTGACCGGGTTAGGAAAATAGTAACCGGAGTAACGGATGTGACGTTACATCAACAGTTCCCGGTAACTCACAAAAATGGAGTGGTTACGTTTGTTAAATGGATATTTTTACGCACGTCATTGAAATTTATCCATATGAAACAAATCAATACTTTTTAGTCAAATGAAATACTGTTTAAATAGTAACTGTAAAAAAGGTTATGAAACCGTTATGCGTTTGCGAATTTAAACGTTTTCATGGTATTTTATCAAACAAAATTTTCTAATTATTGTATTCTAAGGCCCGATCTTTCCATGTCCTGATAAATTTATTTGGCAAATAACTTTACGAATCACCATGGAAACTATTCATGAAAATCAAGTTATTTGCCAAATAACGTTATCGGGAACTTTATTAGGAGGTGGAAAGGTCGGGCCTAAATGTTTTTAAATCGAGATACAGTGCTCGCCTAAAAGTCGGCATCAAATGGGAAAAATTTTTATATCTGATTTTTCAAAAAAAACTTATTACGGGAATAATTTGTGCTTGTCTGAAAACCTGTTTAACCCTTATTAGATATACCAAGTGATTTTTACTTAGTTAGAAAATAGCGTTTATCGAAATTGCCAAAATTCTAAAATTGTTATTTCTTGGAAATTAATAGAGATTTCAACGAGACTTTTTTACTGTGTATTGGTTTTTGCTTACTGAAGAATCTCAAGGCCAGAAAATAACGTATTTTTCTTTCACTTCGGCAAAAATTTAATTTTTCAATTTTTGAACTTTTCACAAAATTTCATATATTAAAACTTAATTTTAAATTTCAAATCATTTTAGATGAAAACTTCAAAGATTTGTAATTGGAAGAAAAAATAGAGAAAGGTATTTATTGCTTTAGATATTTTTTTTTTACCGAAAAGTTATATTTGTACATAATCGTAACGTTTTTGATGCAATATGCTTTTGAGGAGAAATATTTTTTATTGATAATTAACAGGGGTTGGAATATCTTCTAAAAACTCTAATCTACTCCTTTTATTGAACTTCTGTCACAAAAACCCCCTAAATGTTCTTTTACAACGACCTAAATGAAGAGAGTTTTTCCATAACTTTACCTGACACTAAAATAATCCATAGCCGTCTCATAAATTACATAAGGAAAAACTCTCCTGATTTAGGTCGTTGTAAAAGAAAATTTAGGGTGTTTTTGTGACAGGAGTTCATTAATAAGAGTAGATTAGAGTTTTTAGAAGGCATTCCAACACCTGTTAATTATCATTAAAAAATATTTCTCCTCAAAAGCATATTACATCAAAAACGTTGCGATTATGTACAAATATTACTTTTCGGTAAATAATAAAATATCTAAAGCAATAAATACCTTTCCCTATTTTTTTTACAACTACAAATCTGTGAAGTTTTCATCTAAAATGATTTGAAATTTAAAATTGAGTTTTGATATGAGAATTTTGCGAAAAGTTAAAAAATTTAAAAATTCAATTTTTGCCGAAATTAAAGAAAAAAACCGTTATTTTCTGGCCTTGAAATTGTTCAGTAAGCTAAAACTAATACACATTAAAAAATCTCATTGGAATCTTGATTAATTTCCAAGAAATAACAATTTTAGGATTTTGGCAGTTTCGAAAAATGCTATTTTCTAACTAACTAAAAATCACTAATAGGGACATTTTTCCCATTTGATGCCGACTTTTTGGCGAACACTGTATATTAAAACTAAATGAGTTTGTAAGGCAAAATTAAGTTTAAAAGAAGGCAAAACATCAAATTAAGCAAATGTCAGATTAACATTTGACAGAACTTGATTTCCGCAGTATTTTATAATCTTTCCTTATCTGCCACTTGTAAACCATATGTCTTACTTTAAAGACATTCGCATAAAGGCGTTCCTTTTTCTATCCGAACGATTGATGTAGATAGGCTACACATACAAATTGTTTTTACTAGTGTCGTTTGATAATGACGTGCGTAAAAAGATCCATTTAATAAACTGTATTTCATCTTACCACACATAACCGGTTACTCGCCAAAAAAAATCTCATAGACAACGCATTTGTAAAAGATATATTAAAATATTGGGCATTTATGTGGGTGCAGTCGTGGCCGATACAGTCTTTTTCTTTTGGTTTTCACCTTTTGTCAAAAGTGTCTCCGAATTTGTCAAATGACTTTCCAATCTGTTCAAAGTATAGTAGGACTGCGGATTGGAAAGTCTTTTGACAAATTCGGAAACATAATTGATAAAAGGGGAAAACCAAAAGAAAAAGACTGTAAAATCGTTGCTAACCTCGCTCTTATAGACATATATCGGACGATCAACTGAATTTTCCCTCGTAGTTGATCATGACTTGTATGTCGTATGTCGTAAGATAAACACAAGTTATCGGTATATATGTACGGTGATATTGTAAGTTTTAGCACAGAAATTAAATTAAAAATGGCGTTTACAGTAGTCCACAAAGCTTTCATGATGGAAAGTTACTTTCGAAACGGACAGAAAATAGATGGTGTTTGAACAATTCAATTCATGCAGCACTAATCTCAGGCAACAAGTTTTGCTTTCAAAGCTCATTAGAGAGAAAGTTATTGCCGCTAAGAATTATGTGTCCTTCGTATCGTAAGATAGAGCTGAAAATCTTTACGTAACAATTTGTAGCACGTTCCCACAGAAAGCTCAATCTGTAGTGATAATTGGCGGATAGATGGGTGAGATGCATTTTTCATTATGTCTTACAGTTTCGATAACTTCGAGGTTGACCTGTTGTTTTTCTTCGGAAAAGACCTCCAGTTTTACGAACCAATGCAAGTTGTCTGTTTTGTGGTCAATAATAACATCGGGAAATTCAACTCTAAACTCTTTCAAACAGTTTCTTACTCAGTATACCCATGCTCCATCGATTTTTGAACTATTATGAAAATAATTTTCAATCAGAAATGTTTTCTGTTCTAATGTAAACACCATTTTGTAATGCAATAAATGTAAAGTAAATGAGTCATGAATATAACTTATTTTTGTATAAAATCAACAAACAACGCAAACGAACACGAAAACACTTACTCGACTTAGTTGACAGGACGAATGAGACTGGAGACAATTCTATTCGCGGCGAGCTTAAGCTACGACATGCCTTTGCGAAAACAAAATATTTCCGTGGCCAATGCTACCGGAATATTAAATGAACACATTATAACGCGTGATCAATATCTTTTCTAATCAAGTGACCTATGGAAAGAAAATTGTATGTCTTTGATTAATTCATTTTTTTCAAGTGTCATTTCAATTATTTATAACTGTCAGTGTCAGTAAGTTTAATTTATTAACAGAAATCTTTGTTTATAAGATTGTTGCACTGTGAACAGTTAAATAACAATCCAGTAATCCTAGCGCTTGTGTTTACAGGAGAACGGCGGACATTATGCGCACCTCCTATAAACCAGTTTTTCGTTTTATACATTTGTCGTCGTTATCTTTATAAACGTAACATTTATTCCAATACATTTCATTGCATCGAACGTAACCTTAAAAAATGTCGAGCTGCGGCTGCATATATGCTCTTGACGCGTGCTTTCTTTTTAAGTGGGAAATGTGAACTTGGGATTTGATACCCAAATTTATAAAAAAAAAACACATTTAGGGAGGATTTACAGAAAGCAAATCAAATATTTAATTGCGAATTAAGCTAAGTTGCGACTAAGTTGCCGTAAGAATTACATTCCGAAATGTCAAATTAACAATGTCATTAAATTTGATTGCAATTAAAGTTTCTGTAAACTGGGCCGTAATATATAAAAGCAGCAGTTAAATTTTGTAAAGGAATGCAATATAAATGGCATTTGAAGTAATGAACTAATCAAAGACACACGATTTTATTTCCATAGGTCACTTGATTAGAAAAGTTATTGATCATTCGTTATTATACGCATTCAGTCTCTCATTTTATTATCTCAGTGTATTAGAATAAGATGCCTGTAAGTTGACAGCAAGGAGTAATAAAATAAAATTTAAAAGTCAGTTTAGAAATCAGTTTGATTGAATTTAGGTAATAGAATCAGATTTGACATGTTGAAATGTTCACTGACAATTCAAATAAATTCGTACTTTTCCAATTGAACAGCGAAATTTTGTGCTGAAATGAACAACAATCTCGACCAACTCTTGCCTCCAACAGTGCAAGTCATCATTCGATTCATCACATCAATTCACATTTTGTGTATTTTTAATATATTTTTGATTATCTAAAATGAGTTTAACTATTAACTGCAAGAAAACAGCAGGAACACTACTTTTGAAATATCTTGAATCAACACACATTAAGTGTTACGTACACATTAGGTAGCTAACGCTGGATTTCACAAACGTCACTTAACTTTAATCATCGATTAAGAATAATCATCTCTATACCTTCAACATATGTAACCATGGCAACGTTTACTTTTAACGGATGATTAAACTTAAGTAGCGTTTGTGAAATCCGCCATAAGTATCATTTGTCAATAATTATTTAGGCAATAGATTTTACACATGAACATGGTCTACTCATTCGAAAACGATTTTTTTAAAATTACTTCGTTATTTTGAAAGTAAATAAAAAAAAATTGTGTCGCTGTAAAGAGAAGAGAAATCTCTATCGAAAGGATTTCAAAAATTACTACGTTGCTGTTTAAAAAATTACGATTGTACAAATATTTTGACAACTAGCAGTACAATTGCTTTTTTGTTTAGAAATTCTAAATAAGTATGATAATCATTCAATCTTTGCTAGTTTAACCGAATTTCTGTGTTTAAAAAAGAAAAGTTAGCAATGGAGAGAGAGCAAGCTAAAATTGAACACCCGATATGCAGAGATATTCGCGGTGAGTGGCCTATTAGAAAATATTGGAAACTACGCCTTACAGATCGTTGAAAATTTTCACGTTAGAATATTAGGTAGATGACGAAGTATTTAAATAATAAAAAAATCAGCAATGGCGTACTTCCGGTTCCACCTTTTGTATTCACATACATCTGAGCTAAAAAGTATTATTTTGACAATATTCAATTTTTTCTAAAAATTTTGACGATTGCAGAGAATTGTACTTTTCACTATTTGATCACAAAGATAAAGTAATACTATTCTGATACAAGATCAATCGTATATTTTGCATAGTGGTTAGAGAGGATCCACAGAAGTTGATAGTTTTCAATAATGAAATTGTTTGAAACGTTTCAAAGAATTTGTGATAAAGTGCCTTTTTTTAAATTTCTCCTCGTGGTTGGCTGTGAATTCTCAGTTGTGAACCAGCCTTGTTTGAAACTGGTGTATATCATCGTGGTATATCATAACCTCACGTTTATCGAAGGAAATGTCATAATTAAAGAAAAAATTTTACTAACAAATTTTATTCACAATTCAAAGTAAAAACATAATAGGTAATCAAAATATCCACCAATTTCATCGCAACGGGCTTGGATTCTACGTAAAATTCATTTGCTGACGTTGAAGAGCATACGAGGATTATTGTTAATTCCCATTATTTGACTTGGCGATTCATGCACATCACAGAACATACTTAAAAAAGAAGCGACATCCAATGTTATGAAAGTGCAAGTTAGAAATTAATTGCGTCGTCTATGAATGGTTGCGTAAACTAATCGATTAAACGCGGCAGGTTTGAATTTATTTACAGTTTACTGTGGTAATGTTAAATAAGCGAAAGCACGCGACAGATATAATATTAACGGACTTTACATTTCTCAGCTTATTTGGTAGTTTTATGAGAAAGTGAACGATAAAATAGCCAAACAAACTGTGAAATGCCAAGCGTGTTAAAATTATATAGACTCATGCATTCTTAATTAGAAAATTTTTTAATTGTGGATTATTTATAATTTCCAACCACAATGCACCCTTTTTTATATTTCTTGGAAATAAGAAATACTGCACATTTGAATTGTTTGTATATTTGTTGGGACAAGATCGTACTGCACATTTTTTTTTATACACTGTGTTTCATCATGTTTCATCCCGTAGCGACGTTATTTATGATCCGATTTTAATGAATAAAAAAATAAAACAAATGGCTTTAGATGTATTTGAAAATGGCTCTAATTTCGATTATCTCTAATGTTATCTTCAATATCTATCGATAGTCAACTTTTTTTTTTCAAATGGCTGTCCATATTTTTTTAGTATTAATCTAGTAGAGCATTTTTTTCTAAATCGGATAAAGTATACAAAATTATTATTTGGTGCGCAGTTAATTGGAAAAATTAATAAAATTATTATTAACATAATGAATGAAATTTTCAAGTCAGCCGTGGAAATTCATAACAATGCACTAAACGACAAATGTCATTCAACCGTCATTTTGAAAATATTTGTAGTTTTAATTGTTTAGGAGATCAATTAATTGGGCCAGTTGTCATAAATGGTACTCTAAAGGGTGGATTGCATAAAAGATTTAAGCCAGGATTAAATTTAATTCTAAGTTAGAAGGTCACTCACAATGACGTATAGCATATTGTGTGTCACATTCTAACTTAAATTTAATCCTGGTTTAAAACTTATGCAATCCAGCCTTAATCAAGAAAAATATCACCAACTATTATCGATAGACATAGAAAATTTTTTGGACGAATTACCTTTGGCAGAACTAAATAGAGTTTTTTTCCAACAAGATGGAGCTGCTCCTCATAATGCAAGAAGAATTGTCCATTGGTTAAATAATAAATTCGGTGCAAGATGGATAGGAACGGATGGGCCAATTGGATGGCCTGCCCGTTCTCCGGATCTTATACCGCTCGATTTTTGGATGTGGGGTTATCTCAAAGATCGCATGTACATAACAAACCCGGAAAACGATTTGATTTTAAGACAGAGGATCGTTGATACTTGTGGCGAAATACCTCCTAATTTACTATTAAATGCGGTCCGTGGCGTGATTAGAAGGTGCCAGTTGTGTGTTGAGCAAGGTGGTGGAGGTCAATTCGAGCAATACTTGTAAATTTTTATGATTTTGTCTAATATGTTTATTGTTTGTTGATTGTTTATTATTATTATTTTAAATCTATTAAACTGTCATAAAAAATCATGCTTATAATAATTTTATTAATTTTTCCAATTAACTGCGCACCAAATAATAATTTTGAATACTTTATCCGATGTAGAAAAAAATGCTCTACTAGATTAAAGCTAAAAAAATTTGGGCAGCCATTTGAAAAAAAAAAGTTGACTATCGATAGATATTGAAGATAACATTAGAAAAAATTGAAATTAGAGCCATTTTAAAATACATCTAAAGCCATTTGTTTTATTTTTTTATTCATTAAAATCGGATCATAAATAACGACGCTACAGGATGAAACATTTTTCATGAAACACCCGGTATATAAAACCGCCCTTGGTGAAAAGGTTTTATCCCGTAATTTATGAATCCTCAAATATTACAACTAATTAACGCTGCATTTAAGTGATAATGCATTAAATGATAAAAAAATTCCTTACCATTATTAAGATATCGAATTATTTAACTTATAATTTATGATATCTTAGATATCTAGATTTACACAGATTGACATCAGAATAACCTTTACAACATGCTGAGGAGGTCTTAAAGCTTAGTTCAGATGAATCTGGACAAGCAAAATATTTATTGCGGATCGTTTCCTGATTGATAAATATTTTGCGTATCCGGATACATTTCCCGCTTTACAGTTTGAACTGCGGACAACAGTGACATCTATGAATGGTTGCGGTATTTGCTAAAGGCAGTGCAAACCGCCCATAAGGTGTCATGGGACTGATGCACATGTTCCCTTACGTTACTCTCTGTTATGTCATGTTATTTCATTTTCAAACGTCAAGTCGATCGAAGCTGGTTCACAATTAACAATTCATGGCTAACTACGAGGAGAAATTAAAAAAAAGGCACGTTACAATTTTCATCGGACAAGAACCTGCTTTAACAATGAATAACTTGATTTTTTTTTAATACAACCACTAACTCTTTTCTGCGTCATCTGGAGCAAATTATAATTTTGTTTAAACAATATTACGTTTATCTTTAACGGTTTTCAAGATATTTAGGCATAAACTATTTCTTGTTAAATACTGACATTATAAAAACTTTCTTGCGAATTTCTGGCGCATCCAACTGCTCAAATGCATTTCTAATTCTTCATTCCAGATTTTCCCTACTACTTATTTACATGGATCTGGTATACTTTATCTTTTATCTTACCCCAAGGATAAATCAACTGGAGTCAGGTCGAGTGATCTAGGAGGCCAAACCCAATAACCACCGCATACTATCCAGTATCTAACGATACTCAAATATTTCATCCAGCGATCGTTTATTAACAGGTACAAATTTTCAGCGATCTATAAGGCATAGTTTCCAATATAATCTAATAGGCCACTCACCGTGAATATCCCTGTATACAGGCTGTTAGAAATTCAAATCTCACCATTGAGATCTCGAAAACGGTAAGAGATACGAAGTCGGTTAAAATAGAATTGCGTATTTTGGTGCTGAACAATAATCCATTTTGAAAAACCTTTTGAAATATTTTTGAAATATTTCCAAAAAACCGAAAAACGTAATTTTCTTTTCTATTTTTTTCTGAAGTTATTATCGTAAGGATCACAACAAAATTAATATATACTACAGGCACATTTTGAGCTCTTTACGGTGATATCATTAGATTTGACTTAGAAAGTTTCGTCTCGTTCTGACAATCATCAACTTAATTTTTGTTATGTTTTATTCTTGTTAAAACTAATGTTATAAAATGTATTATATCAAAAACAACTGATATTATCAAACATGCCTCTTATCAACGAAAACAGATTCTAAGCGGTCTGTGATTGTACCGTCCTAGATTATTTTATTAATAATAATAAACATAATAATAATAATAAACATATCAATTTTTTTGTTATGGCCACCACATTGGATTTTAACACCGTTAAAATACATCTATTTTTTATGCTTTTCCGTATATCACACATCCCTATTGAATAAAGTAAAATAGCTCTAATTGTAAGAAATTGTTGAAAATAACAGTATATAAAAAATGTGTTATACTGTGAAGAAAACTCGAATTATTTCTTGTAAATTTAAAAATTAATTAGTATTAGTATTATATTAATAACAATTCAGTAATAACGAACGAAATTTACTTCTAACAATTTCCTCGCAGCAGACTAAATTTTTTAACAATTTCTTGCATTTAGAGCTATTTTACTTTATTAAATAGAGATGTGTGATATATGGAAAAGCATCAGAAAAATAGATCTATTTAATGGTATTAAAATCCAATATAGCGGCCATAAGAAAAAATTAAGTTGATGATGGTCATAGCGAGACAAAACGTTCTAAGTAAAATCTAATGATATGATCGTAAAGAGCTTAAAAAAAAGTGCCTGTAGAATGTATTAATTTTGTTGTGATCCCTACAATAATAACTTCAGAAAAAAATAAAAAAGCAAATTAGCTTTTTCGGTTTTATGGAAATATTTCCAAAACTATATGTATAGGTAGAGTAAAAATATACAGGTGTTCCATCTAGAAAAATAAATTTTGAGTGATTTGAAGTTATCTTAAACAAACGATATCTGCCGACCACACTGTAAGATTTTAGACACTTTTTCAAAATGTTAACGCATTACTTAAAGGTTCCACTTTGAAATGGCTTAGATTAGGTCTTCCATATTTTTGTGAAATAAAAAATATGAGTTTAAAAATGAAAGAGCGCTAAAACACAAAAATTTATAAAATTAAAAATATTTCAAAAACGGTTGCATTTAGATAATAGGGATATCTTATAATTTTCTATTCAAAATGACTTGTAAGTTTGCAAGAAAAAGTATATGAAAATTTTTTCATTAAAAAGTGCACTCATAGCTGTGGGAAATTTTTCAGAGAAAAATAGTAAATGCAAGTGCCTAAACTTCTAATGAGTGGGTTCCCTGAACCAAGGTGTATAACCTTATTCTAAAAGAACTTGTACAGAAAGGATATCGTTGTTGAATACATTTTTATTTCGACAATCTGTAGCGACCTTTATTTTAGAACAGTAGAGAAATGTATACCTTTAATAAAATAAAATATTTTGCATTTTCTCCAATTTTTGTTAAATTCGTTGGCAAATTGTTTAGAAATTATAGATTTTAGGCACTAAAAATTCTAAGTCATTTTTATACTAAAAGTATAGAAAGTGTGTCACTTTAGAATAATTGAAGACTGACGTCACACCATTTTACAATATCGTAGCATTGATATTTACTGCAGCTTTTCTTAAGGGTCTTTTGTTTTATCTATAGTGAAAAGAAAATTGTTTAAAAAATGAAACCGCGCACCATCTTGAACTTACTTTACATAAGTATCTGTTGAATTTTGTTTGTAAACAATTTTTATTTTTTTCCTTGCAGGTTTGATAAGTAATATGTTACTAAGAAAATTTTGTTTATTCGGAAAAGTAAAATTGATTTTCATATTTCTATATTTCCAACCTTACTTCTATCACAATACATAGAACATTTGCCAAATAGATATAAATATATGACATATATGTACAAGTAGTAGCAAAACTTACATTATTTTTGGGGGCGGGCTCTCTTTTCATTAATTTAACTTGTACGCGCGAACCCCGCCTATGAAAAATATTTCAACTATCTTACAATTTATAAGTACAAAAAGATCAGTCATACAAAATCTTACACATTTATCACAAGCACGTGTCTGGGAGTTAAGTAATTGTATCATAGAGGACAGTTCGGTCATCGTCCCCGTTTCGCAGATGTCACCAAAGCTCTGTAACGCCCGAAATGCTGCTCACTTCGATTTCGGAAAGTCGTCTCGAATTTCGCTTTTTTCTAAACCTTCTTGTTAGCATCGCCAACACTGCAGTGGTTGCTAGGATTCCTATTACCAGTATCAGCATGCCCGGGTGAGCGAGTTCCATTTTGTTGTTGTCTCCGTATAAGGACATTTGAGCGGTGGGAATAGTTACGTTGATGTCGATGATTTCGTTAGCATAGTATGTGGAGTGTTCCTGCAAATTCTCGTTATATGTTTTCAGGTCGTTATCTGAATCTGTGGTATTACTCTTTTTGTGTTTTATAAAAGAACTTTCAGTGTTTCCACTTAAATCACTGGATAATGCTTTAATTTTTTTGTTTGGACTTTCGGTGACTACTTCATATATTTCACTTTGAAACTTTTCTATATCTGTCGTTATCAAAGTTGACACGTGCGGTTTCATTATTTGATTTGTACCGTTCAGCTGTGCTTTGAATAATTTGTCACCTCTGTCGCCAGCTTCTATTTGGGTTATTCCTGATTCGGTAATAGATTCATTACTACCTGTTAAAATGTCCGATTCTGTGTCTTGCAAATCAATTAAAGGTGTTCCCCATAAATCTGGAGGCGACGCGCACATTATTTCACGATATTCGGGTTCATCCTGCTTGCGCATCCAAAATCCTAACCATTGAAGATCCGTACAATTTATAAAATTTTCCCGCAAGTGTAATACCCGTAGTTGTTGAAGAAAGTGCAGCAAATCCGATCGGATATTTTCCAGACCTGTATTAGACAAATTCAATTCTTGTAATTCCCTAGCGGCGGCTAAGGCAGCTGTATCTGCTAGTAACTGATGAGCAAGACCGGGGCTGTTTGATAAGTCCAAAATTATAAGGTGCTCAGGGGCGGTTAGTGGAAATGCAACTTCTTTAACTTGTGACACTACTGCCAGACCTGATAATCTCAACACTTGTAACCGCACTGGTCCAGAAAGGATTCCAGCTGGCAACGTCAGAATCGGATTTTTCGATAAATCAAGAGTTACCAATGATCCAAGCTGACCGAAAGCACTCGCTTCTACAGAATGAATTTTGTTGTTATTCAAGAGCAGCACTTCTATTTGCCTAAGATCTTGAAAATCATTCAATTGTATTTGCTCTATTTCGTTATTTTCCAAGTGCAACACCCTCAGTTTCTCAGGTAAACTGCGCGGAATAGATTTTAATTTGTTATCGCTTAAATACAAAACAGAAAGTGAATCTAAACGCCCTAGGGCATCATCTTCTATGTATTCCAAGTTGTTAGATATAAAATCGAGTAATTGTAATAACGGATATGAATCTAAGTCACCACAATTCACGGATCTAATAGAATTTCCTGCCAAGCGCAGCGTACGAATCGAATGGGTTAATGCTGCCGGTACCTGCTTGAGTCCTGTGCGTGAAGCATCTACAGTCTGTAGTTTTCTACCAGTACCAACCAATAAGGTAGGCTTACGAGAAAGCCCTAAACCAGGATTACCGGCGAGCAAGAGTCGTGCTAAACTAGGCAGCTCCAAGCTACCAGGAAGCACTCGCGCGAGTCTGTTCCACGATACATCCAACTGTTGTAAATGTAAAAGACTGCTGAAACATGCTTCATTTAACACTTCTAATCTATTGCTGCTTAAGTTCAAGTGCTGAAGATTAACTACCGGAACTAATACTTTGTCGTTTAAAACAGTTAAATTATTATCAGATAAGTCAAGACACTTTAAATTAGATAATCCTGTGAATACTTTGGGAAAAAGGACTTCTATTGCATTGGCACTTAAATTTAACACTTCCAGTGACGATAAAGTCCTGAAGGGATTCAATCTTATCACTTCAATGTTATTGGATGACAAATCCAGAACTTTTAAACTTGTTACATTCACTGTTGGCATTAAGCTAATGCGACATTGAATAAATTTTAATGTTCTGAGGTGGTCGGTGTCGAAATGAATATCCGTCACATTTAAAAGGTCACATTTAGAAATCTGCAAGTTAGTTAAATACGGCAACGAGTAAAAGTTCTTGTCAAGTTCTTCGAAAAAATCGCACAATCCTAAATGCACATCCACTAACTGTAAGTTATACGTATGTTTAGGTAAATATTGTGTGATATTATCGCCTGTATTACAAATGACGGACGCAAACAGTTTCCCAGGTTGGAGTTCGTAACGCGAAAATTCAGAACAACTACATGAACCGGGACAATTGCTTGCCCGAACCGTTGATACCATAACAAGAAAAGTTATATAAAGCAACGTCATCGTACATATTTTACACTAACATCACCGAGCCACTCGCTCTATTTAATTCTTTATACATAGTGATGTATTTCGCGGGGGTTGTAACACGACTGTGAAGCTCGGATCGCAGCTGCCCGCTGACGTTCACCCTGCGCGATGTGATGCGCCACTGTTCCCTAAACCCTATGATATTTTACTTATAGCTTTGTTTGCCTATCAACAAATTTAAGATCCGTTTCAAAAATGAATATGCTTTTGCTTGAAAATCGTTGACTTTAAGTGCCATAAATAAAAGTTTCGTTTAAATGTTTTTTTGCCTTAAATTAACCTCTTCGTATTTTAGAAACATACATAGTAGGCAGTAAAATAACAAGGGATAGATGTACAAACAAAACACCGATTTAAGAGTTGTTCAAACTATGCAAATGACTTCCAACTATATAATTAATATTATTTAATATTTAATATTATTTCCTTGATTACTGAGACATACTCATGACCGGACTTTGCCAACACACCACGCCATTCTGTTCATCTTTAAATGCAATTCGTAAACTCTGCGGTAACGTTTTACATGTTGTATGAAGAAGAATCATTAAAATGATTAATCACAGTTATAAACTGTAGTAACTTGGTATAGTGACATACATAACTGAGTAAAAAAACTGCCGGTTAGTTATGAATTTTAATTTTAACCGATATGTAGCTTCACAAATTTTAAAAATGTTCAATAATAACGCCACAACCCTCCACCCACCTCCTGTTGGCCCATTCTATATATCCTAAGTATAATTCGAAATCCAGTAAATGAAAACCAACCGCTCCAGTAAATGCAGCCCACTCTACGCAAGCATCTTGCAGCATATAGTTAGATACGTTGTAATACAGAGCGGCACGTCTAATTTAATTTTCACTAACTGGACTTCGAATTACACTTATGGCACAGAATAACAGAAAGGACAAAACCTGTCGGCACCTTTGATCTTCTTGTACCCAGTTTCGATGACCATGCGCCATTTTGTAAAGCTGCTTAGCGGTAAATTTTGAATGTTCAATCAATACACAAATAATGTAACTAATACTTTCTGACTAATCAAAATTTCTAAATTGTAAAAAAAATGTTAACTTTTACATATTATAATAAAAAAGAATCTTATTTTTTTTGTTTATTTTTCTTACTTGAGATTCACAGAAGGAAGATGGTAGGGTATATGTAAAACAATATCCGAAAGTACGTTAATGTCATTTTTGGTGATAATTTATCTACACACTAAGTTGTATGAAAAAATAAGAAATAAATGAAAATATTTAGAAAAAAAACGCAGATCTAAGAAACAAATTTTATTTCCTACATATAAATAAACAATAAAATTACAAAAACAAAACTTACTTGCTGATGTTTGCATATTTTCTTTATCACTTGAAGAACTTTTCTCTCCAATGCGTTGAGAAACTAAAATCAAAAATTATTGAAAGGTAGTTTCAGAAGCTAAAATCAAAAATTATTGAAAGGTAGTTTCACTACAGAATCACTCGTTCAGATTGAAAAAGGAACGTCTTTATACGAATGTTTGTGAAGTAAAACTTACGATTTATTACTTGGCTTGAAAGTTTTCATGTGTTTCAGACGGAAGAAATCAAAGATACAAACTGATGCACATAATCAGTTTGTTGTCAGGGTTTCAATTCACGTTGTTTATTTTCTAAATGGTCGCGTTCAGGCAGAAAAGATGTTTGCAGCGTTATAACACAGCGTAAAGTTGTAGCGCTCTAAATTACCTGTACTGGCTTTCTGTTGTAGGGGTTATGAATTCATTACGCTGTAATGTAGCGCTACAATGTAGCATTTACAGACCATGCTTGATTATGGCGACCGCTTGAAGAAAGCACTGCAGGCAATGACGTCACATGTACCTCGTTAAAGGTTTACGCTTTACTAAACCACTGTAGCGCTGCGGTTACCTGAACATAACTCTAAATATAAAATAAACAACGTGAGTCGAAACCCTGACAACAAACTGATGGCGTTCATGTATTCTTTCGTTTGAACAGTACAAGTAATAACTAACATTATTAACACCTACATTTGTTTCTGTCTTTTAAGATTGAGTATAGTAACAAGTGATTACAGAATCCATGTTGTGCTTCATTTAATTCCATGTGTTGCTCTTACCTTCCATTTCAAGTGAATGTCCTGATTTCGATGCAGTTTCTTCAAATACTATAATAATAATATTAATAAACATTTATGTTTTTCAAAGTATTTTCCACATACATAAGTTGTTTTTGTAAGTTTTGACAAATCTCTATTTAAAAGATCTTCTCGTTTACAACTATAAATCCATTTCAAGGATGTACAATATGTACAATAATATATTATTATATTAAATTTGTTTAAATATACAGCAGTTAATACTTACCGATCTTTGGCTGAGTTGCTCACTGAAGGTTTAAACCTTGTTTAACGTTAACTAGAGCTTAATTTTTCTTTTTGGTTGTTCAGACAGTGATTAAAAGGTAAAACGAAGTTTAACTCTGAAATTTGCTAAACCATGAAAGTCGGTCGTTTAAACTATAATTAACGTAAAAATAACTTGAAAAAAAAACGTTAAACACGAGAAAAGTTCTACTTCAAAAATTTCGGTTGCTTGGTAAGTATTTGCAATAAACTGCAGGGGTTTTCTTCCTCTTGGGAGTATTAAAAATTAAAGACTTTTTAGTAACAAGCAATTATTATTTATGTTTGCTGACGTTTCACCAAATATATTTTTGGCTTTTTCAAAGTGAATAACGGAAAAAACTAAACAATTTATGCGTGAAGAGAACATGAACTAAGACTCACTATTACAATAATTTTTACTTATTTTTATTTATTATTACTCTCATTACTACTGATAATTTGTTAACATACAAGTTCTCTTTATGATATTTAAAATTAGTAAGATGCATTGTATAATCTCTTATTCACTTCGAAAAATTCAAAAATGTATTTGGCGAAACAGTAAACATAAGCAATTAGTAAAATATTTGCTGAATACTAAAATCCTTATTTTTTCTTGTGTTTAACAGAATTAAACATTTTGTCTTCAAAAAAAATTCGTAAAGATTTGCTGTACTTGTTTTAATAGATTTGGAGAAATCTGGCACCGCATTTTTCCACAACTACTACTACCACCATCTGTGGAAGACATAACACTTCAATATTTTAATCGCTTTTTTGAATATTTCTTAACTTTTTCGTACTTATACCTTCTGACACACGTGATAACCACTGTTACGAATAATAAAGTTAAAATTTACGCAGCGAAATTAGATACTAAAGCACTTCAGAGCTGCCAACATTCCACTAAACCTTAATAAATCAGTTGGTTAAAAATGACTGAACAACAGTTTGAAAGAAAACTGAGGTTTGATATTTAACCAAAAGTTAACAAATTACTGGTTTAACCAGACACTGAGCAACTCGGCCTTTATCTTTTGGAAAGGAAAAAAGCTGTAAGCTCGGTTCAGCACAATAACGTGAAGCCGATGTTCTTTTCTTTTTTGTTTTTACGTTGTTTACGAAAGAGACAATTTAATAACAAACAGAAATAATCTTAGAAACCCTTAAGCAACGATCATAACCTCAAATCAAAACATAAACAACAGCTTTAGAACTTGGCTGATCCGAGTTTGCGCACGAAGACAAGCTTTTGTCCCTTCTGTTATTCTGTGCTTATGGTACCTATATGTACGAGGGCGTATTTTTATGTTATTTATCTAGCCATGAAAAAGACCGCTTATCACATTAATAACGCTTTATTTTTCTATGTAATTCCCTCCAACACATATACAGGATGATCAAAGTTACGGCCGCACAATTGCTAACTTCGTTATTATTGGAGCTACGAAGTGGTTCAAATAAACAAAAATGAATTGTTTTCACTCAGGATTACAATGGTGATATGAAGAAAACAATTGCGCATCGCATTCTCAAAATAATTGCATGTGTAAAGTTTTTTTTAATGGAACACCCTGTATTTCTTGTTTTTTCCCTAAAAAGAGTAATAAAGAAGTTATTGCGAAAGTTGTATTCATCATTTACAATTAACTTTATTTAGTTCAACGCATTAACAAAACTGTCTTAACACACACTACCTTGAAATTATGTGTTTCGAAAATAAACAAACGTGAAAAACATGAGCGCATTATTTTGAGGAACTGGTATTTAAAATAAATGTAACTACTATTAATTACTTAAAATGTGCTACTCTTGAAACTATTGTAACTTAAACTAATTTAAACAAAATTATAAATAACTTAACGAAAGTGTTCAAAAACATTCTCATTTTGTTCTAAACATCTCTGAACGCGTTTATAGACGCTTCTAGTGGTGTATGGTTGTATTAAACTTTACACCAACAAAATTGTCGCAATAACTTTTTTATTATTCGTTTTAAGGAAAAATAGTAAAGATTAATTTGTATTTATAATTTGATGTTCTTTCATTTGTTAACAAAAAATATAGGGCGTTCCATTAAAAAAAAATACACGTGCAATTATTTTGAGAATGCGATGCGCAATTGTTTTCTTCATATCACCATTGTAGTCCTGAGTGAAAACAGTTTATTTTTGCTAATTTGAACCACTTCGTAGCTCCAATAATAACGAAATTAGCAATAGTGCGGCAGTAACTTTGATCACCCTGTATAGTTATTCCTTCTTTTTTCCAATTGTCTTATACCCTCAGAAAAACATGCCTTCGACAACTCTG
This sequence comes from Dorcus parallelipipedus, assembly GCA_958336345.1. Taxonomy (NCBI): domain Eukaryota; kingdom Metazoa; phylum Arthropoda; class Insecta; order Coleoptera; family Lucanidae; genus Dorcus; species Dorcus parallelipipedus. The sequence continues at coordinate 4,821,392 of OY284482.1, read as the reverse complement.
CAAAGTATTGTTTAATAGTTTCTTAAACTGTGTCATCAAATGCAAAACTGTTTCAGCCAAGCACAAATGATTGCTACAAAAAGTTTTTTTTTGAAAAATCAAAAATAAAAATTTTTCCGATTTTGATGCCGACTTTTTGGCGGTCACTGTTTATAATTGCATTTAAATTTATGTAGCCTGGTGTGAGTTATATCTGACAAATGCTTAAAATAAGTTGAGGTAGTTGTTAGATGCATGAAATGCTTAAGAAGTAAGCACACATTTTTATTCATATTATCGAAGAAACACATTCTTCAGTTTTTAGTTTTACATTGAATGTACGTTATTTTCTGTTTTATTTTTCACCTAAAACTATTTACTGAATATATGTATGTAAAATGTCGTATAACGTTTATATTGAATTCGTGGTACAAGCTGCTATGAATTTTACGACTGAGCACAGAGGTTCTGTGAGAAATTTTCCTACGTAGTTACAGGTGATTCACCTTATATAGTATTCTGGTATGCTATTAAGTAACATTCAATTTCAAACAGTAAGAGCCCGCGCACACTGCAGACTTACTATCGGCTGATATTTTATTCTGAATCAAGTTACGAGAAGTGTGATTACGTGGCCTATAATAATTTAATGTACAGCCACGTATCACATTTCTCGTAGCTTGATGTAATAGTATATTACATAACGAGAGTTGTAAATAGCAAATTACGCACGGTGGAAAAGTTGCGTATGAGGCGCGCAGCGGCGAATGCAAGTAATTCCACGAGTGCTTAATTGCTTTACAACTCGAGTTTTGTACTATACTTTATCTACGACCACAAAAATTACCTTCAAAGTAATCAGCAATGACACTTGCAATTTCGACGACTGTCAATCTAATGTGATGCGGTTACGAAGATCTAACTATAAGCGTGCGTAAAGTAGGTGCGTTGTGCGTTTTTCTTACTTTACGCACGACGTTTGTAAACACCGGCTTATTTAGTTTATGTATTATACGCAATTCGTCATTTACAGTAGTGGTCCTAGATAAAATAAACTATCGGCCGATAGTAAATCTGCAGTGTGCGCGGGTCTAAGTGTTGCGCACCTATAGTACATTTGTTTACGTGGGGGAGGAAGAAGTACCGCAGTTCGGAGTATAGGCTTCAGTGTGATGCGAGGTTTACTATTGAATATAGGGCTCCATGCTAAATGACTAAGATCGAGATTAGTGCGATATAGTTCAGGTGTCTGACCATAGGGTAGTAACACGTTCTGTATACCAAAGATTTTTTTTACGTGTTATTTTATGACATAGATAAGGAATGTTAATCTATATGCATGAAAAGATCTTGTGTTTTAGAATCGTTTGAACTTAATTTGTTTGAAAGCACGGAAACTAAGCTTCCAAGGCGAAAATTGCTAGTGAGTTTCTCTACTTCTCTTAACCTCTACTGTCATTCCCTAAAGTCTGGCGGATATAATGTGAAACACTCTGTACATAAATTCTTAAAGTTCAGATTTATTAATTAAAGAAGGTTCTTCTACGATGAAAATTGTATCACAAATTCTTAAAAACGGAGACTAAATGCGCACTAACACTTTACGTTTCACTATCGTTTGATAGCTTCTTCTGAAGAAGATTTTTTGTTATTAATATTACATATTGATATCTGTCGATAAAATATAGCTTAAGTAACAATAATAGGTTAGAGAATAAGTTATGAATTTTCAATTTACCGAGAAGAATTTAATGGTCTACACAGTCAAAGGCAATACTGAGATCACTGAAGGGCTTAGATAAAGTGTATGTTGTATGTTGCTCTTTAAGTGTAATGTAAAATCGATTAATGCCGATCTGCCAGGTCTGAAGAAAAATATTGTGAATAACGTAATAAGTGATTGAAATCAAAGCACGTGAGTAATTTAATATTCAGGATTACTTTAAAGATTTAACCCAGAACTGGGATGACACTATAATTTATTAACAATGACGGAAGGATGATTTTTTTTTATAAATTGGAACTACACGTGAGATTTTGAATATTTTAATAGCCCGAATTAGCAACTTAGTTAAAGCTATTGCAAGGGTGTGCAAAAGATATTCAAAAGAAATTCTCGTGGCACTATTATAGAGAGTATTTAATTGTTAATAAGTAATACAAGTTTCCAACATAGAATAGTTAACGTTCTACGTTTCATTATGATATCTTATTTACTATCAAACATACACAAATTGTTATGAGGAAATATTTACGATTTCATGATTATACAGCTCGTGAAGTAAAATCCCTCACTTACTTGAACTACAGAGATCACTTTTTATTTCTATTGACGCTGTGCACCATTTTTATAAATTTATTTTATTATTATGATGTGAAATCCAAACTGCATTTCACAAGGAAAAAACCAATAGTCATATCTCCAAAAAGTCTATTAAAACGTATTTAATTTGATTGCGTTAAATCGCAATCGAATTTTATTTTTAAATACAAAATTTTTCTTTATAAATAAAATATTAAGCAATTTCAAATTTAAGAAATTTATTTTCTAAAGATATTTCAGAATTTTAACATCGTATTGATGATTAGTATTCATTAAAAGTTTTTTTTCATCACCATACTTGCTCCAAGCTTTCAAAACTTTTTGGGCAGGCGTGTTGGCTAGATAGTCGTATTGCCGTTTGCGACTGCGAAGGTCTTACTGTTGTTATTTCTCCTTCGGCATTCACCTTACGAATTAGCGAAACGCAGAAAACTCAGTTCGAAGAAGCCGGTGTGAATCCGAAATTCCGAACACAATCCTAACACTCATATACACGCAAAAACCGATTTTGTTAAATGAAACAAAATTGTGTCAACTCAACTAAATTATTCCTTTAAATAGCAGCAAACAAATCTTCATTCATGTCAAATAAATATTTCAGTTACAAGAATTTAGTCAAGTCAACAAAACTTTACTTCAAGCAAAAGAACGGTTGTGTGATATTAACAAAGAAATAAATATATGTATTTGTTATTGTAAGTATATAATTTCATTGAAAAATCATTCAGAAAAGTAAATTTGTTGCTTTAAAAAAATATTCTAACCAAATTTTTTTCTTCGTTGAAAACATGATTTTTCGATGAATTTTTTGAATGAACCAAATTATTGTTTGAATGAAATAAATTAAGTTAAAGATATTAATTTATTTACGGTAAACAACATGGGTTTCTCCGTGTAGAACCATACGTACGACAGTTTCTGCCGGATAGAAGCGCGCGTGTCTATTATTAGCCTTAAGTGCCAGTCCATTTGAGAGTAAATTTTGGCGAGTAGCTCTCGAGATGCTATCGATACGAGGGGAGTTTTTTTTTAATGTTATCTACCTAGCTATGAAAACAATATGCTATCGGGACAATTTTCTTATGTCAAGTTTCTGTGACATTTTATAGTGTCATCTTGAAGTTTGGTTCCAGTCGCTTACGAATTGCCATTTTTATGTCAATTTAAAGAAGTGATCATGAGTGATTTGAAACTTGAACACAGAAGCGTCATAAAATTTCTATCGAAAGAAGGCAGTGGCCCGAAGAATATTCATGAGAGAATGGTGGCTGTGTATGGAGAAAACAGCCCATCCTATTTCCAAGTCAAATATTGGTGCAAGCAGTTCAAATGGGGCAAGGAATCCATTCATGATGGCCCAAAGTGTGGAAGACCTTTGGAAGCACAAACTGAAGAAATCATCAACAAAGTTGAAGATTTGGTGTTGACTGACCGCCGAGTAAAACTTTCAGTTATTGCTAGAGAAATAGGAATATCAGAAACGAGTGTTTTTAAAATTCTACACGAAAATTTTGGAATGAGGAATGAGCAAAGTGTCGGCACGATGGATTCCCAAGCTGCTCAATCTCGAACGAAAACTTTGCAGACGACAAATTTGCGAGGAGAATTTGACTGCTTTATCCCCAGACGAAGACTTCTTCCATAGAATTGTAACTGGAGATGAAACCTGGGTATACCACTGGGATCCTCCCACGAAATAAAAGTCCATGCAATGAGTTCAAAAGGGCTCTCCTTCACCCAAGAAGGCAAGCTCGCAATTTTCTTAATTGAGTATATGGCAAAAGGGACTACAATAACGGGGAATGTCTCCAAAGACACAATTAAGAACTTGAAAGTGGTTATACACGAAAAAAGACCCCACAATCAGAAAGCTCTGCTTCTGCACGACAATTGCAGAGTGCATAAAGCACAAATTGTTCAAACAGTAGTCAATGAATGCGGCTTTGAGGAATTACATCCACCTTACAGTCTCGACCTTGCCCCCTGTGACTCTTATCTCTTTTCAAAACTCAAAAAACACTTGAGAGGGCGTCGCTTTGAATCCAATGATGACTTGGAAAACGCTATGAAGTCTTATTTAACAGAATTACCAAAAGAATTTTTTTAAAGGCATAGCGTTATTAAAAAAACGTTGGAATAAGTGTGTTGGAGTTAATGGTTCTTATGTTGAAAGATAAAATTTTGTTTGTTCTCTAACTCGTTGTTTTCATAGCTAAGTAGGTAGATAGCATAAAAAACTCCCCTCATTATACTCTACGAGGTGTGTCCATTGATGATGAACACGTCTGAGAGTACTATCAACAGCATCTCGAGAACTACTCGTCAATATTTACTCTCAATGCACTAGAACCTTAATGCAACCGTTGAGACATAATCGCGTCTGAACTAGGGCTAAAGACACGCTTGCAATTTTCATGGGTTCGATTAGAAACACGCTATCGCTACCTACTGTTTTGTAGTACTGACGAATTATACATGATCACGGAAACTATGAAAAAATTAAATACGACCTATTTTGAAAATATTCAACAATATCAGTGCGTGCAATTTCTATATTCCATATATCCAATATAGAATTAACCCTTAATACATGAGCACAACGAAGCACGACGCCATAAATCATCAGCACTACAAGTAAAAGCTAGGGTGAAACGCATGAAAAATTATGAGAGCACTTCGAAGGAAGAGCGTGATTTATGCAGGGCAAGAATTCTTGAAGGAAAAGTTGGAGGAAGTTCATCCTCTCAAAGAAGTAATACAAATGGAAAAAACTGGCTACCTGACTAAACACGTTTCGGTGCCTGTGACTGTTTGACTCGATTATATTAAAAATAATACATTTCGTTTCGAAATGTAAAATATATATTACACGGAGAGTATTCCACTCCTCGTGAGGGGATTCTCTTTGTCATTTTGTTTCGTACGAATTCAGAGGGGAGTTCACGCTGAAAGTTCGTGTAAACCTTATGTAACAGGAGAAATAATGCAATTGTTAGACATAAACTTATTCAATCTTTCTTACACATGAAATTCGTTCTTTGTTCGTATTTTGAAGCTGATAAAAAAATTAATTAGCAATTGAATAATTTATTTGTTTCTCTTTCAATAATAAAAGTATTTTGTTTTTTACCCAGGAGAGTAAAGAATGTGCTATAGAATAAACCAAAGAAGGAAATTTCATTGACATCGCAAATGATAAATCACAATTTTTAGGTAATCAATGCTACATAAAGTAAGCCCATATAACTAGGCCATAGATTTACAACAAAAACTTTACTAATAATTACATTAGGCGTATTCGTTTTACTTAAATCAAGTGAGATTTAAGTAAGCCAGACAGTTTCTACAATGGATTCTGTATAAATAACTACAGAAACTTGTTTAGCTTGCTTACTTTTGCTCAGTTAAATGTGTAAAACGAATACGCCTATTGCTTCAAGCGTAAGATCTATGTTTATGAAAATAGCATTATCACATTTTTGAAGGAATTTATCTACCTATATGTTGATGCATATGTACTCTTTATATAATAATCCACGAAATTTAATTTTTAACGGGGGCATTACCTTTGTTATTATTTGCCTATAATTTACTATGTTGCTTTAAAATGAAGCAATGAAAATTTTTCATTAGTACTATAATCGAATAGGTAATGAAAAAATAATTCATAGGAACGGAATTCAATTTCACATTGTTCGCAGATATCTGCAGTAATTCTGCATCTGGCCATATTTGTTGGTGATAATATTAATAGATGTTATACGAATACGGGAGCAATAGCAGACTTTTATGGCCAATAATCGTAGTTTAATAAACAGATATGAGTTCTCGTATCGACATTTACCAGAATTAACATGGCCATTTATGATACCGAGTCGTTGCGTTATGTCCGTTTGTGTGTTTCGCTTGCTTGTAGAACTTGATGTTTTATCTGCTGTTTCAGATAAAGTATATAGTTTAAATTCTTGTATTTTATTAGGAATAAATTTTACAAAAAAAATAAACTTCCTGCCAAAAACACCGAATCATTTAGAAATATTAAAATTGCAGGGCAGAAATTATTACAAATTAATTATCAACTTGTGAGAAGTTCATAATAAAATACTTTCCGTAAAGATTTCATTGAGTGAGATAAACAGTCTGAGAGTGTTGCATTTTGTAAATGCCTACGATTGTCAGAAGAAAGCGTTTTATCCACTTATTCGTGTTTGAAGGAGTAGAATTGTAATTCAGGTGTAGATATCCTGCCCTAAGGCAGGCAACTAACCTGGAAGTTCTAGAAGCTAACGTGAATATATCGCCTCCGATAGTTAGCTGTAAGGGATAGTTTTCGCACTTCACCTGTAGCTGAGGTGGATTGGGTAAGACACCTAAGATAAAAGGTGTTTATTCTAACAGTTTACCGACGCGATCCAAACATTGTTTGGCATTCACTCCAACTAGCCAAGTCGACGTCTGCATTTAATGAAATACAATATCAAGAAAGGTTAATGGTGCGAAGACTCCGAAACGAGGGATGTTTCAGACCATGGCGTCGTAACATCAGGTGGTATACAAGAGAGTCAGAAATTGTATTGTTGAAAGTGGTATATAACCACGTATATAACAGCATATTAAGTTTCTTTTTTAGCACCGCCCGTCTGGCTTCTCTTTATTCAAAAACTTTAAAACAAAACGTCTTGTATCTTAAATCTGACAAAACACCTAAAGAAGCTGTTGAACAATATTTTACAGAGTTGCCGAAGAATTTTTTTCTGAGAGTATGGAACTATTGGAAAAAAGTTGAGATATCTTAATTGTATAATGGCTAAATTCACTCGTACTCAACTCACACTCGAATTGACAATTTGATGTTCATTGTATGTATTGTCAACCAAATGTCATGTTGGATAATTTGACAAGTCAACAAATGTCGCTATAATTGCTGTCGCCAAACTAATAAAATAAATTTTCGGATGTTTTAATGAGCTACTTTATGAAACCCAAATGAGTTTCATAATGTTAAAACACCAAAACAGAAAAATGAATTTTTGGAAACATTAATATCCATTATATGAAATACATAGCGTTGATCTTCTTTACAATTTAACAAATTTAGACAAAATTTTATTCAAAATTTAAATTCTATATTCGCAAGATGACGCTTATAAAAGATCCGGCAGAGACTTCGCGTTACGACAATGATTACAGTAACATGGTATTGCATTAAAAGCCACGTGGTTCCAGCAGGGTGGAACAACTGCTCACACTGCAAGGGCTTCAATGAAAGAATTAGGAGAGAAGTTTGGTGCCCGAGTGATCTAACACCGAGGGGACGTTGAATGGCCTCCAAGATCGCCCGACCTCAACGCTTGCTATCTCAAGAGTAGGGTACAGCGGATTTGAAGCGGAATATTAGGACAGAAGGGGCGAACAATCTCTCCGGAAGTTCTGCAGCGAGTAATGCGAAGTCTCTCGATACGGCTCCAAGAATATACTGACAATGAGGAACACCATCAGAAAAATACAATTTTCAGAAAGTAATTGATGTAAGCAAAGTGATTTGAGTTATATTGTACTTAAGAAATAAAATAATGTATGTAATGTAGTCTGGTCTTAACTTCAATTTGAGAAATGTCAAGTTTTCCTGCCGGACCTTGTATGTTGTAGTCCTGGGTGGCTGTGGAATCAAACATAAATATCGATTCTTACTTCGCAATAAATTCTTGTTTACGTATTTAATATTTTATTGCAATTTGAAACAATAATTAGTTAAAAATATTTGATTCCACAGCCGTCCAGAACCACAATAATTGACGAGCTTCTTGGAAAAACCTCGTATGTCCACTTTTGGCGAAATCACCATTTCACTTCACATCTTCGCTTATAACTATAGAGTTATCAATTCCTATACTGAGATTCTGTAAACATCTCATAGGAGCCGGAATATAACTTAGCAAAATCTATGGGTTTCTGTAAAAACCTCATATGTCCGCTCGAATTCTAGCAAAAACCTCATACGTCCAGGACATGTGAGATTTTTACAGAAACCCACAGATTTTGCTAAGTTATATTCCAGCTCCTATGAGATGTTTACAGAATCTCAGTATAGAGAGAATATGTAGAATAATTTCTTAAAAAATTTAGTTTATTTTCAACATTTTTTTGGTAAAAGAATGGATATTTATCTGAAATACTTAATTTCTGGAATTAAAACTGTCGATGTCGTTTTGATTGACAGTGACGACCAAAATTAATGCTCGCGATTGTACAACTCGGCCTAAAATACAGTTTTTCATTTAAAGTTCAACTTAAAGCTTCACTTTTTTACTATAGTAACAATTGAAAGGACAAGTTAAGCTAAGACCAAGCACAATTCTAGTTCAACCTTAAGCCAAAGCTTAAATCCTTAATAACAATTGTTGAAATAATCGTCGTTATGGATTTAAGCTTCAACTTAAATTTAAACTTACATTGTACAACTCGGCCTAAGGTGTAGTTTTCATTAAAATTCAACTTTAAGATTAACTTCGTTACCATAGTGACAATTGTAAGGACCAGTTAAGCTAAGGGTCAGTTGTACAACGTTAAATCAATGCTGAAACCCTTAGCAAGAATTATTGTTGAATTATTCGCTGTAATAAATAGGTTTAAACTTCGGCTTAAATTTAAATTAGTATTGTACAATTGTGCCTTAAACTCAATTTATTTTATTGAATGCAATTAGAAATTTGTTGTTACATTATCTAGATCAGAAATCCGAAACATGTCGAGACTTAGAATTCTGTGTAAATACCCTATGTTATTAGAATCTTTTACAAGATACGTTTTCTGTGCAGTTATAATTTCATATATTCCATAATAAATCTTGGTTGCAGTAAATCAAGACGGCTGACTACAAAAATGTTCGGACATCGTAAGTTCCGCATGAATCATTATGGTAGTTTGTCCTGGATAGCCATTATCTTGTTGGGGGAGCCTAATCCCTTTCCCTTATCATTTATCTTACCTTCTGAAAATCTTCAGCTGACAAGGATTTTTCAATCTGTCGTCAAATATCCGACCGACCTATTTTTACAGACCTTTCATCTCAGGCTACAAATATACATATTGCCACGACGTCATTATCTGGGAAAATAAGTAATGTTGTAAACTTTGATAGTTTAAACAAACTGTTCTTTTTTTTTGTTAATAAAATATTTATTGTTGCAACCTGGTGTAGTACACATTGCAAATCGTTAATCAAAATTGTGAACCCCCAACAGTACTTTTGTCTGGTTGGTTAGGGTCTGTCTTCCCGATATTGTACAACTCTCAGTTTCTCATATGGAAAGTAGTTTTAGGCCCAGTATTATTCACTTTAACTCCTAGTTTATTACCATGGGAATAAACCGATAGTTAAAGGTAACTTGCTTTTATAATACCGGGCCTTAATAATTTAGATTAACGAAGCTATGTATGACTCGATAAAACAAAGCTCAGAACTTATTTTAATTAATTTCTGCAATGAAGCGAAAGATGAGTTAAAACTAAAAATGTAGTTACGTGACGTGAACGCTAGAACTATATTAAGTGACACAGATAAACTTTAGATAAAAGGAAATAATTCTAAGAACCAACATATCCGCATGAGAAACTAAACTTTAAATTAAAATCAATTGCATGATCACATAAATCAAATTTAGAGAATCATCGGAGATTACAACAGTAAATTTAAATTCATTTCGTAATTATTGCAATCATGTGCATTTCAAAGTTATGCCGAATCAGCAACCATTGAAGTAGATCAAAGTCGCGTTACACTTACTCGCATGAATGCAAGCTTTGCGGAATGCGAGCGTGTTGTTTACATGTGCCAATTAAGATCGAGGCAATTAGAACGCTTTAAGAAAAACAAATTTGGCAAGGATCAATTGATGCTGATGCACTTTGTACTTTGAACCGAACCCCCAGCCACCAGAGCAAAGGAACCAATTGTGACGTAGAGATAGGGATGTATAAAAGATCGACCCGCAGGTAGAATCGAGGGCAGTATTAGTAAAGAGTGAAGTTAGTAGAGCAGTATTAAAGTAGTGAAGAGTATTAAAAGTAGTTAGTTAGCAGTTTAGTAAGATAATTAATTTAATCGGTATTGTGAACGAGTGCGCGTAAGCCGTAGCAAGCGAGTGAGCTCTCCACGAGCACAGGGCTGGCCTTGGGCCAGGCCCTTCCGCCTAGAAGTAATGTAGAATTTAATTAAAATCAAGTAATTAAGTTAAAGATTAAATAAGTTCGATAAGTTTAAATAAGTGAAGTTAAAGAAGTAAGGATGAGCTTAGAGTTATTGAGTATTAGTTTAAGTAAAAGGTTAAATAAGTTCGTTAAGGAAGAATTATGTTTAATTAATTATATATATATATTATATATATTAAATAATTATAATGATTAATTAATTAAGTTTTAAAGTAAAAAGGACTTAGAGTAATTTATAATTTGAAATAAAAGTAATCGAAGGACATTTCTCGTAATTTAAAAATAAATTACTATCTCATTTTCTACGCGACAATATTTTAGTTTTGCTGTCGGACGAATACTTTTAATACAAATTTTATTGAAAAAAACGCTCCCTTGAGATACTAAATTCTGAATAAATATACATAAAAATGTAACGTATTCCACTTCACCGGCGAAATATGTAGACGTGCGCAGTATTTATAGCTTCAAGATGAATCCGTAAATTATGCTGGGGTCATAAATAAACGTTAGACAGGAATATGGTACACAAGCAAAGGTGAACAAATAAAGCGTTACTATGTGACACAGAAATTGTATACACTTTGCAATTTAGTTACCGCAATTTTAAATATCTTTATCAGGGGCCTGTTTCATAATAAAATACAAGCTAATAATATTAGTATTGAATAACACGTTTGATGATTGGATTAAGGACGAAGTAAAAAACTATTCGTTCATTCAGCTGACAGTTTCCGTTTGTAAACTGAAACTGTCGGTTTATAAATCGAAACTGTCAGCTATAGTTTTTTACTTCGTCCTTAATCCGACCATCAAACATTTTATTCAATACTAATATTATTAACTTGTATTTTATTATGAAACAGGCCCCAAATTGAATGGTAAAATTAATAAATAATTAAATGATGTTATGATAAGTTTAAATTTAAGCCAAGGTTAGAATATGATATACATTAGTGCCCGATTTCTTCATCGCCTTATCTTGAGGTTAAATTTATCTGTGTTAGAATGTGACACATAGTATGTGTACGGCCAACTGTACGTCACAATCCAACTGTTAGATAAATTAACCTTAGGTTAAATATGGTGAAGAAATCGGCCATAGGTCTGTTTGTTATCCTGAACTGGTGTACACTGGTGCTTAAAAGTTTTCGGACGACCGACGTGACCGCCTGGCACTGTGGTCACCACAAGGGTCAAACTTTTTTATTTTTCACTTTTCGAAAAAAATCATTGTTTATAAAAGTTTTTGCTTCCCAAAGATTCTAAAAACGTTATATAAAATATTAAATTTCCATTAATAACAATAAAATAAAATAAAATCCTGTTTATACTTTCACAAAATACGGCAATGTTCAAAAATTCCGTTAGTATAATCGAGTAAAGTGGTTAACTCAAGCAATATCAATTACTGTAAATGTTATTTGGGTGATAGTTATGTAGAATTAAGAACATAATATAAAATAAACTCTCTTCAAAAAGTAAGTTTTAAATTTTTTTATTTCATTTTTTAAATTTTAAGAACCTGCGAGGTAATAAAAAATGACTTTTGTGAATTAAAACGAAATAAGAAATCAAATTCATAATATTGCCCGATTCTAGTTAACGTGATTTTTAACAGAATTCTAATCTTTGCCACATTTTGTAAAAGTTAAAAGATAAATTTCCCAACTTTTTCAGTTGTTAATGGGTATTTATTATTTTCTGTAATATTTCTTGGGTTTTTAGGTCAAGCAAAAACTTTTGTAAAGAATGTTTTTATTTTTTTTTTTTCGAAAAGTGAAAAATAAAAAAGTTTTTCCTATAGTGAACCCTATCCGTGGACACGGTGTACACCAATGCATACTTTTTCGCAAAATACGCTTTAATGCAACCTGAAATGTTTGTGTGGTATGTCAGTATGGATGTGTATGATTCGTATTGACACATTATAAAAGAATTTAGGCTTCATTAAAGCAAATTTCGTAAAAAATGTGTACACTAGTGCACACCAGTGCAGGATAACAAGCAGACCTAATATGTAACTACGGTGTACGTCATAATGTGTGTCACAAATTGTATTAACGAATGGCACTATTAAAACCAATTTTTACATGTAACTATTGCATCTAGGTACATCACTCGTTAGGATTGAAAAAGGAACGTATTTATACGAATATTTGTAAAGTAAAACTTACGATTTATTACTTGGCTTGATGAGTTTCATACGGAAAAAATCAATGACGTCCGTAAAAAGATCCATTTAACAAACTTTGTGTATAATCCATTCATGATCTATTTAGCATCGTAGTAGGCCGTTATTTTAAGTTAGTAGGTTGGCTATCGTAGTAAAATTAGACAGATTATTTGATGTCAATTTAAGATGCGCCAAATTGTGACAATTTCAGGTAGATCAACGAAACAGATTTGAAAAGTAAAACAGCCAAAATTAAAAGTGAAGGGAAACGTTTTACAATGTAACAAGTGTCTAAATAAAAACCTGGTCAAGTGGGTTGTGATCGAGAATTTATCCATTGCATTTACATAGCAGAATTACTAAATGTAGCCTACTTGACCAGGTTTTTATTTAGACACGAGTTATGTATGTGAATTTGGACGTGAATACACCTCGTGATGAAAAGAAAATATCACAACATTGCCTAATTTGGAGTAACCTTAAAATCTAAATCGACATGATATTCATTGTCAAAATTTAGTTACATACATGAGTACCACATTCTCACTAGATTTTCATGGCATACTACGATGGTAAATAGATAAGGAATGGATTATGGTTACTCTGTAATTGTACGCATTTTAATATTCATTAATTTAATAAGTTTGACGGTATCTATAATTTTATAATTCTATCATTTTTGCAAAAACATAATGGTGCTTAGTATTTCTGTGAGTAATAGTTTCTCTCTATATTTAATTGCATAAGTTTTACATAAAGTGTATAGGGACGTCATTAACGTCAAAACTGTATTTCAGTTTCCAACAAACGTGGGCTATTATGTACACTGCGGTTTAGTTTTGCGAGTACTTCTCGAATCCTAGATTTCGAGTGTTGGACGTATTTTATGGGTTTTCCGTTCACATAAATCCCGAAATATAAGTGAGTCTTATTTAATTAAACATTCTGCTGTAAAATCGTTTCAATTCAACAGTTGAAATTGGGTAAGTCGCGTTGCTCTGATTTGCTATGTTACTTTCTGTTTTACTGCGAAGCTTTAGGGAAGCATTCAACTTGGAAACTACTTGTGCTAGATTTAGCGCCTGACTCTCAGAAACTACATCGTGCTTCCCTGCGATGTATTAGGACTTCGATTGCCTCCTAGTTATTTGATGTTATTGTCAAACTTACTTTTCACGTTGCATTTAATCCGAAAAACATTCTTACCTATATGGTATCCTTGTTTCCCGAAGTAAGTTCCAAAAGGCATTTAAACTTATCGGTTTTATACAAAAGTATATAAAGGCTCTTGTTCGGAGTTTCAAATGAAGTTTTGTTTTTAGTCCGAGCAATCTTGAATGTGGTGAACTTCTGAATATCAACAGTTTAAACTCGTTCATTTGAGAATAGTGACGGTAAATGAAATTTTGTGGCTAATCGTTTCAACTTTACACACCATGTCCACGGATCGGGTTTACTATAGGAAAAACTTTTTTATTTTACATTTTTCGAAAAAAAAAATCATTCTTTATAAAAGCGTTTGCTTGTTCATAAAATTTCAAAAACGTTATAGAAAATTGTATCACAAACTCTTTTAAACAGACACTAAATGGCGCACAAACACTTTACGTTTCGCTATCGTTTGTTAGCTTCTTCGGAAGTGAAAAAATATAAACAAGATTATCAATGGAAACAAGGTCATTAATAGAAACTGAAAAAGTAAATGATTTTTTTTCTTGGTTTTTATAAAGTCTAAAAATTAATTTTAAACTTAATAAAATATTTTATTTTATTAAATTTTAAAAAATTGACAGATCTATATTCTATTTAAAGAATCTAGAAAACTACAAAATATATCGTTTAAATTTGCAAAATCTGTACGTTTATTAATAGAATTCGATGCCATTTTTATTTTACACATTTCTATAAAGCGTCTTTTGAAAATATTAGACTCACAGTATAAAATATTAGTATTTTCAAAATCAAAATTATGGTCATTTTCTTATGAATGTTCTACAAGCATTGAATGATTTTGATAATTTTTTTGGATATGGTATTTATGTCTGGACGTTTTTTTTAAATTTTGGCTTGTTTCTCCAATATAACATGAATTACAATTTAAACATTTAATTTCATAAACCACGTTAGGTTGTTTTATAAACGGTAAGAGATACGAAGTCGGTTAAATTGGGGCAAAGTTTCATATTTTGGTGCTGAATAATAATCCGTTCTGAAAAATCTTGTACGACTTGTAGTTTTGAAATATTTCCAAAAAACAAGAAAACGTATTTTTTTCTGAAGTTATTGCAGGGATCATAACAAAATTAATACATTCTACAGGCACTTTTTTAAGCTCTTTACGATATCATTAGATTTTACTTAAAACGTTTCGTCTCGTTCTGACCATCATCAACTTCATTTTTTCTTATGGGCGCTACATTGGGTTTTAATACCATTTAATAGATCTATTCTTTTTCATGTATCACACATACCTATTTAACAATTTGAAACAGCTGGAAATGCAAGAAATTGTTGAAAATAACACTGTAAAGAAAAATATGGTATGCAGTCAAAACAAAAACCAGAAAAGTTTGATATACCTTCGGAATTTTATTTTATATATCACAAAAGCTGATTTTAGTAAAATTTTTAGATCTAAAAATGAATGTTATGAATCCAAGAATGACGTAAACTTAAAAATTTATTGTGGTCTTAACAACAACAATTCAGTAATAACGAGCGAAATTTCCTTCCAGCAATATCCAGAAAGACAACTACAAAACAATAGTTGATTAGATTTGTACATTATTATTATTAACGCAAGAAAATATCAAATTAAATTATGTATGTCTTTAGAAAACTCGTGTCTTAAAAGATATTACTGCTCGAGGAGACATTCTTTCTTGTAATCTCATAATTTTATACATTTTATAAATAACTATTAATTACCTCTTGTAATAATTCTTCATTCTCATCATCATTAAGGCGATCTCGATACGTCCTTCGAGTTTTATGAAAATATCCATAAAGTGTTTCTATCTAACTTAATAACATTGTTCTGTGTGGATGGCATCTTTCTGGGTATTATTCGAAGTAAATTTCTCTTGCTATTACTAAATTGTTATTAGCACAGTACATTTTTAAATTTACAAGACTGAGAGTTTTTTAAAGACATAATTTCTTGTGATACTTTCTTGCTTTAATCATAAAAATGTATAATTTAATTACGAAATTAATTAAATACTGCGTCATCGTCATTGTTGGAAGTAAATTTCTCTTTCTATTACTAAATTGTTATTGTTAGCACACTACGTTTTAAAAATTTACGTCTTTCTTGGATTCACATAATTCATTTTTATATCTAAAAATTTTTCAAAAATCTGCTTTTGTAATAAACGAAATAAAACTCCGAAGGTATATCAAACTTTTTTGGTTTTTGTTTTCACTGCATACCATGTTTTTTTTGCAGTGTTATTTTTAACAATTTCTTGCATTTCCAGCTGTTTCAAATTGTTAAATAGGGATGTGTGATATATGGAGAAGCATCAGAAAAAATAGATCTATTCAATGGTATTAAAATCCAATGTAGCGCCTGTAGAATGTATTAATTTTGTTGTGATTCTTACAACAATAATTTCAGAAAAAAATAAAAAAGAAAATTACGTTTTCTTGTTTTTTGGAAATATTTCAAAAACTACAAATCGTAGAAGGTTTTTCAGAACGGATTATGTTATGTATTCAATTCAATTAAAAAAGAAGTAGGCATCATTATTGTAAAAAAAACGATAAAACAGTTCAGTTGTTATAATCATAAAATTATGTTATCACTTTTTAAGAAAATAAAGATTGAGACCATTTAAGAAATTATCCTTACCCCACGCAAATACAAAAGATTATTATTCAGCACCAAAGTACGCAACTTTGCCCCAATTTGACCGACTTCGTATCTCTTACCGTTTCCGAGGTCCCAATGGTGAGCCTCGAATTTGTAACAACTTCTGTTTGAATAATTTTATAATAATTTTTGTTATAATCATAAAATTATGTTATCACTTTTTAAGAAAATAAAGATTGAGACCATTTAAGAAATTATCCTTACCCCACGCAAATACAAAAGATTATTATTCAGCACCAAAGTACGCAACTTTGCCCCAATTTGACCGACTTCGTATCTCTTACCGTTTCCGAGGTCCCAATGGTGAGCCTCGAATTTGTAACAACTTCTGTTTGAATAATTTTAGATTTTAATTATTAATTTAAGAGAATAATAAGTAAAAACAACGTCAAGATTAGGGGTTGCTTAATGTGTTATTAATTATAGTTACTATTGCATAGGTTTAATTTCTTTTGTCATGTACGCTCTATTGTTTAGGCAATAAAATTCTCATTTAGGTTAGGCGAAGGAAGATTTGATTTTAAAATATACTCCTATATCTTTATTCACTCAACAGGAAATAACCCACTTACAGAGCGAAATATTAACACAATAAATTGTGTACGTCATATAATTTACATTAATTTTTTTTTTTACTTCTCATGCTAACCATGATTATTGAAGACAGCAGCATCATGTCGGCCGGTCTCGTATAGCGTTCCTGAAAGCTTGATAGTTTAAATGGAAAATATCTACCTCATGATATACTTTATTGTGTGTGTTGCACATACTGTAAAGGAGATCTTTTTAAACTATTTGTTTTTGGAATTTTTAAATAAAAGGTCGTACGGGAGCGTGTTAGAGATGAAGGAACTCTGAAATCTAGTTCTCTCAAAAATTCAGCGTCATTTTATGAAACCAATTAATGGACTTAATGACTAAATGTACTTAAAAATTATAAAACAAGCATTTCGAAATTAATTACAATCAGTTCTGGTAGACGGAAATCCGAAAATTTGGAAAAATTGTGTCCAAGTAAACAAGCTCGCGACAAAAAGCGTGGGTCAAGCGGCCCCGTTATTCCAAACACCTGCAGGGTTGCATTTACAAACTATAGCTCCGAGAGCGTCTTGGGCGTGTAATTGTACTTCTCACTCACGGTTTTTCACATATTTTGTATCTTGCTCATCTATTTCAAAACATCTTTTATTTACATTATTTCCTTGACAACGGATGCACTTGTCACGTACGTCCGTTGTCATCGAAATAATCTAAACACAAGTCGGCTTGAAACAGATGAGCGAGACGCAAAATATGTTAAAAATCGCGAGTGAGATATATGCGATTACACGCCCAAGATGCTCTCAGAAGTATAGTTTATGAACACAACCTTACGGTCGGGTTGCGCCACATACTAGAGCCAGACAGGGATTCAAAATGGAACCGTAACCGTTCCACGGTTTCGTGCATCTAAGCGGAAAAGGATCGATCCAAGGAACCGAATTCAAGATAGTTTTGAACTTCTGTCATTTTGACATCATTATTTTGACAAATAAAACAAAAATACCCCAATTAAAAGCAATTCAGAAGGCAATAATTCAAACGCGATTGCAAGACGGAATCAGTATTTGAGCAATTGCAACTGAATTAACTATTAGTATTGTTAATCATAAAACATATTTAGTTCTTTGGAATTGAATAAGATGGATGAGATGTTATAGTTTGACAAATACTTGACAAACACTGTCAAACTCAACTTTTTTTGAAAATGGAAGTATCGATTTCACTCTGCTGTAGTCGATTTTTATGATTACGATGGTGGTACATAAAGATTTTTACAATGTTGTAATCAATCAATGGCCCTCACCTACAGCGTTTCAACCAGCTGAAGAATTGTAACTATTATATTTACTACTACTTTACTACTTTTACTACTTTTTTAATTTTTATATTTGACTTGTTTTTATAACGTTTTTAATGTGAGACTTGACTCTGCTTAATAAAAGAGCTTTTGCAATGAAACAAGTGTTCATAATTAATATCAAACCTATGTTCATTTTGAAAATGAGTCATCTCCCGAATTAAAAAAAAAAAATTGGGTCTTCTGTGTGTCCAAAAATCATTGTTTAAGCATTTCTGTATCAGGTTTCTACCCTTGTTAAGATTTAAACAATTGCTGCAATTTACACTGAACAATATCGACGGGAAATGGATTTTTGCTTTTCCTGTGAAATTCGAAACATTGGAGTTGATCCGTTTTCAAAAAGACCGATTCATAATGGAATCGTGAGTTATTTATTTACTTATTACAATTCATATCAATTTAAAATAAATATTAAATTAATTTATAAAAAATTATTTATTTAAGAAAAAGTAGTAATTAGGGCTGACTGTCGCGTCGTGCAAACACTTCAGATCCTGGTTATTTTAAAAATAAATAATTCTGTTACCATTAAATAAAAACAAATTAAATGAAAAACGGAAAGTCATTACTGTGCAAACGCGTGACTTAACTTATTTAAGGAAACGATTATCAGATTATAACAAACACGAGTGGGTGTGATATCTTTGTAGTGCAAACACGGAGTATCACTTTGAGATTTATGTGTAATCTGATACTCATTTAAATAAAAGAAAATAAATTAAATTAAAAGAAAGAGAGACTAGAGAAATTTTTTTAAGTGATTTACGGCGAACACCATATACCGTGAGAATTAAAAAGACGACAATTTCTAAATAATCAACAAAATATAGTAGTTATTAACTCCTAACTAAAGAAGCAAACTAATATACGATAATATTTGGCTTCCATAGTGGCAGGCTGAGCTAGTAGCACGTAACAACAATTTTTGATGCCCTGCGTAGTAGCAAACGAATAACACAGCAAAATGATGCATTTATGATTAAGTAAATTTGTAAGAAATAACATCCACTGAACTTTGAACTTTATATGAGAGTGTGACTGGGGGCGTTTCGATTGAATTAATTTTTTTTTGCGTCGGTGGATCATTACAAATATTGGATGTGCGATTTAATGATCTACGGTATTCTAATATGACACGCGTTTAATCTCTGTTAGCGGTTATATACAGATTGGTGCTGCTCGCTGGGTGTCTACTTTTAATGAACAAGATGCTACGACAAGGCATATGCGAGAGCGATCTATCACGGCCGCCATTAATCATTCGACATTCGCAGAGGAATAAGACGAATGTAATGGATTTAACACCGCTATCTCCTGCCGATACGCGATGATGAGATGAGATACAGCCTACATTTACTGCAAGGCAGCGAATCACTCTCGCATGCGATTGATACGAAGACATTCTCCGCTTCCTTCTATATTCGCTAAGTAATTTTTTACGGCATAATTCGACACGAAATTCCCTGACACTTTATTTTCGAAGAAGTATTTTTAGAAAAGCTCTAGAGATAAAACTGGATGAAAAACGGTTGGCGTAGTAAATCTCACGAATTTGTTTACGTGTATTCAATCTACGTAAACAAAAAGCTCATTTTCTGACAATTTTCCCACACACACGCACACACTATATTTATGTTGTAATACGATTTATTCGCGAGTTTTCTGCAAAATAAACAGTGTATCCAAGACATGCAAGAAAATTGTACTGAGATTTGGTTATGGAAACCGCGTTACAATGGTTCCGTGAAATTGGCTCCTACAATAACAGCTTATTAATTTAGGAATTGGTAATTACTTATGATCAAGAGACGATAATTTGTAAGATCATTGTTTAAGAAAAAAGCAAGGTAAATTTTCGGTGCTAACTTCCCGAGCTATTTTAATTATTATACAGCGTGTAATCGAATAAGTTTCACATATTAATACTGTAAGTTCTTCATCACATAAGGAATTGATTCTGCAAAACTCAATGTTCTTGCTCGAAAATAAAAAACTGACCTACCACAAGAGCGCTTCGCCTTTTGTTTGAACACCTCTGCTCGTTCATCAGTGCGTCTGCGATTTTTATAGACGCATCGTAAAACGATAAATTCCGCAAATGTCACGGTCACTGGGTTAGTATCGCCCGCAAGACAATTTGAAACGGAATCTTCGAACATTTGTTTCATTAAATAATCCACAATAATTACATCGTCATATTTCACACTTTGTAAACAAATAACACACTATAATATATAATTTATTAATTTCTTATGTTAAAATAATGTTATAATAATAATATAATAAAGTTATAAGTACATTGATAAGAAATAAATTGGTGACAGGAGAATTTTTCGGATGCGAACATTTTTTTCGGTTCCGTCAAATAAATAAATGCATTGACTGCACTAAATACAAATGTTTAGTTTAACGCTTTCCCTAAGTTTTGAGAACATTCTTAAATCAATTACTGTAATAAAGTAATTAGGTGCGATTTTATTGCTCGAGTTTAACAGTACCATCGTTTATTGTTTAATTCACGTATAAATTACTATTTGCTTTCAGAATATTAAATGATAAAGAACGTCTAATAATTAAAAAGGCAAATTTCAACACACTTGCAAATATTGTAATCAGCTGACACTGTGTACAGGCGTATACACATTACCTCCACGATCTTTCGGAATTTTTTTTGCTTAGTCTGAACGTAATAAAGAATCATAAATTAAGGGATGATAAGTTCGGCGCTTTTTGTTCCAATAATACTTTTAATGTGACCTTTATTGAATTGTTACCTACTTTTTTACTTACTGTTAGATAGGATTCATGATTACTGTTTTATTTTTAATTAAGGAAATAAAATTATTATGTAAACATTATTTTGTGAAAAATCTGCATATCTGTTACTTAAATATTAATTTAAAAATCAGCTGGGAATCTCCGTATTCTTTCGTAAGAAAGTATTAAATGACCTGCCTCAACGTTTATTGTATCGCATCTGCGGGTTTACTGCTCTATCATTTATTGTGTATAATAGTAAATTTCGCTCAGGCGTTCGGGCCGTCCGGGGCTTTAAATCAAAGCCAGCGGTTCTCAAACGTTTTATGCAAAAACTAAACATATATTTTTCCGGAGTTATTATTGACATTTTTTTCAAACGTATGTCGTAACTTCGCTTCTTTTATTTTGTATTAGTTGTGGTTACAATATGTGAAACTTATTCGATTACACGCTGTATTTCGTAGTAGAGATGGACGACTAAACTATCAATGCAAAATCGATTAACTACAATCAGTAGTGAAAGTCGATCAAGTAGTCGATTAATTCTTTAATATAAAATTCGTAGCCCATTTAAATGTGTTTTTGGTTAAAACGAATTACGCAATCAAATATTTAAAGTAAAATGAAATTATTGTGATTCTATTGAACGTGATTAACAAAAACAAGTCTGTCTGCGCGTTCAACAACTACCATTCCCACGATGAGATCAAGGGCACATTTCAGAATTGCTCCACCGGTAGGCATTTTGAAATTCTAAAATCCACTGTAAAGCTATAATAAGTTATTTTAGCTGTAATAAGTTATTAATTTATTATAACTATATTATTATTATATACTTATTATAGCTATAACTTATTATAGCTTTACAGTGGATTTAAAATTTTTAAAATGTCTACCGGTGGAGTAACCGGTTAGTTCTGAAATGTGCCCCAAGATAACGTAAACATTACTACTGTATTACGCATGTAAAAATACCAATTAATCTACGAGGGCAAAGTGTCAGTCGAGTAATTCGACTAAAAGTATAAATCGACTATTATCGACTATTTGGTTAGCTCATGCTAGAGATGCGCGACTTCGACTTCGACTTCGACTTCGACTTCGACTTCGACTAAAAGTATTAGTCGATTATCATCGAATAATACTTTTAGTCGAGTTACTTGACTGATGCTGGATTTCACCAACGTCACTTAACTTTAATCATCGATCAAGAATTATTATCCCTATATCTTCAACACATGTAACCATGGTAACGTTTACTTTTAACGGATGAATAAATTTAAGTAACGGTGGTGAAATCCGCCATTACACTTTGCCACCGTCGATTAATTAGACAGATTTGTTTTTGTTAATCTCGTTCATTAATTATGTACTAAGGTATCTATGAAGTACACAGACATGCATGTTAAGATAACATGGAGCCGATACATCATAGGGCTGAATATTGTCACGATAATGGTGTCTCCACCATGTTACGGTAAGGGGCATAAGCCTCCCTTACGATAAAGGGCCACCTCCACCATGTTACGATAAGGGCGCCTCCACCATGTCACGGTAAAGCCCAAGCCTCCACCATGTAACGGTATGGGCGTAGGTAGATGGTAGTAGATGGTAGAGCTTGAAAACACAGTTGTTTAAAAAAGAAATTAATACCTCTTTATTCACGAAAAAGAATTAAATAAATGTAGTTCGGGGGTTTGTCTTGAAATGTAGGAATGCGGTCCGGGTGGTTGCGGTGACGACTAGCTCACGTTGTTCCCTTTAGGATGGACGGCAATGTTGCTGGACGGCGATATTGGACGTTGGCGGCGGCAATGTTGCTGGACGGCGATGTTGGGCGTCCCCTCGTGGATTGGCACTAGTGCCCTGAGTGGCTGAGTCCGTCTGGTGGAAACGACTGGTTCCTAATTTTTTGGCCCGCGTTTTTATACACCGTTTTTGGCCAGTTTGCATGTTGTATCTTCTTTGTTCTTGCCTCGTGTTTCGCCCAGCGATTTCGTATGTTTGCGGCGTACATTGCGCTGATTATGAAATATGAAGCCTTACGTTAGGTTGTATTAGTTACCTCCTTATTGTGTTTACATTTCGACACGTTTGCGGTGTCCTCGTTTACACAAGTTCGCGTGCCCTGATTACACAGATTCGCGTTTTAATTATTTGTTCGCGGAATATAACCCGAAAGTTCTGTGTGTTTTTTCTGGAAAATCCCTTTCGTGACAATATCAACAAATTACATGTTCAGAAAGTCTTTTATGTTACAGAACGCACTGGTCACGAGAAACTCCTTAAGATGTGTTTTAAAAAAATTCAGATTTTTTGTGAGCGAAGGCTATTTGGAAGTTTGTTAAAGAATTTTTGCCCGATATAGCAAATAGATTTCTCATAACCACTGCTTCTGTGAGGCGTAACTCTAAAAAGATCACAATTTCTTGTTTCACGTCCGTACATATTAAAATTTGTGACAAAATGATCTTTATATCTACCCGTATTTTGCTACATAAGTAGTAGTCTTCACTATAAACAGTGAGGGAAACGTTAAGATTTTTTCTTTATGAAAATTTCTTTACAGGATTCTCTAGGACTTACATCTCATACTATGAGAGTATTAAAACACTCGTTTCGTTGGGGCACTCCGAGCTTGCTATGCTTGGCTCGTCGTACCCCAACCCCACTCGTCTTACAATAAGCCTTCTTGTGAAACTTGTAAAATAATATACTATTATAAAATTATATTTCGTTTTCTTTGTCAAAATTTGTAACGAGATAAAAGACCAAAAACAAAGGTAAAGGAAAAATGTAAGTGGAGAATTTTCAAAAATTAAATGCAAATTATTTTATTGCACTATACCCAAATACTGAAATATATGAACACAATTCAACATATCCTCTTAGTTTAACCTGTTGAAAATGCATAAATATTATCGCCCCTGGCGGTCAATCGTCCCGGCGGCGAATCACCCGGCGACGGATCGTCCCGGCGGCGAATTGTCTCAGCGACGAATCGTACCGGCAGCGAATCATACCGGCGGCAAATCGTCCTGGCGGCGAATCGGCGGCGTCGAATCGTCCGGCGGCGAATCGGCGGCGGCGCACAGTGGAACGACGTAATGGAAGCTACTGGACATAGCTGTTATAGCTACATAGGTGTACAGATTTTTATGAAAATTTGTATTTGTGTTATCAATGTCAACTGCAATACACAGTGAAAATTTAACTACGATTAATTCAAAAGTTCATACATAAAATAAATAACAAACTTCTTGTTTAAAGGTATATCAAACCTTGTGTTAGCAGAGAAAGAAAATGAAAGAAAAATGAAAACTGAAATAATTTTTTCACATTATTATCGTCTGTTAGTGAAGAATTAGCTAATATTTGTAACATATAAATGTAAATATAATAATATACAGCATGATCCGCAATAGGTCTTGCATTTTTTTACCAGAAAATTATTACTTTCAACGAAATGAGATTTGGTAGTTTATATAAAAAACTTCTGCTATAACCAAGATTTCTACACAATTCACGACAATTCACCAACAAGAATTTTAGATAGAAATTAATATTTCCGTTTATAAACATCAAAAGCGTAGGAACCTAATCGTCAATAAAAATAAAAAAACGAAGAAAATGTTTGAATAATCGAAATGAAAAATTAAAAGAACACGGAATCTTGAATATCTAAAAGATATCGACAAACTGAAAGATGCAGTAGAAAATTTGACGTTTCTCAGGTGCTGTATAAATAAACTGTACTCTTTACTGGTATACAATCTGCATCATTAATTTTAAAGTAATTGTTCTCGAAAATGGTGCAATTTAGCTACATACAATAAGTATACCTTTTTAAAATTAAAATAAAGATCCTTTAAAGTTATCGAATCATTTTTTGAATATGTCCCAAGACAATAAATATAGCAAAAAAAACAAACAAAAATGTCAGAGTGTTGACAGCGCTCCCTTCACTTTATATGTATAAATAATAAACAAATATTCAGATTCAGCAATACAGAAAACTCCCATTTGTCATCTTACAAGTAAATATCTCGAGAAATAAATGAGTTTTCATGAAAAATTGAAGTAAAGAAATATTCTTTAAAGGACCGTAGTTTTTTAACGAAACAAAATTGTACTAAAATAAAATGATCTAAATCGGTTTATTTTGACTCAAGGAAGCTACTTTTGAGCTGTAATCCATTCTTTTCTGAGCACCCCATGTAAGAAATACTTGCAGCTGGAATATATGTACAGGATTTTTTTTTTTATATTTTGCACCTCACCTAGAGCCTTTATTTTAGGAGCCAGAGAAAAACTTTAAGAGCAAAAGTTATAGGTTTTTATACGTATTATCCTTTAGGGTTATCACAAAAAAACAAAAGCGTAACGCAAAGTGAAGAAATGGAAATAGGATGTTCCATTAAAGAAACAAAAATTGTATTATTTCTCAGCTTTGCGATGCGCTTTTGTTTTCTGAGATAGCTCTAAAAGATAATACATATGAAACCCTACAATTTTTATATTTAAAGCTCTTCTCTAGCTCTTACAATAAAACCTCTAGATAGGGAAAGATTTCCACTTCGTCATCTACCGCATCACTCAGTTTTCGGTGAATCTTTCCGAAGATTACGAGAAACAGGTAATCCTGCCCCAGCAAAAGCTATTCGACCACATGCAGTTAATGTAGAGCAGGAAGAAGCTGTAATTAATGCTGTCATTTACAATCCCTCAATTAGTACTCGGAGAATAGCACAAATTCTACATGTAAGTCAAAATTTTGCATGGCGCACTTTGAACCGCGAAGTCCTTCATCTTTACCATCGACAAAATGTTCAAGCTCTACAGATTGGAGATGCTCAGCGACGGTTAGCATTTTGTAATTGGTTATTGCAGCAACATGCCCAAAATTCATTCATTTCACATGTTCTGTGGTCCGATGAAGCGTGCTTTACACGAGATGGTATTAACAATTACCATAATGATCATATCCCGGCATTACAAAATCCACATGCGGTTAGACAACGTAATTTCCAACAAAGATTCAATATCAATGTCTGGGGTGGAATTTTCAACGATAACTTATTACCCGTGCATGTACTGGAAGAGCGTTTGAACGCAGATAGTTACAGAATTTTTTTAAATAACATCTTTGACTTTCTTGAAGATATACCTCTTAACGTTATTGCAAATATGTGGTACCAGCACGATGGTGCTCCACCTCATCGCGGACGGGTAGTCGTTGAGTGGTTAAACCAATATTTTAGAAACAGGTGGATTGGTAATAATGGTCCAATTGCATGGCCACCGCGATCCCCCGACTTAAATCCTTTGGATTTCTATTTTTGGGGACATATGAAGCAAATTGTTTAACAAGAGGAAATTAACACACGACCACAGTTGTTACAGAGAATACAAAATGCTGCTACTCAAATTAGAAATCAACCTAACCTTTTCGTTCGAGTGAAAAACTCTTTAGTTCGTCATTGTGAAGCATGCATTGAAGCGGGAGGAGGACATTTTGAGAATTTTTTATAATTATGTATTTATATGATTTTGAATTTTGAGCAATTTATGTAAATATTTAAGTGATTTTGCAACATTAAAATAATTAGAATCAAAACTTTGAAGTCTTCTATTTCCTTAAATAAATGAAATCGGACATGTCCAAATGATTTTTTTTTTCTTAAAATTACATGAGCTTTCATATGGCAAAGCTTGTCGGTGAGCTAATAAATCACCCTGTATATCAAAAAAAAAACCTGTACATAAAAATTTAAATATTTTGTAAAATCGCAGGAACTCGCAAAAACTGTTGATATCATCTTGAAACTTAGTATCGTAGTGTTTTAATCTAGCACATTATACAGCGCGCTATTGCGAGCGTTTTACGAAATTGTCAATAATAGATTAAAATTAATAATTTTCGTTTTCTTGCTAAACGATTCATTGGAGCACAGATTTCATATGTCTGGGATAATGTCCTTAGACATCCTTTTTTATGTACAAAGTTTGATGCCATTTAAAAAAATATCAACGGAGAAATTCAAATTTGAAATGTTATTCCGAACTAAAAATGACATTATATTCTAGCATTTGTGCGGTTTATTTTTAAAGAAATCTAAAAAAAAGTTATAGATGTTTTAACATACTATCATAAGCAACAAACGTATATGAAAAAAATTTCTGAATTTGGCACTTGAGTTTCTGACAGAAATCGAACCAAATCTTGTACAAGAAATAGGCTAGTCTAAAACGGTCTTAACATTTGCATAGTTTTTAACTTTAGCCTACACATTTTCTCTTCCAAAACAGCAACATTTTTGGGTATGGGTATTCAAAAGTATCATGTAAAAGTCCTAGGTCTTCAGTTTGCTCTCTGCAATTGTGGAACTTATCGTGAAACTTAATCGTATGCACAATTTCACAGGTAAAAGTTACTTTGTGCTTATTATTTGTTGTCTAAGGCACAATCTCAATTTGAAATCCTACAAATATTCACATTTTCTGTACTTATTTACCGCTTTTCTAGTTCCTCCATTATAATATTTTTTAATTCCATTTTCGTTCTTAATTTCTAGAACAACCGTACAAATTCAGAATGAGATCCTAAGTTTATAATAAAATATGTATATTAATATATATATATATAAAAATTTAATCCTCACAGAAGAACAAAAGTGAGAGTATTTCTGTTATGGCAACTGACAACAAAATAATTAAGTTTGTAGTTAAAAATTAAAGCTGCTAATGACGGCACCGCTTTCCGTAAACCGCTATTATGTTTATTTACAAAAAAAAAAAAAAAACATCATAAAACAAAAGTATGAAACCGCTACGATAATATTAGAGCCGTTTATGTGTGAAAATGTGAAAATAGGTCTTCGGATGCGATCCGGGCTCTAAATTGACTCTAGCGGCAAGTGCTCCTAATTGCATTGCATTGAATAATTAGGTCGTACATGGTTGTGTTGCATGCCTTTTGAATTGTCAGTTCATTAACATTAAATGAGATTGTAATGTTAATGCTTTTCCTAGTGCGAAAATATTAAAAACTCATACAGATGGCGAAAATTAAAATAATAAAATTCATAATAATAAACATTTAGTTAATCATAAATACTTCCTTGTTTCAGTTGAACTTTATTATCCATATTAGCAAAACAACTAACTATAAAAAGCGGAAAGGGTGTCAGTGTGATTATTAATTTATTAATACGGGGTCAAAGTAAATTACACGAATAGTGGAAACCTTTCAAAGATGGCCGAACTTGATGAAGATCCTCATTTAAGATTAATGTCAAATTCTTGTGAATAAATTTAAGACGTTTACTGTATGTCCTAGATGAACGGGCAACGCGTTGTCCGTCCACCTAGGACGGACATAGTATAATAAGACATAGCCTTAGATCTTTGTCAAACATCTTTTATAGTGTAATATTGGCCTTAGGCCTTGACAACATTAGTTGCTATTTTAAATATCAATATATAGGTCATGCATAGTTTTTTTTTTCTCAACTTATGAATTAAAACAATGAAATAACGGGCATGATACTCATTCTTGGGGAAAATAGAGGAAGAGTTAAGCTTTAGGCTTTACAGTTTGGGCTTTGGTATTTTTGGTATGCCCGTTATTGCATATATTTTTAATTCATAAATTGAGAAAAAAACCTATGCAAGAATTGTGTATTGGTATGTAAAATAGCAGCTAATGTTGTCAAGGCATATTTGATTAAAAAAAAATTTCAAATTTTTGAAGCAATGTAATTTTTTGACTTGAATTATCTCGAAAACGGTTAATCTGACGAAAATTGTAAAATTTCATTCGAACTTTTCACTTTTTATTTCAGATTTCTCGAAAAAGTAACAATAAAAAAGTTTAAATAAAAAAGTTATTTACTAAAACGATAACCTACTATCCTGGATCTACGCCACTAGTGAAGAATGTTCAATTTTGCCTAAGACGTATCCGTTCTTGTATGTACGGGTTTTTGTAAGCAGCTAGCACTTTCTAGAAACTTACTAATTTGAAACCATAGATCGTAGGTACTCTCATTTTTGTTGACAACTGAATTTACACTGAATTGTTTGTTAATCAAATTTGACACAATAATAATTGTCACTTTTGATGAAAATTTGATGAAAGTCGAGGCGTGCTTGCCAAAAAAACACGGTAAACTTTCAAAAAATTTAGAAAAATGAGAAATTAAAAGAAGCAAACGCTCATTTAAGGTCACAAGTCAGACTATGGTAACCATAGTGATAGCCATTTTTTGCTGCATCGTTGCACCTTACATCTAGATAAAGTAATGTTAATATTTCCAAAGAGTTTTTGCTGCTTTATTACTTAATATTAATTATGTTTAATAACAAGGAAAATTTTTCATGCCTGTATCTACGGCTCTCGTTAATAAAAATAAAAAATTACATTATCTGATTAGTACGAAATCAACATCAATTTCGTGTCTTTCAGGGCCTATATCTTCTTAAAGAAAGCTCGTAGAAAAATTTTCTTTACATTTTTGAGAACAAGTAAATGGTTTTAAGAAGACCCAAGTGATGGTGCTGTCCTTTTGAATCATACTTTATAGGTATCTATTCGTAGAAAAATAATAGTTAAAATTATTACAATAATTTATGAAGATCAAGTTATTATTTATAATTCAGTTTAAACGAAAGGCTGTAATTTATTAAATTTAAATTAGTGTCGCCGAATTTGTTATTCAGCTAATATTGTTTACACATTTTCTTTGATTTCCTAAATTCAGATTTTTCTGCAATACTTTTTATTGAAATTATAAAATGAATGTTGCTCTCATAGTGGAAATTGTATGTAGTACATAATACTTTTCTAACGCGATGGAACCAGATTTATTAGAATTTGGAATATATTCTGCGTTAAATTTTATAGGGAGATATTGTGTGAGATTTTACTACTAAACATTGCAAATTATTGAGCATAGGGGTGCGAGAAACCCATCCATAAAACCTAAGAAAACGAGTACGGTAAGGATGTGAGAGGGCTTAATTTACGATGCGTTTACTACGAGCGGTTAAGAAACTGTGAACTAGTCTTCTACTCTCTTGTCTGTTTTTATAACTAGCAAAAAAAAAAACGAAACTCGGTGAGTTTGTACAAGCTCGCGATTTTCCCTGTGTAGAAATTTAGAGTTTCCGAATTTATGATCGCCTACGGGAAATGATTCTACTACATACGTATACTTGTTTCCCGCCTAAGGCTATTTACATAAATTTATTTATATTTAACGTTTACATTTTATAATATTTTTTTATCACAGGTATTTTTTATTTCACTTCTACCGTAGCGTTATTTTAGTTCTATGAGGAGAACCATAAAAGACGCCCATACATAAAATTGAACAATACATTAGAAAAATTTGTTAGAATTAATTACTTGCTCCATCTCCACCATTTTCCTGCAATACCACTGTAATAGTATTTTA
This sequence comes from Dorcus parallelipipedus, assembly GCA_958336345.1. Lineage (NCBI taxonomy): Eukaryota > Metazoa > Arthropoda > Insecta > Coleoptera > Lucanidae > Dorcus > Dorcus parallelipipedus. The sequence continues at coordinate 4,790,708 of OY284482.1, read as the reverse complement.
TATAACGAGTGGCTAAAGAGGTGGGCCGAGCTCACGAGTGAAAAAAAGCACCGTTTAGTTACGAGTTATATACATAATTTTTTGTAATACCATATTCTTAAGCTGAACAGATTAAAAATAAACTTCGAAAGAAAAACGTCATATTGGTCACAGTTCACTAGCACTGTTGTAATTTCTGGTTTCCAAGGTAAAGCAATTTGTTAATCAAATTTATTTTGAAAACGTCATTTTGAAATTTAGTTTCGCTAAAAACTATAAAAATGAGCGAAAATCAGTTTATTAGCAGTGATGAAGTGGAAGATATCTTTGGTACTCTGCCAAAAATTAAGGAAAAAGCGAAAGTCGCAAGTTTGGAATTATTGCCGGCTAAATCACGAAAAATTTATGAATTGTTTATGGCATGGTGTCGGAAAAATCGAGTGACGACCGTGACTCAATCTGCGATGCTAAATATTAATAAAACTTTTGTTCTGGTGACTTTTTTATTTTATAGTTATTTTGTTATTTTATAGTAACTTCTTTATTTCACACTTTTAAATAATGACACATATTAGACACTGAAAACTGTGTGACAACTTAAGAATATGGTATTACAAAAAGAAACATCAGTTCTGCAATGATTAAATAATAATTGCTAATATTTGGGATACGGGTTAATGTATTATATTCATCTTAAAAAAGAAAAAGGAAATAATAATATAACCCCGCCGAATTTTATCACCACCATTTTAAATCTGTTGGAAACATTATATCACTCTAAATTAAACAAAAATTTTATTATTTGCCTTTATATGATTTTGTATATGTACAGTTATCTGTACAGTGACATGAATTTACAAATTTTAAGCTGTGTGCTTTGAACTTTCTTACTCTTCTAATCATTAAAATTTCTGTGGAATGTAATGGTATATTGTCAATTAATTATTACAACAAAATTTATTAATTAATTTAATTAACTGCAGTAAAATAAACAAGTAAATAAACAAATTACGGAAAAGGTTAGTGCCAGGAAAAAAAACAATAAAAGTAAATAACGGCTTAGCCGTTAAAATAAATACATAATTGGTAAAAATAAACAGTAAGTTAGGCAAATAGCATTAATAGTTTGTAATTTGACCATTATTTCTTATTACTTCCCGTAAAAGATTTGACATAGAAGTTGTTAGCCGACCTATGTATTCAGGTGTTAAATTATTCCATGGTTCAACAATTCTTCGACATAGCTCCTCTGCTATTTGTGGTCGAAAATTTGCAGAATACAATTTCTTAGTTAAAAAGCCCCAAACATTTTCAGTTGGGTTAATATCCGGACTTCTGGCAGGCCAGGGTAAAGTTTCATTGCGATTTTCATTTAGCCATTCTGTAATAATCCTGGCTTTGTGGACGGGGCAGCTGTCGTACAGAAACAAAAAATTGTTTCCATACACTTGTGTAACAGACGTAGACAGAAGCATTGTATTTTGAAGCAATCTTCTGTAAACTTCTGCGGTAAATCTCTCCTCTATTACGCATCAAATACCTGGACCAGGTGCCCCAATCCATGCCCACAGATTAACTGAAAATCGTCCGCTTCGATTTGTTTTTTTGCACATATCTTTCATTATGTCGGCAATTTGTTGGTCTATAAACTCTTATCCGACCGTTATAGCTCGACTGATAGGTTTTCTCATGAGAGAAAATGATATTGTTCCAAAATTCTGGGTCCATTTCTACACGGTCCGTAAACTATAACGGTTACCTCATATCGGCAGTTTGTGACGTCAGCTATAGACCAGTCAAAGCCTGCTTATTGAAGTTAAATGCAGTTTTGATCAGTTGTCAAAAGGAAAATGACACTAAAAATCATACCTGTTGAAGGTGAAGTATTTGAATGCTCAGTTGCACCAAACTCTTAAATTTGAGATTTGCCAACATTGTGTAAGTCATATTTTAAGTCTAAAGTGACGCATAAAGTTAAGTTGAACATAAATGTTTGATGCAACTAGTCATATTTGACAATATTTTATCGTTATCTTTACTGTTTACGTTCTCAGTCCCGGACAATTGTAGACTAGTCTTTACTCTCATTAATAAAAAATAAATAGTAATATGGTTTAAAAATTCGTTTTAATACAAATCTTCTGACAGTTAGAGAAAATTCCTGGAATCCGGTGTGCAATCTGAACTTGTATTAATAGTAAACACAAAAAGATTTTCATCGTACACCGTTAATATTGATGTGACAATAATGCAAAAATCAATCTAACATCGATTATTCGTATAAAAAAGGACCGTGAATAGATTTAAATTGCCCATCTGATCGTGAATGACATTTTACCGTATTTATTATTATCACTGACTGAAATTTACCAGGCAACTTATGACTTTAACTTTAGTAACCATGGAAATGGCGAGTAAGGTCTATCGGTGACGTTGTGTTGCTGTTGGTTACAGGACGGATAAGGCCACCGTTATAGTTTGCAGACCGTGCCATTTCTACATATCTTGTTGCAAAATCTAATCTGCTTTGCTTATTCGTCTCAGTAAGAAAAACTTTTTTCGCAGCATAGCGATTCTTCAAATTTGAGACTTGAATTCGTTTTAACGCAGTTCTGTGTGAAGCCTGGAAATTTGTTACTTCTTTCGCTGTAAATGCAGTTGCAAACGGATTATTCTCAAGAAAGTTTATTAAAGCAATATCTTCTTCATCAGTGGATGACTTAGACCGACTAGACCCTTCCTTTGTTTGAACATTTCCGTTGCGTTCCCAAATTTTCTTTATTCTCACCACTGTCGTTTTACTAATATTAAATTCCTCAGCAATAGCTCTCATTGACATTCCTCCCATCAGTCTTTCGACAATTCTACCCTTTTCGAATTCATTTATAAATGTCGTTGCATCTTTTTTTTACAAATTATAAATAATTTAACAAAAATAGTTTATCAAAATGTCAAAACATGCCAAGTGACACTACTTTAAGTTTTCTAGTTTCTATGATAATAAATCCAATTTAAGTTGCACTTACGAAGGGAAAAATTCGGTGTACCAGATTTTTTCAGCGATAACTGTACATATGTAATATGTATGTATGGGCGTTAATCAGTGCAATATTTTCGTGTTACATTTATAACACAGGAAAACTTGCTCAACACTTATACATATATCAGCGTAATTTCTACTGGATGTTGGGTGCATTTTAGATGTAAAGTAGCGCGCCTATAATTTTAGTGTGCACATTAACCTAGTTAAAAAGTAATAAAATTCGAAACTAATTTCCGTAAGTTGTAGTTACTGTTTGCTAGGACTTCTTGGTACATGCAGATAGCAACTTGTAAGTTTTACAAGTCAGTGTAATTTATTCTGATTTTTATTTAAAATATATGCGACAGAGATAAAAGCATTGCACAGTATCATATAGGAGCAAAGATAATTATACGATAAATTACATACAATTATTGTACAGATGAACGTTATAGGTTACGGGAAAAATATTTAAGAAAATTCTACGGTACATTATTATTATATTAGATATTAGAATAATATTATTATATATTATATATATATATATTAGAATAATATATTATTCTTGTATAAGAAGGAGAACTTGGCTTTCTAAAATATTTCCAAACGATTTTCTGTAACATTTAAAGGATTTAAACGCCTTGCTTCATGTAATAAACTATTACTTAGGGAAAAGCATGGCTGAAATCGTCAGTACATTAGTCGTAGTCCGTTAAATAATTAGGCAGATTGTGAGAACGTTTAGGACTCTCTGTAAGTTTTGGAAAGTTGGACAACATCCAAAATCCCCTCGCCTCGGCGCCTAGCCTCAAATTTGTTCGGACGAACTTTGGATTGTTAAGCCTTCTTATCTACGATGACCACCACTCGATTTAGTTTCCAGAATCTTTCTTACTGAACAAACATAAAAGTTTGCGTAAGCAGTCGAGAAGCTGTTTGATATCTTACGCTTAGATACGCAAACTTTCAGCTAAGACAACTCCAAGAACATATTGTTGATATCTTTTACTTTCCTATGTTTCATTTATGAATTTTATGATTTCGTTTCTTTGTGTTATTCAATATAAATACACAAAATTTACTAACTTAAGACATACTCTTTGTAAAAATAATAGCATTTATGCACTTACAATTCGCTTCTATTCTCGGATGTCAAATGTAATAAGTTAATGAATACACAGTGTTGGAAAAAAGTAAGGAACAAATTCGATAAAAAATAAACTATTGAGTTTTAACAGAAATCCAAAAACAGGTCAATTTTTGTTTTAAATTATACATTTCTTGACATTGAACTTAAATGTACAAGGCGATACATGCAAAAGCTGTAATGTCATCGACATTTTTTTTAAACGAGAACCCGTTTTTTTTATTTTGATTTTGATTTGAATTTTTGTTGATATTTTAGTAGGTCATGTATCTATTAAAATAGCCATGTAAAATTTTTTACCTCTTGCATAATAAAATTTTGGAAATATTTATATTGAAATCCAAAAAAGAAACGACTTTTTGAGCATTTACTATTTTATTTTTGCATTTTGAGCAGTTATTATAATTTAGATATAACAACATTGTTTTGAATTAGGTATTACATATTTTTGTACATTTAACCGATATCTTTTAATATTTCTGTTAAAAATGAAAAGTTAGTTTTTTGAATTTTAGTATTAATTTTCTCAAAAACTTTCTTATGCAAGAAGTAAAAATTCTTACATGGCAATTTTAACAGATACTTGAATTTGAATTGAATTTGAAAACGGCTTTATTTTTCAATAACTTGACCTACTAAAATATCAACAAAAAAATATGGAGTTGTCATTTTAAAAATATGTCGATGACATGGGGAGCTTTTTTTTTTCAAAACGCAATTTCTTAAGTTTTTCTCTTTAAAACGCAAATTCTTTTTTTTTCTTTAGTGTATTTTTCTTACACTTAACTCTTAAATTAACTTTAAACAGATTTATTGTAGTTACTGTATTTACATTACGAATACTTCACCTTCGCCTTAAAACTCATTTTTCTTATTGTTCGGTTTACATTTTACAATAAAATGTCGAGTTTCTCAAGATCATCAATTTCACAGAAATTGCGTTTTGAAAAAAAGCTCCTCACATCATAACTTTTGCATGTATCGCCCTGTATATTTAAGTTTAATTTAAAACAAAAATTGACCTGTTTTTGGATTTCTGTTAAAACTCAATAATATATTTTTTATCGAATTTGTTCCTCACTTTTTTCCAGCGAAAAAGACTCATTTGCAGTTAATTTTATACTTGGCTTGAGTATAAGGAATTAACGAATGTCACCATATATTTCGTAAATGGTGCTGGTTCTTGTGCTGTCCTTACCGCAAAAATATAGCCGCAATTATTTCTGTTGTTGTTTGGTAAGCCATAGTTATGATTCTGTCTTAAGTTATCCTATATCTAAAGATATATGATGAAAATTTCATTTCCAAGATTACAGCAGAAAAGTCGACAAGACAGTCGATTCACATCCTGTATAAATAGTGGACAGTTTTTGCTGATAGAAAATTGTTTGGACGCTTATACTAACAACATGTCTAATGAAACTTGTTTTTTAATATACCATGCAATTATTTTAAAATGCAATATATCCCTACGTTATTTTTTATATAATCACATCATTTCATTGTATATGTATGCAATCTACGAACCCTGCGCCAAAAGTATTCGCCTAGCTTGTATAGCTGTTTTTGAAAATAAAATCATTATTAGAATTTAAATGTCAAAGTTTTTATTTAAAAATTCATAATTTATATTTATTTATTGTTATTATTCTATAAAAATAATCTATAACTTTCTTCTTTATCAAAGAGAGGTAGGCGAATACTTTTGGCGTACATAAAATCATTGGATGATTGCACACAATATATACTATACACACAATAAAAGTAAAATGCATTATTAGGTACGTATACAATGCATTGATATAATTATTTTAAAAATGAACATATGAATATGTTGCATTTTAAAATAATTGCATGGTATATACTATTATGTATGGTGAATTATGCCACATTTTAAACTAATGTAGTTACTAACATAACCTTTTGAATGAACATCTATTCTTTGCTAGTTATAAGTTTCTAGAGAATCTCTATGATAAACTATTGTATGGAATGAGGGCGATATGAGTCAATTAGGCCATGTAATTACGCCTATTGTTAGGCAATCGTATGCGTGAATGCGCTCTAGTGACAATTAATTACAATTACGATCCATTCCATTGATGTATATGGACACAAATCTAACATATTTAGTTTTCATATGTAAGCCTATGTAGATATTTCCTCAATGAAATTGTTAGTATTAAAAAGTAAGATAATTACTTCAATGATATCTTTATTCGTAAGAAGATAATATGAAAAAAAAAATTAGATCAAGCAAAAAATATATTTAATAGATATTAATATAAATTAAAAGCGGCTTCTTGGCGTAATATTTTTATTTTTTATAATAACCGAGTTCGTCTAATCAAAATTCAAGTTTTTTTTTATCATCCAAAAAAGAATTAATATTAACGTAAACTTCCTTAATTCGTATAAATCGTACCTTCACAATTTCTCGTAAGTGCACAATTTCGGTGCTACAACCAAAAGTAGATAGGAGACAGTAACGTAGATGGGGGGGGGCCCGAAATTTTTCCAAACTATAATGCTCCGCGTAATTCATACAAGTTCTTCGTAAGGCGTTATTTTTTTGTTCGTTGTTTTACATTTTATAAATAAAATGTTAAGTGTTCCCCCCCCCCCGAAACAAGTTTCTATCTACGCAACTGATGGGAGAAGATGGGTTGCAATTACGAGTGCGAGTCAAAATTGCAGTTAGAGTAAACCAAGAATTTGCAGTCAATATAAATGTCAAGTAAACACAGTCGTTATCAATCATAAATAGCAAATTATGTCCAAGGAATAATTAAAGATTTGCGTAAGAAAGCGTGGCTCTATTAAACGAAGATTAACTAATTTAGACAATTTCGTCAAGAAAATTGAAACTATTGAAACAGAAAACGTAGAAATTCTAGATGAACAATTACGTCAATTACAACTTCGTATGTTACGTGATTGTCTTTTAAACGAATTTAATACAATTCAAACAGAAATTGAATATTCATGCGATAAAGATGCGGTAGATATAGAATACAATGAACAATTTTAGACGCAACTGCAATCATATCAGTGGACAGGCTACAATATAAATACATTTACACGATCTTTATCGCACGATCTTAATCGAGCCGATTGTAGTCGGCCCGATCCGGTGGACATGCGGGCTTAGACACAAGCATGCTCATGTACAGAACGCTTGCTAAAACAGTATAATTCACTAGTAAATGATACTAATAATGATTTGCCAGCAAACTCAAGATATAATGAGCAGGTAGAGGTCTTCCGCTCGATCTTTGCAGTTACGTCAGAAAATTATCGACTCAAAATGACAAATTTATAAATTTTTATCATTGTTTTAACATACGTATTAGTTAAGGATAAAAGAATATGTTGATTTCGTTTCTCGAATAGGGAAAGTGTGACGTAACTGCAGAGATCGAGCGGAAGAACTGTAAATACACCAATTTATAATAAACTAGAAAGCTCTATTAAATTACGAACAATTCAGTTACCGAAATTCAAAGGATCATTTACTAACTGGTTAGAATTTAATACACAGTATATTACATAACGAGAGTTCTAAATAGCATATTACGCACGCGTGGAAAAGTTGCGCAGCGGCGAGTTCAAGTAATTTCACAAGTGCGTAATTGCTTTAAACTCGAGTATACTTTACTTTATCTACGACCACAAAAATTACCTTATTTTATTATTACCTAATTTTATAATTAAATGTGAAGCGGCTACGTTGATCTAACTACAAGCGTGCATAATGTTAGGTTCAAATGTCCACGCTGTGCGATTTTATTACTCTCTATCTTAATCTTAATCAAATTTGACACTTTTTATAGGAAACACCTGTTTTTAGAAGAGTTAGACAAAAACTGACCTCGGCGTCTGGAGCTCGATTTTTAAGACAAAATTAATGGTGAAGACCGCATTTTGATATCTTGTACCGTTTCGGAGCTACAAGGCATTTTTCAAAATTCTGCAATTTCTAAAAACTATCGTAGTAGCTCTTTTGTTTATGAAAATTTCTGATTTCTGTAAAAACTTTCTTAAGGCACTTTTTGACGTAGAATCCATTACTCTTAATTACAATTTTCTGAAGAGTTTTCGACATATAAGTAAGACTTTTTTTGCTTAAATTTAAGCAAAAATTGCCACGTGCTAACGTGTTTTAACCACACATTCGAAAATGGTTTGTTTGTAACCGAAACATGTCATCTAATCCACAGTTCTTATACCGATGAATAAAATATAACTTATATAAATTTTTCAACGCAGTTTTTTGTGACCTTCTGGCGCTTCGTTTTCCAAATTATTTTCAATTAGTCACAAACATCATGGGTAAATCGTTACTATTTTATAATTTTCAGTTATATTGTAATATTCTTTTATATTTATTACTTTAAGGTCCATTTGATAGATTAGTTAAAGCTGGTGCTGTTTTTTGACAGTCAAATCTTAATTTCGTAAAGTAAATTACCATCGCGTCGTTTATAAAAAGTTTTTCTAATGTGTTTCTCAGGAAAACTAATTTTATACAATATGAAGTGATAAAGTTTCTATTAACCTGATAACAGCATTGATTATATCGTGCGACTTAATGTATCCTCCACTTTTACGGCAATATATTTCCATATCAGAAATCACCTAATTTTGGCTCTGCCTGGTAATGGCCGTATCTCGTAATTACATACCTATATTTGAAGCGGGAACATGATCTATGGTAATAACGATACCATTATCGAAAGGTGGAGGCTTATCACTACAATAATGACCAGAATCTCAATCGTCATTTGCTTAGATTATTATTATTTGCTTTGTATTATCTACGACGGGTGTAAGGGTTGTTGTTACTGCCAATATGACGAATGCAGTGTTACTACATATTTGGCTTCAAATTCCTAAGATATTCGAAAGAATTGCAGTTGTGGCTTAATATTATTGCATTCCCCAAATGTTTACCGACGCCATTAAATGTTAAGTGGACCAGACGCATGTTCTTTAATCTTATTTAAAATAGTTCTATATTTTTTATTCCATATAAAAAATTATATGTCAACCGAATAACTTGCACTTGTACTTACTTGAGACATTAATTGTTATACACGGTGGTGATAAAGGCCAGAAACAAGCTCATAATTTGTTTATTTAATGTTTTTTCGTAAAATTCTGAAGCAGGTAAATTTTTAATTTTAAAAAGACACTTTTTAGTGCAAAAATCTTTTCTCGATCGGCATTTGTTTTACCGCTGTCACGTCATCCTTAATTTTTTTTAAATGGCAATCCTAACTTTTTTATGCAGATTTTTACAGTCCTTCTTGTCAGCAAAATGGTGATGTAAAAAAGCTAGTACTTTCCACAACAAATTTTTCGAAAAAAACAGACAATTCAATTCAAAAATACAATGTTTTTTTTATTTTATAATAATAATAATCGTTAAATTGAAAACAAAAACAAGTAAAAATTAACTAAAATATTGAAACTGTTTTCATTGCAGCAAAACAAATTTTTCAAAAAAATTCCAGACGATGGTCTGGATCATGTCTATTTTTTTTTTTTTTTCGGGAATGTTATTGCGTAAGTAATATGTAATGATGGCATCACAGTAGAAAAACAAATCCCGATCGAGAGAGGATTTTTGCACTAAAAGGTGTCCTTTTAAAATTAAAAATTTACCTGTTTCAGGATTTTGCAAAAAAACATTAAATAAACAAATTATGAGCTTGTTGCGAGACACCACCTTGTACATATTGCGGTGTTTTTGTGAGTTAAATGAATTTATGGGATTGTTTATTAATTGTTTCAAAAATGAAAATTTATTAACTCTGTTGACAAAGTCACGCATAAAAATTTAACTAAGACTCTTTTCATTTAATTAATTGTTAATTTAATCGTTATCTCAGGGTAGCCAATTGTATTACAAATAATTTTGGTTTAACTGGGTTCTGACGTGTATTTGTTCTAATAATGAATTTTGCAATGTCTACGAATTTTTGTCACGCTACGTGAAATGCATGAAGGTAAGTAAAAGTAGATTTTTTTATATTCACACACAATTAGTTTATTAAAAGTAATTTGATCAAATTTAACATTTATTTATACATTAATACATGATACGGAATTTGCGAAATATGTCATTGGTACAAATTGAAGGTTGGTGCAAATACACATTAATTAGTGTTTTGTCACGAATTAAGTTGACATTTGCTTCGTCGAAGGGAAGATGGAAAATTTTAACAAATTATTTAATTAAAAATGCGGTCATAGTCTCCTTTATCAAGAGTACCCTATGTTTGACTTTAATTCTCACCTGTCGTAAGTTTTTGGTTTTGATTTTTATGAAACAAAATCGAAAGAAATTTATTTGTCAGCATTTGTCATCATTTCATGGATTCTAAGAATTTAATCTTTTCCTACAGGGTAAATGATAGATCTGTATTGCAGTTTATCAAGATTGCTCTCTGGTCGCGCTAATCTGTACTTGTACTCTGTACGAATTCTTGCGTGAGTAGTGTAAAAGCTGTATCGTGCTTTTACACTGCTCACGCAAGAATTCGCAACAGAAAAACACTCTACGACAATATTGGTAAAAGAACTTAAGACAAACGTTATATGCGGCCAAAATCATAAATGATCCTTATTAATTTTCTCAATTAAAATTTGTCAAGTTGTCTTACAATTGGATAAATTTCAAATTAATAAATGGAATAATCTTACTTATCCAAAAATCAGATCACTACTTTCAATTACTAGTATGTTGGTCTGGAGGAGCTCAACATAAACTGAAAATTTACACTGAAATCTCTCCCTTTTATATGCTTTTTGAGGCACAAAAAACTCTGTAACCTTAAATAAAAAAAATTAAAAATCCTAAAATGAAAACAATTCAAAATTCTAATACACAAATAATATCAAACTCGTTTTCTAGGTTCCAAAAATCAAGTTACATCTTGAAGAGGTCAAGTTGAACAGCTTCAATATTCGAAAGGCGTGTCCTGTCTTGGTTTTTCAGTTTAACCAGGATACGACGCTTTCCACCGTTCCTTAAGTAGGCTTGAGGTTTGCTTCGGATTGCCTCTTCTAGCATATCTGATGAACTTGAAACGTCTTCCACAATGACAGGATCGAACGATATATATTTCCGCGTATTTTGGAAAATAAAGGTACTTTACTCTTATGTCGATTTCAAATATTTTGATCTCCTCGGTATATGACAACAGGTATTCAAATTTTGATAATTGTATGTTGAATTTGGGAACATGCAGGGACTTTCATAAAGAATAAATTTTTCTGAGAAATCAATAATAAAAAAATTTCCCATATGGCCCGACTTATCTGGCGATCACTGTATATACAGGGTGAATAAATTTAAAAATCAAAATAACATAGCATAAGTTACGTGAATGAGCCTGTATATAAGGTAATGGTGAACCGTTCAAATTAAAAAGCTTGTACGAGGGTAGAGTGAATAGATCTTAGCCTGACATGTAGATGGCAGTCAAAGTAACAAAGCAAGGTTAGCAGAGCCGAATTGTGTAACAGGAGGTTACCTCGATGAAGAAGGGAAGGTCACTTGTCGTAAAAGCTCTGGATTTGTGTCGCGATTGCTAACAATCCTCCAAAAACATCACAGACTGAACATTTCAGACTGGGTTTCTCAGTCCTAGTTTAACTTTAAACTTCTGTTTATTCCCAAGGCAGCAATTATAAAAACAATTGTTCTTAGGGAAAAATACAGGAGTTTAAAGTTAAACTAGGACTAAGAAACCCAGCCTCAAAGCAGTGTTCGGTGCTTTTCCAACGTAATCCCTCCGAACTTTTGCACCAACTCATAACTGTTGATCCATCACTACACAACCAAGATAAAATAGTCTGGAGTGGGTAGACAATGGGTAGAAGTTGGTTGAAGAGCTTCGAAGAAAGCAAAAACAATTCTATCGGCTGGGAAGGTAATTTCTATTGTTGTCTGAAATATACATGGTGTAATACTCGTAGACTGTCTTCAGAAAGGGAAAACTATTACTATTATTAATCAAAGCCAACTACCACATTTGGCAAAGAAAAAAGTGCTTTTTCATCACGACAATGCACCAGCTCATTTATCATTAGTTGCACAAGTTAATGATGATGTATGATCCACGAATTGCTCCCACACGCCCTTTACATGCCGAACTTAGCCGCTAGTGACTTCTTCTTGCTCCTCCTATGTTGAAAAATAAATACTTTGCAAATAAAACTGTTTTCCTGATCAGGCCAAGAACTATTCACATCACCCTCGTATTGTATGATTTTAGTGTACAATACTTACTCTATTTTCTTTACTGTGCACGAATAAGGTTTCAGTTGTCTCTGAGAGATTTTTGTAGTTTTGTGTCTTTTAAACTTCTGATGAAATGGAGAAATTTAAAAACAAATTCACGCGTGTTAAAATAGTTTACAGCAACGTTCCTGTAAAAATACAGATAGAAATTTACGCTTGGTAGGATTAAAAAGCGTTTTCCGATTACACTTGAACCGTACCAGTAAATCTATTTCCCTAACAGCAGTAGTAAAGCATGAACCGAAATAAATCCGTTAATTTCGTAAAGCCTAATTCGAATAGTCGCGATAGCTGTCCCGAGCAGTATCTAGCTTAATTAACGTCGCAAGCATTACTTGGGACGTAGAGTGAGCGTAAAGATGCGAGATAAGAACGTTGCACCCCGTATAAAAGGGTTAGTAGACTGGAGGTCCTGGTATACAGATAAGAGGTAATGAAACGGAACAATGTAGCGAACCCGGTCCTGTAATCTTGTAATCTACATCCCGGCACGGCCCTACACCCCGATGCAGAACATTGCCGCCCATTCAACCAGCTAATCAACGCACCTAGTTTTGATTACGCGACTAACTGAGCTTGCCAGGAATTTGCAACACCTCATCGCTGCCTACCTGAATGTAGAGAGCAATATACTATAATCGTTACTCCATAGCAAACCTGTTGAATCGTTTACTGGTCTTAGTATTACTTTATTTATACGCCATGTAAAATATGTATACCGTATGTTTCATTTAAAATTGAAAATGTACGCACATATTTTGTTCGCTATTGTTTTATTCATTTTTCTACTCTAGGATATGTTAGAGTGTACAGGCTGTTTCAAATTCTATCCTTACCATTGGAATCTCGCTAATTTGAAGAGATACAGTAAAGCTCCGCTAATCTGGATAAATTGAAACTGGCTCAATCCGGATTGCTGGAGCAATATTAATGTAATTAATATAATGTAAATGGGGAAGATTTATTATAGCACGTATTGTACATATTTTCGGGGAAAACTAAACACTAAACCATTAAAAATAATTATTACAAGTACAGACTGAGACAAAAGTATGGAATAACCAAAATATCTCAAAAATAATAGACACCACAAAGTTAATATTTTACATCAAGATATTAGCAAATAAGATGGATCAGACCACAATACTGTCATTGTTGCCAATCATCTACTTTCTCAGAAAATGATATCAACTTTATTATTTTCAATGGAACACTCTGTATATTTTTCACATTTCGATAGAATTCTATGTTTTCTTTGCATTGGCATTAAATTTACCACAGATTTCGTTACTAAACTGGAAAATGTTGATATTTATACACATCGTTTTTACCTCTCAAATGAAATCTAATAAGCTGTTTGTTTACAAGTTTCACTTGCTTCCCGGGCTGGAACCGCGTCTTCGTTTTTCAAACTTGTTGAAGTTTCGTCCACTCTTGCAAGGGACTTCCTCAGGGCTTCTCTTACAAGAAGCAGCGACAAGACCAGCGACAGAGAAGCCCTGTAGAAGTCCCTTGCAAGAGTGGATGAAACGTCGGCAAGTCCGAAAAACGAAGACGCGGTTCCAGCCCGGAGAACATGAAGTGAAACATGGACCACGGTCGCAGAAGTCTTCAAAATATGTTTGTTTACAGTTTTGTTTCTAAAATTGAATAATTTAACTATCCTAATATTGGAAAAGTTAAATATGCAATTTTGAAAAGAGAATTGTACATTTTACTTGAGAGGTAACTACGGTATATTTAAATATCAATATTTTCCAGTTTAGTAACAAAACCTGTTGGCAAATTTGATACCATTGCAAAGAATCGAAATGTGAAAAAATATACAGGGTGTTCCATTGAAAATAATAAAGTTGGTATCAGTTTCTGAGAAAGTAGATGGTTGGCAATAATGTCGGTATTATTATTATTATTATTATTATTATTTTATTATTATTATTATTATGGTTTGATCCACCTTATTTGCTAATATCTTGATGTAAAATATCAACCACATGGTATCTATCTTTTTTGAGATATTTTGATTATTCCATACTTTTGCCTGTATATTATTTAAACATCGAATATACACTCATGGACAAAAATAGCAAATATCTTTTTAGGTCTTATTTTTTAGTTTGATATTTAACTTATATGTATGTAATTTTTGTGTTCTATACATATTGGTTTATTGTCTAGCACTTATCTGAACATCTAGAAATACACTGATAAAAATTATTCTGTAAAATTACTTAGAAAAACGTTGGTTTTTTGTTACCTATGATTTTCCTAGTAAATTTACAGTTGTTAGAAGTGAAATATAAAATTCCATTTCATATGTTTTATTCAGTACTTTTACACATTCTTGGTAATCTTCCGTGGAATTCAGTAGGGGAACTACTTAAATTTACAGAATACATTTTATTTTACCTATTTTTTCCAGTAATTTGTAGTAATTTTACCACAACCCTTATAATCATTAAGAAAATTTACACGCGTTCTCTGTAAATACACATACTTCAATAGTTTAGTGTAAATAATTCAATATTTTCAAATTAAAATTACATTTTATTGTAATTTTGAGTTACAGTTTACTATTAATACGTAAAATGTACAGCATTTTACAAGAATTAAGGAAAAATAAATGTAATTTTATGTAAAATTCAAATCGTTAACTAAGGAAAAATAAATGTAATTTTATGTAAAATTCAAATCGTTAATCAATCTATATAAAATCACATCAATATTCTATGTAATAAAATGTGTAATTTTACTGCCATTTTTATCAGTGTACTTAGATCTCGTCTTTATAAAGAAATAAACACTGCTTTATAATTGAGCAAGTATCTGATAGCGTGGCTTTAATATCAGAATTTAATTTCAGAATAACATCTCTTTTATTTTACATGAACCAAGTGATATTTATAGTGCGTTATACGCAAACTCGGTGTCTTCTGTTAAGAAGAGGTTGAATCTAAATGGATTAATTGCTGTCAAAATCTCTTTTAACGTTGTTATACGTATATTATTTTATTATCAAATAGTACTAGTACTGTTAAGATACTTGAACATAAGACACGGTGCAAGAAAAACTACACAAGTGTTACGGAAAAAATAGCGAAAAATTATTTAAAAAAATATTCGATATTTTTGTCCATGAGTGTACATAAACTCTAAATTTATTGAAAATATTCTGAAATTTTTGTATGGCGAAACCACCCTCCATTGCACGCTGCCTTAGCATTTTAAGAATAGTCTTACCATTTAATTCGACTCGTTTTCCTCCGCTCATTGTAATCAGATACTGAAACTCCTAATAGTCTTTTCTTGTTTAACTTTCAACTCATCTCTGGCAACTTCTTCGTCGGAGATACTGTCGTCACTCTCCAATGGTAAATGGTCTTCATCTCCAACAATCCATTCACTAATTTCAGATTCTTTAGGTTAATGATTGTCAGCGTTAATATGCTGAAACATATTTCCGATTTCCGTAAATTCTTGTCAATCTTCATCCACTGACAGTCATCTCTCTTTGAGAACCTACAATTGAATATCATCATCTAAATTTCCTTCAATTTGCTTTCCACAACAATTCTGACAATTCTGCCCTTTTCGAATTTATTTATTTAAATGCCGTGGCACATCTTATAAACTGTTTAAAAAAGTTTAAAATTATCAAAATGTCGAAACACAGTGACAGTAAGTTTTCTAGTTGCTATGATACAAATGCGGAATTTTAGTTACATTGGCCTAATTTACACCGACACTTTGGTCCGGGGACCAAGGACTATATGTGGACCAAATTAGAACCTTAATCTTGGTTCGATCGTTGTAAAATCTACGGACTAAAATGGTCCGCTTTTAGTTCGGTACTTCCACGAGAGAGAACCGAACCAGTGACCGAACCAAGTTAGTGCGCAGTTTGGTTCGAACTAATGTCCGTTGTCGCCTTGTAAACACAATCGACGCAATTTGTGGAGACTAAAATTTGTCGAACCGAACTATCCCTTCCTGTTTAGTTCTCACGGACGGAACTAAATAATTTTGCGGTGTAAACTAGGCCATTTACAAAGGGAAAAATTTGGTGTACCAGTTTTTTTTGGCGATAACCGTACAGTAGCGGACAATAAAATCCGGGCAAGAATTTGACATTTCTCAGCGTATTTCGACAAATTTGGTAAATCAGGCTTTTATTGAGGTTCCATTTCTGTCAAAATAAATAAATAAAATTTGAATTAAACGTCAGAATTACTAGTGACATGCATTAAATGTCATAAATGTTAAAGTGAGGTTTACATTGTACAAATGACGTCCGCTACTGTACCTGTAACTTAAACTTAACTGTTATTTAAATTCCCATTTGTGGAATACTGTCTTAATGAAAAAATTAATCAAATGTTTGTTCGGGACAAAACTTCTCGCTTTCATGGACACCACAGTTGAGTTGGCAACAGTGGAAGTGATATTTTTCAAAAATATAACCAAAAAAATAAAATGAACGTTAATCAAGTTTCTAACAAGTATGTGAGATATTTTTTAGTGATTCCAACAAAAATGTCACCCTAACATGGACTACTATAGTTTGTTTTTAAACTACGAGTAGGAGAAGTAACATTTGTCAGTCTGTTGTAGGTAGATTGACGCTGTAATACTAAATCAGAAATTAATTTGGCTTGCTTAAGAAACTTGCAAATTCTTCAAATAACCAGTCTTAGCAAGATTTGCTTGCAAGTTTAAAACTGACTGAAATTATCATATGAATTGTGAAAGATGTAAATTTTTAGGTTTAAATAGAAGTCTTGAGTAAAACCGGCTGTCAAACAGCCAATAGTTTTGCGAGTTTCCTGCAGGCAAAATTCAAATTACTCCTCCTAGGTACTTTAAAAACAAACTATAAAGTACAAAGAGATCGTAAATGGATTATATTAAAAATAATATGCAGTTAAGAGTTGCATACAACTACAGTTATTATGAGTGCACTTGCATTAATATATAACCGATGCGATGGCGGCGAATCATTGTAATCAATGAAAGCGGCCATTCAAGTTTGTGTTGTTCAATGACATTGCTGTCGTATATATTCACGAATCCGCAGCATCATCGGTATTATTGCTAGGACTATTCTAACTTAACGACGCTGTAAAGGTATCATTGTGTAATGCTCCGCTGTAATTTTATCGATCATCATATGCAAGTATGATTGTGTCAGTTTATATGTCCGTTATCCACTATACGTATATACATCTACAGAGTGTAAATGAAATGTGGAGTAAAAAGTACAACACTCTGACCACTCACCCAAGAAAATGTGTTTGTACTGTAAATGGCAACGGTGCGCCCGAAATACTTACCTACAGATGTAAACTAATTGTGGTAAGAAATATTTTTTTTTATTAGGAACAATTAGGAAAATTGTAAATAAATAAATTGGATAAGTTTGGTTATTTTCTAAGTTTTGTTTCGTAATTACGTTCCTTTCACACCGATTCCAAAATAATATCACCTCACTTCCGCTTCCTCACTAAGGCTAATTTCAAAACACAGCGGTTTCGTCCGTAGGTTCCTGCCGGATAAGGTAGTAGTACATAAAGTGCTACGGGAGCTTTCACACACGACATCCGGATAATAGCCGCACATGTCTACGAAGTTGCGGTTGCCGCACAGAATTCATTTTTGCAGTTGATTGTACAATAACAATATAATGCTGTGATTCACACACAGCGACTTTGTCCGTATACGGTTTACGGCAATAATTCATGCAGGTAGATAGATTTTAGTATTTTGACGTTTAATGCTTTCAATCGAACACTCAGTTCATCAAAACTGTTTGTAATCATAAAAAAATACTTTTAAAATTTATTTTCATCTACACGAAGTTCTCCGAATAATGCGTGGAAAACATCTGTGTTCCTTTATCTGATTAATTGGGTGAATATGAGCGATTTTGTTTTTTCCGTTTGACCATGGTACAAAAGCCACAAAGCAATAACTCGTTCACGATAAATTACTTAACTAATAAAATCATTGAACGTGGTTTAGTATGGAGTGATCGGTGCATGTGAAAGACATGTCCGTATGATTATTTTCCGTACGAGCGAAACCGCTGTGTGTGAAATTAGCCTTATACGTTCCTTTTACTTGAACTGAAGTGAGCCTGATTTGTCCCCCCTTACTGATTCAGAGGAACCCCAAGATAACAATAAAGAGTCATGAGTGTTCATCCCTCAGTTGGAGTGGAAAAAGTTAATTATAAATTATTTACACAAAAGGTTTGTTCTAGCAAACAATTTCTGATAGTTTCCAATGCGTATTCGTAATCTATAAGTGTTGTCGAATTAATTTCTAACTTTTCCAATCAGGGAAACGTTCTAGTTCCCTGATTGTACAATACATTTCGCTCCAACTCAGTTATAAACACGTATCTCTAAATTGTTCAATTAAAATTTGTTCTTGTTCATTAGGCCAAGTCATAATCTCATTTGAAAAATTGCTTAAGAAATGCTGGTTCTCAAATAACTCATCACCATGGAACGGACAAGAGAGAACTATGATCGACCACGAACGTGCTATACTTAAACCACAGCTTAAACCGCCAGCATATTAAGACGCTATGCCGTTAGCGGGCGGTGATCTATAAATAAAAGTAAATTCAATTAAACGCTGTTAAAACAGGAACTTAAGACTAATGCTATGAAGAAAATTTCATAAGCACAATGCTCGCTAGCTTCGCCGCATATGCGACACTACACCTCTCAAAAATAAAATTATGCGCAAACAGATCGACAGCAACCCACAAAACACATAAATATGTAGCCAACAATTGAATATTGGTAGGCTAATATGTAACTGTATGACCGCGACATTATAGATCATTTATATTGACCAATGAAAGTTTTATTAGGGATGCAGTCAGAAAAGGTTAAATAAAACTTTAATTTAATAGTTAAATGCCTAGCTTCATTGGTTTTCATAGAAAGTAATAATAAAAACGAAAATCGTGATTTTTACTTTTTTCGAATACCTTAACAACCGTAAAAAAATAGGTCAAGATTATTGATTGGGACATAAATACGCAACTTTGTTCTAATTTAACACGAGAATTTAACCAACTTCTGTATAAATCGCTCTCCTGAAAATTTTGCCCATATAAGCTAAGGTCCCTTTTCTCTTGGACGCTCACATTTTAGTGGTTGACAAGAAATAATGAGTGATTAAACTCGTATTCTGAAATCGTAGACGCATTGAGAAAAGTGGAAAAAATAAATAAGAGAACGTGTTGTCAGTCAATAACTTAATTTAATACTGATGCTTTTTTTCAGTGAAATTCTACCGTAAATTTGGACGAATAGCAATTTGGTTATCATTAAAACTGTAACTCTTGGCTTATTGAAAATAACAATTACTTTTTGTGGAAAGTACGCTACAAGGCTTTATAAAGATAATTCGGTTTCTACGCCCAGGGACAGAAATAACCTTCGTCGTTAACGCTCCTCGGTAATAAGAGATTTCAAATTTAATTATAATTATAGTATTAGGAAAATGTTGTGCAGTCATAGGTCGGTGAAGGAGAAGAAGAGCACAACGGAATTGCTGAAGATGCAAATGCGATTTACGGACCATTGAAATCTGACGACCGACGCGCCGTATCTCATAAAAACGACTTTACTTTTTTCCACATTTTATAAAAAAAAGTCTTACATGATCAGTGATCACCGTTATACATGTCTAGTGCATGAGTTGTAAACTAAAGCCCCCCTTACACGGTCAATATTATTGCGCCAATATCACAGATTCATGACAGATTGTAAATTTCAATGCGCCAAAATATTGCATATCTGCATGTATTTCATGGCGTAGGAACACAGGTGCGAGTTGTTTTCCGAATAGTCGACTTAAAAGCATCAATGATTGACAATTTGGACTGTGTATGTTAGTAATATTGACCTTTTTTAAATTGGCGCGAAATTTAAAATCTGTCTTTCTATCGCTGGAAATACTATATGATACGTTACTGTATGAAATGCGAAAAGAAAGTATCGCTTTAAAATTAAATGTCAAAGTGACACGCCTTTCTACAATGGCGACTTGTTTGAAAATAACCAAATCGGCAAGTTTTGTGTCTGCTATATTAATCTGTGACTAATGAGTCGATTCTGCTCATATCTGTAAGGACCGTAACATTTGTAAGCCTGTAACTCAATTTTTCGCCAAGCATATGCGAAAGTAACTCATATAACCCTAAAAATGTGACGGAAAGTAATGTTTATCTGCCCTAGGGCTGCTAAACTCATAACAACACGATTTATAGTTCGTAACCTAGCGACACATGACTTTCATTTGCGCGCTATGACATTTCACAGAATTTTTCATTAAACGTCACTTTTAAACAAAGTTTGAATTTGATGTGAATTTGATTTAGGGCTAGGCGAAAAACAATTGTGTGTCACACATGCAGAAACGCATTAGCAGCACTTAGCTATGAGCTGCTAATGCTCACTTTCTGCGCTTGTGACACAATATACTATATTAAAATATGGAATTTTGAAGTTTTCTGGAAGATATGATTTCTCCTAAGTCTTTAGGATTACTCATGAATCATATTTTCTATATCGATTATCGATTACTTAAAAATATCAATAATATCGAAATAGTAGTTGGGAAGTAACGCCGTACTTGTTGAAATTTAAAGTTGGTAAGTTAAGTAACGAGGATAAACGGCTGTGACTCGTTTATCCTCGTTACTTAACCTACCAACTTTTTAATATCGATATACCGATAATATCACTATATCGATAAATTTTCGCTGCCCTAATTGCAGCTTACAGCACAGCGTTAACTTGTATCATTTAATATTACCTGAACCAATTCTCTGTTGTAGAGGTCATAAATTCGTTATGTTTTTAGTGCAAAGTTGGAACATATCTGTAATATCAATAATATCGACATATAGATTATATCGACTTATCGATAATATGGACACATTGATAATATCGACACATCGAGATTCGAAATGGAAATATCGTTATTCGATATTTATCGATAATATCGATATATTAATAAATTTTCGCAGTCCTACTCGGAAGTCTCTGCGATATTATCTTAGATACTTAGAAGAAATTGTATCATACTGAGAACTTCAGAATTCCACTTTTTACAATCTTTTTTTCTATTGCTTTTCCTCTTTTGTCAAATGTGTTTCCTAATTTGTCAAATGACTTTCTAGTCCGTTCAAAGTACGGTAGGCCTGCAGATTGGAAAGACATTTGACATATTCGGAAACATAATTGACAAAAGGGGAAAAGTAAAAGAAAGAGACTGTAATAACTGAGTTACAGGCTTACAGATCTTACGGTCCTTACAAATATGAGCAGAATCGACCCAATTTGTGTCGATTCTGCTCGTGTCTGTAGCAACCGTAATATCTGTAACACTGTAACTCAATTATTAAAAACTTTAAAAAAATATAACAAATTATTTAAAATTGGTCTTATAAGGATTTTTATGTAGACTTCACTCGTACAGTAGTGTTTTATACCCTATATCCCGGATTGAGTTCGCGTTACGTTTAATGAAGCAAAAATTTTGAAATTCATATTTCATGCTTTGCAGAGAATTTTTTCGCACGGTTCGAGAATTGGGTCCCTGGCAACAAGTTTTCAAAAGAAAATCTGTCGAATTACTTTCAATTTATACTCATTCTCTTGTGATATTACATATGAAAATATTTTTACTACGAGTATAAAAGAGCTACATCGCTAAAGGAAATATTTTAAGAAAGAAATAATTGTTGCAATAGTTCAAATTTATTACGCTTTCATGAATCACTCTATACAATGGACATTAATACTGCGTCGACAGCGAATGAATTCACTTTTTAGGTGTTTTACTTCTTCACTGGAAAATGCATTCATATTAATTTAACAATGGTAGTGGTCTCGAATGTACGCAATTTAGAGTTACCTTTTCTGTATAATTTTGCAATATTTATTCATTATACTTTCAGGTTTTAAAGTTTAAAGTCCATTAGGCACACGGATAAAATAAAACGGATAGAATTTGCATAAACCCCACAATAAATGCTAGCAACCGTAACAATTAAAGTTCCAGACATGCAGCAGACACTTCAAACTCTTAACTTATAAATACGGCAATAAAATTCCACGGCAGATAAAAATAATTATTTCCAGCATAATTTATGGGCATAGATTACGAAGTTATATTAACACTTTTCCTCTGCTTTCAGAAAATTGGCCGGAAAAAAGGGGCGAGCAGAGTCAGCCAGAAGATGAATACGAAGAAGGTATTTTATCGTTTTTATTTCGGTTTAATACGCTTTTGTTTTCTTTATCTTTATGACTTTGATTTATTTTTGTTTCGCAGACGAGGAGGATGAAATTGCCAGTATGCAAATTTCTGAAAACAATTTGAAATTTCAGGATTTTACGAAAAGGTAATTAATTAGCTTTGTTATAAAATAAACATACGAGGGCTATTTGATATCTAAGGTATCTCTAACTGCGAAAACGATGGAATAAAAACATACCATGAGTTTTTTTTAACTTTGAACATGCATTGTAAATATGCCTATATTCAGTTAAAAAAAAAAAACGAGTCAATGCATTGCAAGGATATACCAGCTACCTATGATCACGAAACAAAACGAGTGTCAGTAAAATCATTTTAAGATTTATTTTGTTAACAAAAACACTGAAATAAATGTTCGAAATGTTCTCCTTCACGTTTTAAACAGTGTTCTAAGCAATTATCTTATACTTACAAAGATTTTCTTAAGATTTCGGGATTTAAATCATGCATTTCATAATTGACACTGACAGCACATTTATTTTATTGAAGATTGCTTCCATATCCTGCAATGCATTGACATGTTTTTTTTTTAGCTGAACAGGAATATTTATGTATGTTCAAAGATATAAAAACTCACGGTATGTTTTTATATGTTTTTCAGTGGGACCTGAATGCACCTTTACATTTCGAAATTAAAGAAAATAAACCGCGAAAAAGATATTTTCTTGTGCTTTAAAAAAGAATTCTACTTCCAACTGTAACTTTTCATCGTCCGAAAATCTTTGTCCGTGAAGTTTTTTTCTTCAAATGGCGAAAAAGAAAGTAATCGCTTGGAGCCAAATCTGGACTGTAGAGAGTATAACTGTTGGAAGTAAAATCCTTCAGGGAATCACCAACAATGGCAGCCTTGTGCACAGAAGCGTTGTCGTGCAATATCAAAAGTTTTTGCCCTGCTTTTTCAGGTCGATTTTGTTCGATAGACTCCTGCAGTTTTCTTAAAAGATTACTATAATAAGTCCCTTTTAGCTTAGTTTTGTGGAGAAGGTAATTTATCAGCAAAATTCCTTTGGAATCCAACAAATCGTAGCAGTCACTTTACCAGCCGATGGTTGAACTTTAAATTTGTTTTTTGTTGGAGAATGGGTGTTGTATACTTCTTGTTTACTCTTAGGGTCAAAGTGATGGATCCGCTTGTCGTCCCCTGTTACAGTTTTCTCGATAAAGTTCTCTTCTTGTCCTTCAAAGGCAGCCAGAAATTGCCGCCAACTTTCCGTTATTTATCGAAGGAAGTGAGCATTCCGGCACCTATCTTTTAAAACCTCAGCTATTTGATGAATCCTAATTTTTCGATCTTCAAAAGTAAATTTCTCTATTTTTTGAATGTTTGCTGGTGTTGCGACAGAGTTCGGGCATCCGCTGCAAGGGTCGTTTTCTAATAACTCCTTACCTCATTTAAATTGTTTAGACCAAAATTTTAGTTTTATAGAATAGAGAAGCTTCATTGTAAACCGCAGACATCCTATCATGTATTTGCTTTGGAATATTCCCTTCTTTTGTAAGATTTTTTTTTACTATTCGTTCGATTTTGTCAATGATTACCAAGCACGGTAGTTTTAAAAAATTGTAACTACAACAGTAATATCAAATACTTCAGATACTAAATGGTCCTCGTATCAAGACGTCTATCTATTGTATCTTGTGCGAATTTGATTCGTTAAGTTTCTTTGTGGTAAACCGTAGATTTCTTTTTTAGTACTTCATAGACATACTTTTAGCTCTTACTATGAAATTGAAATTATCTACTATGGATTGTGATTTGATTTGTATTACTGTTCATTTTAATTTAAACATAATTGCGTGGTATTTTTTCTTAAAACTCATTTTTAAACAATTCGCTAACCTAAGAAGCGCAAAGAAGAATTTGTGTACCTTTAGGTGTACACTATCTTTAGAGTAATAATGAATTAGTTTCTTGTCCTTTAAAAATTTGTGTTACAAATTTTAAAACAGTTCACTTTAACAAACGGAGAGTTTGCGCTGACCACTGTTTCTTTATTTTATAAATGTACGTTACAAACATAAAGAATATATGTTGTGAAATTGTTTGCGCCCTTACAACACCCTTACGTTAGGTTCGCGTTTATCAACGAATCAAATGTCAATATAAAATACGGTTAAGTTTTTGGTACTGATTTACCTGAATATTTATTCTTAATTATGGACAAAATAGAATGTATTGTAACTTTAACAGTGCTGAAAAAGAAATGCACATGTAAGTAATGATGTTAATAATGTCACTATACGCAAGCGACACAAAGATAACCATCAATATTATAACGCTGACGATTATGATTAGTTTCGTTGTTTTTAGTGTAAGAAAAAAAAACCTTCGAAAATAATTCCTTATAACTACAGGGTGTTTCAGTGATGATGCATCAAACTTCGGGAAAACGTTTCTGACATTATTTGGAACAAAATATTTTAATACAATTTTCCAATCGGAGCAACTTGAAATTTGCATTATTTTGAGTCAATGTTTTTAGAAATACCGTAGCTATTTAAATTTCTGCCGCCGTGAAACAAGACGAGCAATTTAAATTGTTTTATGAATGGCACGTGGCTACGAGGAGAAATAAATATCTATCGTAAACAAAAAAATTTATGAGAGGCTTTTAAATTTGCCGCCCTTAACCACAAGACGTGTTTATTGTTTATTGTTTGATTAGTACACTACAGAAAAATCCCAAATGGTACCCTAAAACTTAGCGGTAATTAATACCACGGGCACAGAAGATAATATTAACAAATCAACGTTTCTAGCAAAATTAAAAATAAAAAACCTTACAAGCAAATTAAAAATAATTCGTTTAACATATAAACTTATTTAAGAAACAAGACAAACAATAAGAAAATTAATCTTTTAATGCTATGAAACTTTTGAATTTTTTTAGGTTTATGTTAAACGTATCGATCTCTTCAGAAATTGTGTTAAAATTGCTACAAAAGCGAGTGAAAGCATTCTGTTGGCCATACGTTGTTCTGTGAATAGGAACATGAAGTAGTACTTGACATCTAGTATTATAAGTCGGAACATGCAGTTTAAAATCTGCCAGAATGTCTGAACAATAAATTAAATTATTTAAGACCTTAAAACAGAAAGTTAGTTCATGGTTCAATCTCCTTCTTTCAAGAGATTTAATGCTAAATTTTTTTAACTTTTCCGTATAATTTAGTTCTTGGTAAGCAATATTATTTCGAAACAACACAAAATTCAAAAATTTCTTTTGTACACGTTCAATTCGCAGAACATGACATGTATAACGAGGACACCAAATAATATAGTTATATTCAAGTAAACTACGCACTAGCGAGTTGAATAAATATAGAAGGCAAGAGGGACTATTGAAATCTCTACATTGTCTTTTAAGGAATCCACACATTCTAAACGCCTTTGCTATAATATGATCAATATGTTTATTAAAGGTGAAATTTGAAGTCAAAATTATGCCGAGATCACGTACTTCCTTTATTCTGAGAAGAATGTGATTATTTAACGTATAATTAAAGTCTAAGACATGCTTTGATTTAGAAAACGATATAACATTACACTTGGATATATTCAAAACCGTTTTATTTGAAACGCACCATTCTTGCAACGATTGTAGATCTTTTTGTATTAAGAAACAATCTTGTACGTTGTTTATTTCAAAAAATATTTTCAAATCATCAGCAAACATTAAAATTTTACAATGATTAAATACGTTTACAAGATCATTTATAAATATAAGAAACAGCATAGGTCCAATATGTGATCCTTGCGGTACTCCCGAAAGGGACAAGGAAGGAATTTGAAATGAAGTGTTTTACTTTGACGAACTAGATTAGATCAGTTGGATAACTTTTAAACCAATTCAACAGAGGATCCCCAAATCCGAATTACTTTAGTTTGCTATAGAGTATTATTTGATCAACACGATCGAAAGCTTTTTTAAAATCAGTGTAAATTACATCTACTTGTGCTCCTGTTTCGAGGCTTTTAGAAATGTAATTACAATACGAAAATAGGTTTGTGTAGGTAGATCTACCTGGAACAAAACCGTGCTGTTGCGATGAAATATAGTTGTACAATGCTGGTTTCAAATTTTCCATTACTAGTGATTCCAGGACTTTTGCAAGAATACATAGCCCGGAAATTGGCCTATAATTTTCGACATTAGAAGCATCACCTGTTTTGTGTAAGGGTGTAATATAACTGGATTTCCAAATACAAGGAAAAACGCCAGATGCATTGGAAAAATTAAAAATTATTGTTAACGGCAAGGCCAAAGTTGGGCTACATTGCTTAATGAACAGAAAAGGCAAATCGCCTGGGCCGGCTCCTTTATTTGGGTCGAGCGAAGAAAGTTTATTAAATATGTCATCACAGTGCCAAGTAATATTTGAAAAATTTACATTCGTGGTAGTGATACTCACGTTTTTATTTTGCGAAGTCATTTGACTAGCAGAAGTTACATAAGTAGATATGAAAAAAATCAGCAAACATATTGACTAGTTCAGTGCCATTGCTGGATGAAAAATTGTTGTAGTGCATTGTGGCAGGCATGCCGGCTGTATTCCTTTTAGTGTTAACATAGTTCCAAAATGATTTTAAATTATTATTCCTGTTTAAATTCATATTTACGAAAGTAGTATGATCCATTTCGATAGATGCCTTTGTTTCTAGTCTCAACGCGCGATAGACATTCAATCTTGATTGTGATTTCGAGATTTTATATTTTTTATATGCCTTATTTTTAGATTTCAATAGCCTTAAAGTATTATTACTATACCAAGATGGATACTTATGTGTTTGTGATGAATAAAAATACTTTGGTACAAAACATTCCCTAGCAAAATAAACCACATCGTAAAAAATATTAACTAAATGATCGATGTCATCAATTTCAAATATATCAGACCAAGCAACAGACTCCAAGTAATCATTTAATTCAACATAAAGTTCCGCCTGATAATCGTACCTCCAGTGTCCATTCACATTCAAATTTTTAGAATAGTTTTTTATTGGTAAGCTACAATTTAGAGCTGGAAGGTAGGTATCTAAAGGGGCTAATGTGAACAAAGAATCCTTTATAGCTAAATCGGATGTGTTTGAGAATACCAGATCTAGACTGTTTCCCGCTTTACAATTTGATTGAATTGCGAAAAATTTAGAAAGTTAAACATGTCGCAAACCAATTCGGCCTTATATGTTACGTTTCCATTCATTTCTAACTGACCTTCCTCACTAATTAACCATGTAATATTTTGTAGATTATAGTCACCTATTACACAAATAACAGCATGGGGAAATTTTCGGTAATATATTCCACAGATCGTAGATGATCTAGATATACATTTTCGTCACTAGCTGGTGGAATATAGATAGCGCTGAATATAGTACAGTGTGTCCCAAAAAGTTTTATACAAATGGAGAAAAAGTTTATCTTACATTTCACAAAAAAAACTATTCTTTATAAAAAGCTCTGCATGACTTGTAGATCCATAATCAGGTACAAAATTGTTTGAATTGGCTTCCGGTTGGAACCGCGTCACGTTGACTTCTACTGCCGACGTTTCGTTCTTCATTGCAGAAGAACTTGAAGAAGAAGTTCTTCTGCAATGAAGAACGAAACGTCGGCAGTAGAAGTCAACGTGACGCGGTTCCAACCGGAAGCCAATTCAAACATGGACGACGGCCGCGGAAGCCTTCAAGTTAAATTAGGTACAAAATTTTTAAAAAATTGGCTGGAATACAGGGAAAATAAAAAATAATGATTTGGACGGAGAGCAAAATACGTTCAAACTGTAGTGGAGAAACAAAATGTTCATTGAAATTGTGATTAAATAGCAAAAAATTATGCACACTTGTAAAT
Source organism: Dorcus parallelipipedus (assembly GCA_958336345.1). Taxonomy (NCBI): domain Eukaryota; kingdom Metazoa; phylum Arthropoda; class Insecta; order Coleoptera; family Lucanidae; genus Dorcus; species Dorcus parallelipipedus. The sequence continues at coordinate 4,762,053 of OY284482.1, read as the reverse complement.
TATTGATATTCCCAGATAAAAATTGATAAAGAAGGTTATCAATGTTTTATAAAAATAAATTATCTAACAATTGCTGAGGTGTTTATTTTTTAATTTTTATCTGGGAATATCAATAATCTAGAAGTGTGCATAATTTTTTGCTGAACATTTTGCTTCTCCACTACAGTTTGAACGTATTTTGCTCTCCGTGCAAATCATTATTTTTTATTTTCCCTGTATTCCAGCCAATTTTTAAAAAAATTTGTACCTGATTATGGATCTACAAGTCATGCAGAGCTTTTTATAAAGAATAGTTTTTTTTGTGAAATGTAAGATAAACTTTTTCTCCATTTGTATAAAACTTTTTGGGACACACTGTATAATCACAATTGTTAATTAGAACAGAAACCCATAATTCTTCGATGTGGATAAACTTCTTTGGAATTTCAGCTGAAGAAAAACTTGCTTTTATTGCTATAAGTACACCACCTCCCTCACTTTTTACACTAGTGTTCAAACACCTGTCATAGCGATACATACGATAATGTAGACCATTGAATAGTTCACTATCCTTAATATTTGCATTCAGCCAAGTCTCAGTTAAGATAATGACATCATAATTTGCTGACATGACATTATTGTAGAAATCTATTAATTTGGATTTAAGGCCTCGGCAATTTTGATAATAAATACTTAGTTCACCATTTGGGAAATGTTTTAGTTTTTTTGACCAGTTGTTTTAGTAACTGTTGAAGGTAATAATGCACTCCACAAAATTATTGTATCAAATCAGAACATACCAGGCATTAGTATAAATTCTAAAGACACATCCAACGTAATCGTTAACGCTTATAATAATTGCACATTTCATGGTGGTGATCGTTTAAATTAAATAAAAGTTCTTGATATCGTTTGACATTTGATGTTTATTTCTTACTTGGACTTAGTACTATCAATATTAAATAAATTAATTACACCAGTGCCATTAACGCACTCAAATTTTCTATTAAAGCACTCGTTTGGGTGCGTTAATAGCTCTCTTACCAACGCAAAATACAAAAAGTTATTTTTTAAACGACTTTTATTTTTTAGTATGTTCACCACCTGGGAGCTATGAGGCTAGTGAGACTTTTATTGGTCGACACTTATCCTGATCGAACTTTCCCAACCGAAAAATATCGGCTTTAGAGAAATCAACGGGATCAATGTTCAAATGATTAACTGACTGTATTATGCGCTCCCGATCATCCAGACTTCGGTCCTTTACTGTGGTCTTATCTGATTCTTGAAGATTGTAAAAGATTATGTTGCACGAACGGCGCGGCGGTTCCTCTCTTCTAGTTCTTGCACAATTTCTTCCACGTTGCATGCTGAAGATTGAGTATGTTCAAGTTTCTCATCTGTATATCTCAATACTGCTACTTCCTGTTTGACATCCGCTACCGATTTTCGAAGATCATTTAATATTGTTAATAAATCGCATTTAGGACAGAAATAATTTAATTTCCTACCTATTGATCGAAGACATGAAATTTCTTGTCTTGATAAACAGGTACAAACGGAATGGTAAGCATTTTTGCAGCAATCGCATGAAATTTTATCGCCATCAACAAAGGATTTCTTGCAGGCGGCACGAACTCACTCATAATGACGTATCGTATAAAAATTTTGCGTGCATAATACACAAATACATTCAAATTTGCAAGAATATATAAACACGACCGCTTCGTACAAGATCAAATCACTCATTTCGTGTTAAGCGAGACACACACTGAAGCGGTTGCGGTAGTGTTTGCGATGACGGTGGCGGTCACAAACCTTCACGTGCGAGCAATCACAGTAAAGTTACGTAAATTCCTTGGCAGATCTATTTTGTTGCATGTATGTGAACGGTTTTCATCGCCACCGTTATCGCAACCGCCTCAGTGTGTGTCCCGCTTTAAAAGTGAACATTTTGAAAGAGTGTGCATTTAGCGTGCGTTTTCGTTGCACTAACATTTGTGCATACCGTAATTACATCAAATTTACCGAGTCTTAATAATGTATGATAATTAACGCTTGTAACGGGTTTTTATTTATTCCGGTATCCAACGTGTACATAATATGATGTACACAACTAAGTAATTAAACAGTTGACTAAAATCGGTACAATTAATAAATTGGGAAAGTTAGTAACTAGAATTAGCGCTTCCGCCGGTCTGCCAAATTATTTGCCTAACTATCAGACTGAACTTGGTCACATGAGGTAGAAACAAATTCGAAAGCCGAAGAATTACGAAAACGGCAATTACCTTACAACATGTGTTCAAATAATCTGCGTATTCTCGAAACGTGAAATCGCTCATCGCAAACACACCAACACATACAAAAACACACTTACATACACTAATAAACTTAAAAATGAAAAGTATAAACTACATCAATTAATTACTCCTTACTACAGCGCTAAGCAGAACGGACTAAATGTGTTTCATCATATCATCTGAGGCGCGACAGTTTATGGGGTAATAAAACAATAAGCCGAAGGTTAAGGCAGGTTAAGAATTCTGGCCGTTCTCATCTATTGTACGTTTTAAAAATATACGGTTCTTCTTTCCCTTCGATTTTCTCAAAACTTATTCATTAAAAAAAAATTATAGTAAACTTATTTCTTTTCACGATATCTACCGACATACCGAGTTTGGTGCATCGTCACTGAAACAGACTGTATAAGTATGAGGATAGCATTTATAAGGCAAGAATGGAGTGGCGCGAACTCTGTAATGTCAATTTTTTTATCTTCCTTTATTTAGCAAAGTAATAAGCTGTTGAATTGACAGTAAATGGCTTGAGTAGATCTTTTCCAGTGAACCTGACTACATAATACTAACATTATCACTTTATGTCCATCTCGAAATTTGTTACTGTAGCTACTACACTAATTCAATTCAAGGCAATAGGAAAATTAATTTTATGAACTAACCAAAGATATTCTTTTTTGCTCCTGCAGCCACCATTTGTCAGAAAACTTTATGAACAATTGTATCATTTAATTTTGTACGTTTCATTTAGATTAACGCATCCTAAAATCGTTCGTGCCTGTGGATTGGCACTGAAATATTTTGAAAAGAATTCGACATACACAAATCACTGTATCATCAAACTCTTGCATCGTATTGCATTCGACTGCAAAATGCATACCATGGTTTTTCAAGCATCAATCTTCAGAACTTTCCAGAACATTTATGATGTTAAGGGCTTGCCTCAATATAAGGTACATTAAAATAAATCGATAAAATTTATCTCGTTTTCTTATTTATGTATCGAACAAAATTGAACGATACTTATGTTTGCAGGAATTGGTGAAGTTTTGTGATTACATAATACGACAGTTTTTTAAATTAACCAATACAAATCCAAAAGTTTACATAGAAAGTTTATTTTGGAAGTCTGCTAAGGACGCTTATGATGTAGAAAATGGATACGGGGCGTATCAAGAAAAGTACATAATTCTATACTTATCAGATAACACTACGTTACTAAGTTTTGTTTTACAGATCAGAAGCTTCTAGTAAGGCATGGACCGAATTGGAAGAGGATGAATTGCGAAGATTGTTTATGGAACATCAAAATAAACAAATTCACGAAGGTAGGAAATAACTAATCCAAAATATTTTTCTTTAATTTAAATGTTTTCAAAATTACCTAACTTACTACTGACAAAATTTAATGTACTTGTTTTTTATGAAATGGTATTTTCTGTTACAGATGTAGTAGACTGGATTATTAACAATTTGATCAACAACACCAGAACACGTAGAGGCGTTCTGAAAAAGCTAAAGGAAATGTATCTTTTGACCGATTACAAAAGACCTCGCAAGTCAGGCATTAACGGCAGTAATCCCAAGCAGTGGGGCGAGGACGAAGAGATGCAATTGAGAGAGTTGTACGAGCAATTCAAAGACGCGTCTGGTGAGATTAAAACGTGAGCGAACGTACGATTCCTTTCTGTATGAACACAAATTTTAGATCCCCTCGACTGCATAATGGCCAGATTAAACGTGCATCGTCCCAAAAACAGGATCATTGAAAAATTGTTGGTAATGGGACTCGCACAGGATAGAAGAGAACTCAGAAAAAAGCGAATGAAAAAAGCACCTCGAAATTTCGGTAAGTAACTCTGTATTATCAATTGACAAATGAAAACTTAAGTGAAAAAAATGTATATCATACTGTACTGTACCAGGTGTCCACTTAATTACGCACCATAGAAATTTCAATGCAATTTTTTTAAATTGTAAATTCCTGCTTTCTTATCGAATGTATTATACCCCGGCCACCCAACGCACGTAGCAATAAAACTCCGTGATGTACACGTGATTGTCGTTTCTGTGCACCCGATTTACACTAGACTAACGGTGGGCAACCTCCTCCCAGTGGCCCAACTCTGGCTAGCGAAATAATTACTGCATACACGATTTTGTTTCTGTTCGGTGTAAATGCGTCTTTCCGTGTCCTTGCCACGAAGGTAACGGGTGATCACTCCGTCGGTTCAGTGGCCCGAGTTTAACTGAGACTACTTTTATTTAGTGTTTTTCAAATACATAGGCTTCCAAAATTAAAAAAAGAAGAAAATTATACACGGTGACTCAAAATTTTCTCCTGATACATATCTTCAGAGTGAATAAAACATCAGAATTTTTTTTTTCCAAAAGTAAAAAATAATTGAGTTATGAACCCTGCAAGAAGGGTGGAAAATATTGTTTTTTGACAATACATATCTTCTAGATCCTTTAAGCTATCATACTAATATTTTAAACACAGGTATAAGAAAGCGCACCTAACTGCGCATTTACAATGTATTTGTTAGATCCTCCCTCCTTTTTAACGATAGTTTGAGGAGGTGACTTTTCAGTACTTTATCCCTAACTTTTTATGTTTACATATTTCATCAGAAATTTGTGAAAACAATATTCTTTAGATCATTTGGCACTCAAAGGCTCTCTTGTTGCATTTCGATAAACCGAGTAATTGAGGTTTAAAAGTTGGCATACGTCTATTGCATTTTGTTACCATAAAATACCGAAAGTGGCCCCCTCCAACTACCCCTTAAAAGGGAGGGAGGATCTGACAAATACGTTGTAAATGTTCAGTTATATAGGTGTCTTTTACCTGAGTTTCAAATATTCGTTTAATAACTAAAAGGATTCAGAAGATGTTGCCAAAAAACAATACGTCCACCCCTCTTTCGGAGAATTAAAACGCCCTTATGAGACTTTTGGAAAAAAAATTATATAAAAAGATGACCTTATTTTTTGATGTTCTAGCTGCACCTGGCTAACTAAGATATTCTAGCTAACTAGATATTCTGTTCATTTAATTCAATTTTACTATTAAAACTTTGAGGCTGTTTTTCTTAAGCTTTTTGTTATGTAATCGATCCAAAATTTTATACAGTTGATAACAGAATAAAAATCCTACCAAAAAAGTAAATAAAAAATATAGGTTGTCATAAATAAAATTTGATGACGTCATATCTTTTAAAAAATTTTTATAATTTCTTCATATGCGCTGTAATTTGATTCGTTACACCCCTTTTAGATTTTTACTCTATCACAAACATTAACGGAGTTATGAAGTTTATCTGCTACTTAATTTCCTCACTGTATATTGTTAATTCAAATTATATTTGTACGTTAGTGAGACGAATGCATATCTCGATTTATCTAATAATTCGAGCAAACGAATGTGAATGTAGAGGAGGGTCGTATAATGAGTGTATAACGGCCAGTCTCGAGCCTACCGGTCTTCCAATTATCCTAAAATAATTGGAGAACGCTGGTGGTTTCCAACTGGACTGGGGTGGCCCCACTACTACATGCACACCTTTCTCTAATTGATTGTGTTAGAATGCTGGTGCTTGCGAGGGGGTGACTTTTACGACCTCTGTGTTATTCATCACCACCGCATGTGCATTGACTAATGATTCTTCCCTGGGGCTAACCCTGCGACACGGTTTACCCTACGACAAAAAGGAAGTATTAAATGTTACGCTTTTGCACATTTTCCTTGGAAAATTGACCATAGATTTTAAATTTTCGTTATTTATTAGTTATGACCGTATGCACCAAACACTTAAACCTATGATATTTGAAGTTTCACAACATTGTGTAGGGCCCGGTATTTCAGTTTATTAGTAACCTACGGTAAATTTTCTTAATTTCATTTTTTATTTTAAACTGATTATTATAAAAAGAAACTTTTTTTACTAATACCTTTTATTTGAAATAATCAGAATAAAAATTTACAGCGCTATTTATAATGTATTTAATTAAAATACCTTTATGACATATATTTTGAAAATGTCTAGAAAAAGATGATGTATCTACCAATTCGAGCACAATAAAACCGTCGAGATGGTCGCAATTTACAGCAGTAAATTACACCGAGGATAGAAAAATATGTAATCCATTCATAAAAAGGCCATTTATCTCTACTTGTATGGTATGAACGTTTACACGCTAGGCTCGAAAGCATACATCTTTTTAGGTTCACAAACAAACGCACAATGCACGAGCAAAAGTGAAATTGCGTTTGCAGATGGGGGACAAAAGATAAATGATTTTAGTGAAAGCAATCTTGGCTTGTCATTGAATTAATCAGGGTGGTTGGTGCTGTTTCTGACAATGCACTGCACAGCTTCATTGCGAGCTCCTTCCGACTATTACATTCCCCGTCGCTTGTGGATACGCGAGTTCCCCAGAAAAATAGGAAACACCCCCGTTCGTTTTTAAGTGGAGATAAATTACTCAACGCGATCACGAATACTTTATCTGCCATCTTACTGAAACTTTTGCTGTTTTAGTTCGAAATTTATTATGTTAAAATTGTACACCGTATCAAGCTGTGTTATTGAATTTCCATTTAGCCAGTCGTTGAGCATTACCGTTTCTAATAAATATGTCTCGCAGAAAAGATTCAATTTCAATCCTACCATTTATAAAAGCTTGTCGGTTTTTACAAGATGAACGTGCTTCACTCGTTAATTTATGTCCCTTCGACAAAGGGCACCAGAAATTTTTCTTTCGTTCACCCTCATAAATTTTCTCCAAATAATTATGTCTTATAATTAATTTTATCTTTATCCTTATCTTACTGAACAGAGAACAAAGTCCCTATAGTATCTCAACTTTATCAGACTCATTATACTGGGTGAAGTTACTAGCTGTGCAAATATTTTACACATGTACGGTACAGATTAAAGGCATGCAAAATACTCGAACTCAGCGTGAGAAATGTTTATACTGGGTGTTGAAAAATTCGATTGCCAAATTTCTAGGGTAAATATGAGACTAAAATAAGCCATTTTTGTTACATAACCCAGGGTCGGAAATTAATAATTACTTTTTGAGATTGTAAAAACGGCTTAAAATAATAGAAAAATAAAGAAATTATTAATATACTAAAATGAAAAACATTTCAGAAAACGGTTACAACCGCTCAAGATGGTTGCCTCCAACTTGCACACATATCTGACAACAATGTATTAATATTTGTCTTGTGTGTTCAAAAAGTATCATAAAGTAATTATTAATTTGCAACCCTAGGTTATATAACAAAAATGGCTTATTTTAGTCTCATTTACTTACCCTAGAAATTTGGCAATCGAATTTTTCAACACCCTGTAGTTATAAAAAAGTAGGACAGTTGTTTTGTTCGAGCGCCACTGTTTTCGAATTAATTTCTTAACTTATTTTAGCATTTTCCTTTTTTTTAATTCAAAAATTATATTTTAAATTAGTACTTGAAAATCTGAAAGAAACCTGAATTCAAAATTAAGATAGTACGTGACCAAAGACACGAAATGGCGGTGTTTTCGTACAACTCGTATACTGGGTGACATTGAAAAAACTACAATGCATAGTACCACGCGATAGAGGACCATAAAATAATAAAAAAATGTCCTATACACTAATGTCCGATTGCCTTTTGTTTTCAAGATACAGGATGCAGGATACAGTTTGGAAAAAATTTTTAGAAAATTTCTCTTCAATATCTCATAACAAAAAAATCGCTACTTGATCGACATGAGCTTTAAAAACAATAACATAACGTAATAAACAATGGTACATTATTTATTATTTTATTATTATTTTTTAAAATTATTTTATGGTCCTCTATTCTCTATTGCGTGGTACTATACATTGTATTTTTATTATTTTTTATTGTTTTTTTATTATTTCTTTTATTATTTTATGGTCCTCCATCGAGTGGTACTATGCATTGTAGCTTTTTCAATGTCACCCTGTATATCTTCCTTTATCTACGGCCGCAACTATGCGATACGTTCTCTGGCAATTCCTTTGATGTGCCGAGCTATCGTCTAATGCGCAATGCCACTCTCAATGCCGTTACAAAAATGTCAAAATAGACGTTAAAAATGACGTTAGGCGTCACATTAGGCATAGGTGTGGCTAAAGCATTAGACTAGCCAATTTCTTACTCTTGCACAAGATTTGGTTCAATTTCTAAAACAAGAAATTTTTGGGCTGTAGATACGATTCGGGGATACAGCATTTTCAATTTTTTTAGATAGTTTTTAATTTTGAAATTTTAAAATTAAATTTAAATTTTTATGCTATTTACTGCACAAATCAAATTGTTTGAGAAATCTTGTACGAGAAATAGGCTAGTCTAAAACGGCCTTTAGCAATTTTGGTGTCTCCCATGTGTAGAATAAGGTTATCTGAAGCTTTAAAGGCATTTAAGGGACACGCTGTATTTAATATCTTAATACTTATACAGTGATTTTTTTTAAGTGTGGCCATAGGAATTTACATGGTAAAAATTTGACCTCATGTTAACAATGTATGTTATGGCACAAATTTGAAGCAAATTTTTATTCTTATTAATAATAAATATTTTTCTACGAAATGCACTTTGCTAGAATAAAATAACATGTTCTATTTAATTATTTTCCGGTTAGAAGTTGAAATTAATAAGCATAGAATTAACCAAAGTAAAAAATCAATGTAGCTGAAATGTCATTAAGAAAAAGTTCCGTTAATATCTGTCTATTGCAAATTTATAAAGAAAATTGTCCGTTATTATTAAGCAATCATTAAAAGTATCAATTATGTAGGTTATAACAAGTTCCACTCATTTTTCAATGGTATGAAGTAGTTTTTACAAGTGGTAATAAATTAATGTTCCAATAATTGGATGATCAGTAATCACAGTGACAAATTATTAATAACGTCAGCCTACATGGATTACATTCGTTCAATAATTTGTGTATTATTTTCTTCAACTTTTCACAGTAAAATAAAATTTAAAAAAACGTGTTAGGATATTCTAGCAAGGTTCATCTTGTAGTAAATCGTTTAATTTACGACTAAATACAAAAATTTACTCAAAATTTGTCCCATAACGTACATTAACATGAGGTCAAATTTTCAGCATGTAAATCCCTATGGCCACACTTAAAAAAAATTCACTGTATAATTACATTTAGGATCAATCGTGAAATAAAGATAGAATATCTATTCGCCGAATATCCTTTAACATTCTTCCATATCTACGTCACCTTATTCTAAGAATAGTTTTTAAGAAGCCTTTCTCAATCGAAGGGTGTTTAACAAAATGTAAGTAAGCTGCATCTATTTGTCAGCACTAAGGAACTTTTTAGAGCGAATGTACCTACCTACTCAAAGCTAATGTGCCCCCGTAGACGGCTAATCAAGATAGACTGGTAATGCCACTGCAAACTAGGACGGTTTGTTTGAAAGCAACATCAACAGATCTTGCGGTGGGAAGGAAAGGTGGGGTACTGTTTACTAATGCAAATAGGCGGCGTTCATTAAATGGAGGTAAAAATCGAATATTACAAAAAATATACTTGTTAATTGAAATAATGATAGATTATTCATTACGAAATAGAATTCTTAATTTAATTAATTATTCAATTATATCGAATTAATTCATTAAATACAAATACACGCATCTATCTACAGTATCTACGCCTATGAGTTCTGTTGCGTTACACGACATCCGCCGAAAATTATCGACTGCAATTTGAAAGTAACCAATCAATTTGTTGCGCAATTTTCTTCAGACAAGAACCAACTTTAAATATAATTAATAACAATTTTTTTGTTGCTTAGTAAATAATTAATTTAACTTTAACTTTATAGTTACTGAGTTTTTATTAAAAGTACAGTGAAAACTCGCTTATAACGAGCACTGGTTATTACGAGAACCCAGATGTAGCGAGGGAATTGAAAAGCCCCTTTTCTCGTATTTATACGAATATTTTTTCGTTTATAACAAATACTTGCATATAACGAGCAGTAACTGTAGTCTGTTGAGCCCTCGTTATATCCGAGTTGTACTGTATATTAAGAAAATAATAATTGATTTCCCTGGTAACCTTTTTTTAGTCTCCTCGGTATGTTATAAAACACCCTGTATATTCCAAATGGACATATTTAGGATAAAATTTCGAGTGAAGGTTCATTTGTAAAGAGTTTTCATTAGGAATAGGTGATATTATTAATAAAAGTGATTGCAAGCGACGCTCTGCGTATTAATTAAATACACAAACCAGGAAGGGTGGTTGTGTCAATACAGCAGCGGTTCTACAGAATAAGCTCGTGCTCGGAAATCGCATACGTTTCCCTGAGCACAGTGAGAAATTATCATCGGAATAAACAAGGAATATACTTTGTTTACCTACCACTGATGAAAACGCATTCATTAAGTGATACGAGAGACCTGACCACATTAACAATGCATACCCTTGGTTTCTTTTCAAACATTTGCTGGTTTCCGTACGCATAGTAATTGTGATTATTTTTTCATTAGGCTTCGTTGTTTTTGTTGCGCGATTGTAATTAACTGGCGTTATGAAAGAATAATGTTTATGCTACAAATTTCGATGGGAGCTTGCAATTTAAGCGCTACTTTTCATTGCTTTTAAAGAAAGTTTCTGCCTTTATTTACATATTTTTCGTAGATCACATTGGAAGCGACGACGACGATAACGACTCTTCTGAAAGTGACTCTCAACGTGATTCGGTAAATGTGAGGAATACTTTTCGAAATTCTAAACGTGACAAGGGCGGTCAGGTTTCAAGACGCATGATTAAAAAATCACAGCACGCCAAGGACAAAACTTCTGTTCACGTTCAAGTTTCAGCTAAAGATCTTGCCCAACTTTTGATAGAAATTGTGGATTCAGGTAAGAAAACTTCAATTTACGTGTCCTATACAAACGATAAAAACTTGGATACTTTCAGGAATGTCAGAAGCTTTAGAATGGCTCCGAGATAGTTTCTCAGACGCCCTCGACGATTGCGAAAGTGATTCCGACTCCGAAAGTAGTGGAATTCCTTTAGTGCCTATTATGGAATCATCCGTCACGGCGATGGAAAGTTTACACTTTCAAAAACTAATTAGGGCTTTAGGTCTTAAGGAACCGTCAGATGAACAAGTAAGAATTTCAATTAAATAAGCAATTATTAATGAGTCCTAAGAATTGGAATCAATTAAAAGTCTTAGAAATGACTAAATAAGTATGTATTTATAAACAACAATAAAAAGTATTTTTATGAATTCAGGTTCGAAAATAATCACTGTCAATTATATCAAAATAACTTACTTGTGAACTATAGTTTAATATCAGAGCAACAGAACGGATTAAGTATTTTATTCGATAAAGTCCCCCGTTCGGCGGTATTATTAGGTCTGTTCCAGCAAGAGTTCGTAACTAGTTCGGAACCGTTAAAAACAGTTGCCCACCGAAGTAATGACCGATTTTAACGGTGCCGTCAAATGTACAATTTTGATGACTGCATGCTTTTGACGGTTTCGAACTAGTTATGAACTCTTGCTGGAACAGACCTATTACTTTTTAAAGTATTGTTCCGCCGTACGTGCGCAAATCAGTTGAATTTTCGGCGGAATTGTGGGCTAAAATTATTTAAATCCGTCGGACGGCGGAATTTCGAAGTACAGTGCATGGTTCCGCCGGCGGACGTTTAGCCACGCGTTTTGATAAAGCAAAAAATAATTTTATTTTGACAAATTTATATACCATATATAATATATATATATTACGTACCACGGTCCGTTTTAAAAATGTTTAGTGTACAGGGGGGATCAATTTCGATGTCTCTTATGGGCATCTCTGTAACTATAAGAGATAAAGTCAATAGTGTAAACAAAAATTGGCCATCTTTTTTTGTTTTCGAGTTATAAGCCAAAATTCAGATTTTTGGCTTTTCGTCAATCAGTCATATCTCGTTTATTTTTGCAGATATTAAAAAAACTGTTTTAATATTATTAGGACACTTTTTGGAATACAATTCAGTGGTGTAGTTGGTTTTTCGATATTTAATTAAATTTTCGAGTTATAGCATAAAGTTATATTTTTTTCAATGGAAATCACAGTAGGCAATGTCATCATTAAATAGAGATTTTTTTCTGTTTTCAAAAATATATAGTTTATTGGGTTTATTTCTTACAGTTAATATAAAACGCCTTTTTTATTATTTTTGGTGCATTCTTTTCTTAGTAGGCTAGTTTCAACAAAAGCCGACAATTTTCTTTTGTTTTTATTAAATATTAACAAAGATTTGATGATTGGGTAGCACAAGAGTGAGAGGTATTGCAATGAACATAAGAGATAGAAAGCTAGCGCCGATAGAGCTGGGTTGGGTTACAATATGAGTTGGCTGCGTATTTTAGCGCGACAGTGTTTAAATTGTGATTTTATTTTGATATTATTTTCTGGGTTTTAAGTTATTTATTGTGATATATCAAGAGTTTTGTTTATTATCTACTTACATTTCAATATTCTTTAACTTTTTCTGCAATAATTTGTTTTATTTTTAAGATGTTTTTAATTTATACATATAACTTAGTTCATTATCCCATGAAATGCATATTTGATCTTGCACTTGATTTGCACTTGAAAAAAGTGCGTTTTAAACTTAAATATTAAATGAAGTTACATAATTTCGAATTTGACTCAAACTACATGGTATCAGTATTGTTGTAATCTCTGTGACTTTTAGAGGATGCTCGTTCTGTCTTTCTCTCTCTTTATGCGACTGCAACTGTCAAAATATTTGAACAAGAGTTGATATTTAATAAAAACAAACAAAAAAATTGTCAGTCTTTGTTGAAACCAGCCTACTAAGAACAGAATGCATCCAAGAATAATAAAAAATGCGTTTTATTCTATTAATTGTAAGAAATAAACCCAACCCAACAAAGCATATATTTTTGAAAACAGAAAAAAAAAATCTCTATTTAACGGTGGCATTGCCCATTATGATTTCCATTTAAAAAAATATAACTTTGTGTTATAACTCGAAAATTTTATTAAATCTCAAAAAACCAACTACACCACTGAATTGTAGGGTTGTCCGGACATTTATTTTTTGCACAGGACACGTGGTAGCACGCCTAGACAGTCAAACTGTAATTTCCGCTCTTGCGTTGCTACAGTTCAAATGTTTATTTTTTTTTAATTAATTGAAGTTAAAAAAAAAACAAATATAATTTTGCATTCTCAAAAAATACAAGTTTTGATTCAATCTTATCTCTTATTGTGCAAGAAGCATTATAGTCGCGCATTCCAAAAGAAAAATTAAATTCACCCTAACTAAAGAAAAAAAAAGTTGCAAAACATGTTGTTAATTCATTCACATAAAATAATCAACAACCACGACTGCCTACGAGTCAGCGCGTGGACATATTATTGGTCCTTCGCCACATACTGGAACCAGATATCAAAACATATTGTAAGAAAGGTTAGTCCGTTCTATACAAATTTATCGACATGCCTAACGAATCAGTTGAATTGACAGATTCAATGTATGGGCTTCTTAAACAATTAAAAAATAAGAAAGCTTTCGTAAAACGTAGTTTCAAAACCCTAGAAAATTATATCAATGACAGCGATTCATCCGATGCTCACGTTGATAAAATAGAACGTCAGTTTGAAAGTGGCGATCGTTCAGTAACAAATTATGAAACATTCTTGGAAGAAAATTATGATGCTGATTATGCGGAACAGCTCAGTGACTATTTTATTGAAAAACAAATGTAATTTTGCATTGTCAAAAAATACAAGTTTTGATTCAATCTTATCTCTTATTGTGCAAGAAGCATTAAAGTCGCGCATCCCATAAAATAATCAGCAACCACGACTGCCTACGAGTCAGCGCGTGGACAACAGGAATTTAAATGTCAGACACTGTCCTGACAGTTATGACATTTAAAATTTCATAATGAAAAACATTTTTAAAATTAATGCGGATTTACATGTCACGGACAGTATCCATGACACTTTGATGACAAATAATATTTGTCCTGTCCAGACAATTGTCATTTTTGACATTTGTCCGAAAGACATTTACACTCACTCACAACCCTACTGAATTGTATTCAAAAAAGTGTCCTAATAATGTCAAAGCAGTTTTTTAATATCTGTAAAAATAAACGAGATATGCGCGATTGACGAAAAGTCGAAAATGTCAATTTTTGCCTATAACTCGAAAACAAAAGGAGATAGCGAATTTTTGTTTAGTCTATTGACTTTATCTCTAAAAAAGAGATCGAGACTTGGCAACTAGTTTTTTTCTATCTCTGATAGTTACGGACATGCCCATAAGAGACATCGAAATTGATCCATCCTGTACAATAATGTTGCTGCTCAGAAATATACTTATATAAATATGTTCGATTGAAAAGGTCATCAAGCCAAATTTAATTTTCTGTATGAAGAAAGTTCCATTGATTTTTTATTTGATAGACACTGTCATCTTGGTAACACTTTTTTCATTACTAAAGAAACATCTTTTTAGGAGTATTTTAGTATTTTAGAAGAGGTGATAGATGTGATTTAAGTTCGTGATTCAAAATCTTAATATACAGGGTGACTGACATTTGTTTCGCCAGAAAAAAGAAACGCCTATAAGAATAAACATAGATTAGAGAAAAAAATGTTTAAAAAATTCTACAGAACAGTTGTAAATTAATTAAAAATTTAATTCAAAGTCAAAAGAATGCTTACAGTGAAACGAGGAGCGATTTACAACCAGTGCGATAAAAACACAAAATAGAGATTTGCAAACGCGTCTTGTTGTTTATCGAAGCAATTTGTATTGCAGCACATGTGCATTGCTAAACGTATGTGAACAATAATAATAATGATGAGACACCATAAATATTTACATTCAGGAATTGGTACCTTTCATTACAACTACACAGAAATAGCTTAAAATGTAAAGCCGCGAGCAAATGTAATTTTTGTGTGCACTATTCATTGCATTGCATTGCTTCCGTGTAAAGCCTGCTTTAAAGTTTTAAAAGATTTGTGTTAATTTGGCGCTGATAATAACGAATTTTTTTCTTACTGAACGCCGCACACAAAAATAAATTTTAATAATTAACAAACCAAACACAATACGAATATGTTTACTGATTAAAATGTTTTAAATTCTGGCTGTGATCCACCGTAAAATAGTTGAATCGGTCATTTTGAAAAGGGGTTAACTCCAAATTTTTCATAAATCAATTTTTTGGTGGAATCTGATTCCCAGGACCAAGCCTCATTCATTCCACGTGAAAAGAGTCATAATCCATCCTTAGAAAGCAACCCTGGGAACCATAGAAAACTCTCCATTAACATAAGAAAAAATCTACGACAGTACAAAGTTGTACCAATACATTCCAGATATACAGTGTGCGCATATGAAAACCAAACCCACGTGATCAGTTACGTATGCGTTTCTGGTTTCTAGCATTGACAACATTGAGCGAAATATTAAATATGGCTTCTTTATGTTCACCAGCGTGCAGGTGTATTTAGTAATTCTTCCTTTCCATTTCGTACCTTATTTTAAAATCAGTTTTTTTTTCCGAGTTCAATTATCACTGTCAATTTTAGATCAAGGTATTTCAAACCATAACAACCGATTGCAAACAGCATAGCCAACCGTGCGCGATGTGTTACGTATACGGACAAGTCACGTGACTTTGATTTTCATTTGCTCACACTGTACATTAAGATTTTTACGATGTTGTAATCAATGAATGGTGGCCCTCATTTACAGTGGATGAAGCAGCTGAAGAATTTAAATATTATGGTTATTACTTTTTTTAATTTTTATATATGATTTGTTTTTATAACATTTTTAACGCGAGACTTGACTCTGCTAATAATAAAAGAACTTTTGAAATGAAACAATTAATATCAAACCCATGTTCATTTTGAAAACGAGCCATCTCCCGAATCCAAAGAAACGTTTTGAGTCCCCTGTGTGTGCAAAAATCATTGTTTAAGCATTCCTGTATCATCCCCTGTTAAGGTAAAAAAATATTGCAATTTACACTGAACAATATCGACGGGAACAGATTTTTTGCATTTCCTGTAAAATTTGAAACATTAGAGTTGAACGGTTTTTAAAATGACCGATTCAGCTATTATGAAAGCATGCTTAAAATGGAAAGGAACGGTAACGCGTAATATTGGGCCGTAAAACATGCCGATATGTTTATGACGGACACTTTGCTTGTGGGAATAAACTTTATTTACAATACAATTTAAAATAAATTTAAAGGAAAACACTAGGAATTCTTAACATGGAGATTTATTTTGTGTTGTAGTGCTAGTTGTTATCTTGATTTAATACAATTTGTACGAAGTAGTTTACTTCAGGAAGTTTGCATGCATTTGTCAATCATTTCAAAGCTCATATTTCAAGTGTTTAATGTCAAGTTCACGTCCAACGCCGTAACAATGATAAAATTATAAAATACTTATGAGTGTATTTATTACGTTCATCTGCTACTCTTTCTTAACCAGAGACGTATCGTCGCTTTTAGTATAATTTTTGATTATTTTTCGAAAACTAAACAATTGTCTGTCACTCGGTAAGTGCCATAATTGACTGTGTAAAGTAAATACAAAACAGTAACCTGTTCAAGGTGGTACCCCCAGACTTTACGTTAAATTATAGAAAACATTACAGTCAACTTGATGACCTTTTCATTTGTGTACCTGTTGCATTCTTTTCAATTAGCGACTTACATCAGTATTTTTACACAGGAGACATATTGGAGAATTCCCAGTTACATCTCTCAAGACACATTAAAACATCACTGCGATTTAATCACTAAAGGTCTAGAAGGGAACATCTCTATTGAAGGTCAAGCACAATCTGATCTTCAAAGCAAACCGGTCGAAGAAGAATCATCTGATGAAGACCAAGTTTTTAATCAAGTTCGTAGTATTTTGAATAAGAACGAAGATACAGGAACTAATTTACCTTCTACATCTAATAATGCTAAAATTTCTGTTAATAACGAAGAAGAAATTACATATGTAGAACTGCAAGTAGAGAGAAATAAAATTTCGCCTATTGACGAAAGTAAGATTGAACAAGGCACAACCAGCGTTTCAGTTTTACAAACTAAAAAACAACACACTAAAACCTTATCAGAGCTTGATGAAGAGAAGTCAAACAAGCGCAATTCGGACGTAGAAAAGAGTGAGCCATCGATGGTTCTTGTTTCTCCTAAATTGAAAAAAAATCGGCGAATTATAGAATCCGACAGTGAAGATTCTGATGAACATACAAGACCCGTTAATGAGTATGATGGAGTAAAACGAAGCAGATATTTATCAGATTCAGATTCCGATAAACCGAAGATGAAACGCAGCAAAGTGCTTGACAGTGATAGTGCAGATGAATAAGAAATAACTTATTTTTGATTTGATTTTATGTTTCTAGATGTTCAAGATTTTTTTCTTCGATAAATAAACAATTTTTTTTAACTCTCTACTTTCATAATGACATTTTGCAATGGCAACAGTTAACTGCGAACGTACTATTCGCACACAATATTTCAAAAAAGGCAAAAAGCATTGGCCTTTTTAGGCTTTCTAAAAATAATTTGACTTCATAACGAAATTTACTTTACAAAAAAAAACCTTTCTCGACTATGTGATCCAATATTTTCTTAGATAAGGGGAGGCTATGATAAACAAAATCAGAGTCTTAAGCTAGGTTAGCAGCTATCCGTTTATACGGTTGCGTTCGTCCGTCAACGGATGTTCCATTTTTGAAGCGTTCATTGCTATGCGGATAAATTTGACAGTTGGCTTGACGGCGTTTTGTAGTTGACAGGTTGAATATGTGCATTACCACGTCCGTTTTAAATACGAAACTTCACTATTAACTCATATCATGGTATAATATCTGTGTATAAGTAAGAACCCAGTATTTATTAACAAATACAACAGCCTCAAGGTCGCCCGGCAGCCATTTGTCGGTCGGGTTATGTTTGAATTTAACGCTCAGACAAAACCATTACGCTGGATTTCACAAACGTCACTTAACTTTAATCATCGATTAAGAATAATCATTCCTATACCTTCAACACATGTAACCATGGCAACGTTTACTTTTAACGGATGATTAAATTTAAGTAACGTTTGTGAAATCCGCCATTAATTTTAAGTACTTAAAAAATTGTGAAATGAATTAATAGTATTGCAGAGTTCACTCTAATATCCTGTCGAATATCTTTTATCTAGTAACTTAAATTTTTTAGTCAAGAAGAAGTATACTGAGCGCAATTCGTGCGGAGGCGCACATTTCATTTCTTATATTTTTGTATAAAATTTCGGTTTTTCGAATGTAATTTATTTATTCTGTTTGGCATATACAAAACTATAAGCATTTTTTCGCGACTAACCGTTTTAAGATGTGGTAATTGCAAGCGGTATCTGTCCCACTACTTCAGTGATGTAAAATCTTAACACGGTTTATACATCGCGAAAATACATCGGTTATATTTGCCAGTTATTTACGTTTATGATATAACCTCAAAAAGTTTAAAGCTAACCGGCTTTTTAAAAAATTAAAAATTGATGTGGTAAGTGAATTGTAGATATCTATAAAATGTGCTCTCATTAAATTTGTTTTAGTAATTTCAACTAACTCAGCACTCATTTTAAAGTAAGTCGCGAAAATATGCTTTATGTTTGCTCGTTGTATCCTGCTAAAAATTATTTTTTAAGCAGCACATTTCTTTACTTTGTCACTCATTTTCGCTGGTCTAAAATACATATATTAATAATAAAAAATTGCAATCAAATGAATACAATTGTAGGTATAAGTTACAATTAAAATTGATTTAAAAGCACTAAAATGTAAAATCCCGTACCTAACCTCTACGTGACTATTTAAAAACTGTGCTGTCAACAGAAGGAATTTCCGGCAAAAGTTGATCTTGAACCAACTTCTCCGGTCGTCGAATATAATGTGACCATATCGATAAACGCGAGCTATGATTGGTCAACGTTTTGCCGGAGACGTATAAACGGATAGCTGCGAACCTAGTTTTAACTTAATTGATACAATAATTAACCTATTGACCATCTGTCAAAACTGTCAAAACGTGAAGGTACATCTCCTAAATCTTTTAGCTGAATACATAAGGATTTGTTAGAACTCTTTAATATGATAACGACTAATTTCAAATGCCGCGGGAGTGTTCGAGAGCGTTTAAACAACATACGTTTTCGATTCACATGCACCGGTTGCACTCAGTGTTTTGCATCTTCTTTTAACCTCATGTATGTAATAATACGAGATGAAGATACTCTAAGAAGCAAATGTCAGACTAAAAATTTTGAAATAAAGCTAAGATTCTGATATCATTTTTCATATGCTCCCCTTATCTAAAAAAGGCAATCCTGCAGTTTAGGTCGCCAAATTTTACGCATGCGCAGAAGTGTTGCCACGTTGTCGCATACCGCATACCGGTTTATTTTATCCGTTGAATTATTCCTGCTTTTCAGTTTCAGTCACGGAACTTGAATGCTGCGTAATCAATCGCCGAAGCAAGAACCGATAATTATTTCAGTATTATTTCTTTGTTAACGAAGAATGAGAAAAAGGGACGGAGTCATAATTCATAAGTCTATTGATGCAACACCAGACAATGACGCAATAGTCTTCTCTTGTGGATATTATACAGGGTGTCCCAACAGTGTGTTCTCGGGCCATATCTCCATAACTACTGAAGATACAAAAAAAATTTCAACACAATTTCTTTTTTAATTTAAGAGATCTACAACACAAAATTATTTTCATTTATACAGAGTGAATCAAAATAGTGGTGCTGGACACAACTTTTTTATTTCACATCGCATGCCCTATACAGGCTGTCCCAGCGAGACCTTTCATTAGAAGTTTATGGGGTTCTGGCCAAAGTAGAAACTTGAACATTTAGAATTAGATACAAGTGATTGCGTTCCCATCAGCTAAAATATTTTCAGATGTCCAGCACTTCCTTAAATGGAACACCCTATTTATTCTTGCACTTTTAGATGGAAATCATAATTTTGAATCTTTTTCATTGAAACCATACCATGTCTATCTATTACAGTTTTCGAGATAAAAATTATTTTCCGAAATCATGACAGGTAGTTGACGTTTTCAAAATGGGCTTATTTGAAACGAGATAGAAAATTGAAATCTAATTAAGTTTGTAGTTTAAAGATCCCTTTATCGTAGGTATGCTTTGAAATAAACATCTTTGCCTGAGAATAATTCTTAAATTTATACTTTTCATCAAGAGTTAAAAATGTAAAAAGATCGATTTTTTCAAATGGAATGCCAGATTTTTCGTTGCGTAATCAATTGGTGATAAAATTTGGCACAAAGTGGTATTACATGTTCCTATACCTAAATCAAACTGTTTTAGAGTTATTTCCAAAAAACGGAAAATTTTACCATTATAAAAAATAATTTTTCAAATGTCAAGTGATTGAAACTCATTAACTAATAGAGTGCCTTTACGAAGTTTCACTTCAAGTTGCAAAATGAATAAAAGCAACGAAAATAATGTTTATACAAATCAAGAAATTCTTAATTTATTTTTTTATACACGGAAAATGCGACAAAATTGTTAGCAGAACTTGCAGAATATTTAACGAAAACTATCCACACTTACGTCAGATGGCAAAAAATATATATAAAAAACTAGAAACAAATTATAATAAATGTTAGAAATGGTGGCCGTTCGCATTCAAGCACTGTGTTAAGCGTGAAGAAACACCCTCAAGTGTCGCTGTTCGTACTTCTTGAGGAGAGAGCCTGTTGAATGCTGCTCGCACGCGTACTTCCAATTCCTCCCTTGTGTTCACCGGTGTCTGGTAGACCTGATTTTTGATATGTCCCCAAAGGTAGAAATCCAAAGGTGTCAAATCTGGAGACCTTGCAGGCGAGTTCCAAGGTCCTAACCGCTTTATCCACCAACATTAAGGTGAGTTCTTGGGATACTTCCTGGGTGCAATGGGCCCGAGCTCCATCCAGTTGAAACCAAGAGCTTCTTCGCAAGTTCAAAGGCAGGCTGTCAAGAAAATCTTCTACTACAGTTCGTAATAAATGTAAGTAACGCTCCGACGTTAACACGCCATAATGGTAAAATTTTCCGTTTTTTGGAAATAACTCTAAAACGGTTTGATTTAGGTATAGGAACATGTAATACCACTTTGTGCCAAATTTTATCACCAATTTGATTATGCAGGGAAAAAATCTGGCATTCCATTTGAAAAAATCGATCTTCTTACATTTATAACTCTTGATGAGAAGCATAAATTTAAGAATTATTCTCAGGCAAAGATGTTTATTTTAAAGAATACCTACGATAAAAGGATCTTTAAACTATAAACTTAATTAGATTTCAATTTTCTATTTCGTTTCAAATAAGAGTAACAGCCCATTTTGAAAACGTCAACCACCTGTCATGATTTCGGAAAATAATTTTTTTCTCAAACTGTAATAGATAGACATGGTATGGTTTCAATAAAAAAGATTCAAAATTATGATTCCCATCTAAAAGTGCAAAAATAAATAGGGTGTTCCATTTAAAATAACAAAGTAGATGGCGACTTCCGGTATAACCGGAAGTGCTAGACATCTGAAAATATTTTAGCTGAAGAGAACGTAATCACTTGTATCTAATTCTAAATGTTCAAGTTTCTATTTTGGCCAGAACCCCATAAACTTCTAATGAAAGGTCTCGCTGGGACAGCCTGTATATGAAACCAAATTTGGATTGCCCATAAAATTCTACACATTTTCTATATACTATTGCCTATACCAGAACCTAACCGTTCTTGAGATATTTAACATTTTGTTTAAAAACTGCAATTTGCAGCCACTATTTTATTTATTCATATTTTATTTATTTTTAACTCTAAGAAAAAGATTTTTGGTACAGATATAGTTGATACATAAGCTTATCATAAGCCATTATTAAATGTACTTTTATCGCTACGGGGTGGTCATGGTAATAAACAAAATCTCAGAAATTTCAAAATGACAGAACTCAATGTTCTTAAATAGCATGCCCCTATATTTTTCTATCCTAAATTCTTCGCTTAATAAAGTACTTTCATTTTTGTTAAGTATATCTTATACCTATCTGAGATATTTTCTGAGATTTTTATTTGAATTATTTGTTTTAAAACGAGTTATTGCCTAAGGTGTCTGTGGAAAACGGCAAACAAATGAAGCTGTTGACTTTAATAACTAGTAATAATAATTAATAATAATAAATTAAATAATAATTAGTTAGTTCTGGTACGGGACTCCTTTAAACTGTTATACGTTTTTTTGTACTTACATCATACATGCCCCAAGCTCTCTATGAGCTTGTCAGGGATGTGTTAAGCTGTCTATTGTAATATTGCCCGCTGCGGCTACGACCGACCTACTAGGTGTTTTCCATCGGCATTCGTCTACAAACTGGGTAAACGCAGAAAAGGGGCTGAAATGAATCCTGAACACAATCCGACACATAAGTGTTCCATTTCTCACATAGAACCCATATGTACCAGGAGGGGATTCGCACACACACCTATAATTGCCCGACCAAGCATCAAGCCCGTTGCCAGCGAATCCAACCAACTTTGGCTATCCATTTAGTAAAGAAATAATTCAATAAATCTAATAATTCATCTCTTAACAGGTTCCCAACAGTCTAACACTTTTAAAAATAATTATTAATATCAACCGGTTCATTGTTTGCCGGTTTTCCATAGCCACCTTAGTGTTCGTTTTAGAAGAAATAATTCAAATAGATCTGAAAATCTCAAAAATATCGCAGATAGGTATAAGACATACTTAAGAAAAATGAAAGTACTTTATTAAACGAAGAATTTAGGATAGAAAATATAGGGCATGCTATTTAAGAAAATTGTGATTTGCCATTTTGAAATTTCTGATATTTTATTTATTATCATAGCTACCCTGTAGCGATAAAAGTACATTTAATAATGGCTTATGATAAGCTTATGTACCAACTACATATGTACCAAAAATAAAATATGAATAAACAAATTAGTGGCTGCAAATGGCAGTTTTTAGACAAAATGTTAAACATCTCAAGAACGGTTCGGTTTAGGTATAGGCAATGGTATACAGAAAATGTTTAGAATTTTATGGGCAATCCAAATTTGGTTTCATATATAGGGCATGCCGTTTGAAATAAAAAAGTTGTGTCCGGCACCATTGTTTTCATTCACTTTATATAGATGCAAATAATTTTTTTTCCTACACTAGTAGAAAATTCAATTTTACCGGCTCATCAGAGAGGAGAAAGCAAACGTTTCCACGGCTAGCCCGGCAAAACATCAATGCCTAGCCGAGAAAATAATTGACGAATCTTTACCACTAGGTGGCGCAACAATAATTTCTGGAATGCATTCTTATCGACATCAAAAAATTAACAAACGTGTTTTTTTTATTTAATTCCACTGGTATTTGGTTTTAAAAAGGATTAAATTATCAAGAAAAAAGAAACAACTCGGCAGCGGTGGGATTCGAACCCATGCCTCCGAAGAGACTGAAAACCACCGCCTTAACCGCTCAGCCACGCTAGTACATAGAACTTCGTGTTTTAAAACATGTATAATAATTTTATAGTAACTCAATTTTGATATTTTTACTTCAAGAAAAAGAACGTTTATGTGATATTAACAAAATTAATTATAATGTTGTGTAGGAAAAAGATAATGTGTAAACCATGGCGGTAAAGCAGTTTTCGAGGTCTCGAGAAGTGGCCTGGCTCGGCTCCGCCTCGCCTGTCCATATCTTCTCCCGACCTGGAAAACAAGCACTTTACCGTCTCGGTCTACAATATACTATTGTGTTGTATACTCTTGATTAAAAAAGAAATTGT
This sequence comes from Dorcus parallelipipedus, assembly GCA_958336345.1. Taxonomy (NCBI): domain Eukaryota; kingdom Metazoa; phylum Arthropoda; class Insecta; order Coleoptera; family Lucanidae; genus Dorcus; species Dorcus parallelipipedus. The sequence goes on along the minus strand of OY284482.1, from coordinate 4,737,825 downwards.
GTTGAAATTTTTTTTGTATCTTCAGTAATTATGGAGATATGGCCCGAGAACACACTGTTGGAACAACCTGTATAGGGACCGTGCACATGCGATTACAGCGTCACCAATGGCCAAATTTTGCATAAGTGGTATGAAAACACGAGTGACAGGATGATGACAGTTCAAATGTACATCTGTCATTTCAAATGCTCAGTGTACATTTGAACTTGAATTTTGTAATTAATTTCATACCAGAAGGTCAAATACTTATTATGTACTACAGACAGTAGTAAGAAAATATATATGGATTGAAACATTTAAGTTTGTATGCCGTTTTGAAAGTGATTTATAGATTTCAATATCGATTAGTCATTACGTACAACGTACTCTATTCGAAAAATGTGTAGGAGACTCAGATGAAATGAAAGTTTGAAGAATTTCATGAATAGAAGTCGGAAAGCAAGTCAACAAATGTAGGCCAGTTTCAAATGCGGTTGATGATTAACGGATGGTTAGTCTTCGTAATGTGAATACATTTACGGTCAGGATACTGATGGTATGCGTTTCATGTGAAGAAGTCAATTTAAACAATAGCCCCAACCGATCATCAGACCGACTTCATGCCAAATGCATGTGGAACATGTTTTATACTATTTAACTAGAATACTTTGTGTTAATTGTATTAAAAGACTGATTATATTAGTGATGTTTCTTAAATTGAGGTTTGTACTCAGATTTTTATTTAATTTATAGCACATTACATTAATTCTATGAGTTACTCTCGTTACCCATTTTATTTATACAAATGGGTGTAAAAGAGCAAAAAAGAGCGAAGAACACGTTCCAGTTAGGCAAATTTCCATAAATTTGTGTACGGAGATTTAAAATCCACCGTGTTTGAAACGAAAAATTTAGAAATAACGGAAAACGCACATGTCCAACAATAATCAACTGCCGATCTTCTGATGTGTTTTCTGAAATACTGTGCTGATAAACAATAGAATTCAATTTGTAATATATTTTCACATCTATTAGTGACACCATGCAGGATTTGTATAAATTATGCATATTTAGAAATTGTACAGATTATCAAATAAAACTTGTTGCAAGATTTGAGTAAATTTAGAAAAAGCCCTAAATATTTTTAATACAATTACAAGAAATAACAACAAATCTGCGCACAACCAAAGATTTTATTGACCATCAATGCCATGCAAAATTTCTTCCGCAAATACCAAAGGTTTAGCTCGACTATTGAAGTTATGCATAGGGTGACTGCGCCTGATGTACGGCCATTACCAGCTGGTCGTCCACTTACATAAACAAGATTTTAAAATATATTTCAACATCCATTGTAATTGCAAAATTAAAAATTACAGAGTGACGTTAATAACGTCACTTCAACGTGTCACAGGTGTATTAACCTAAAAACAATGTTTTCATACCACTAATGCATAAATCATCGCCAGGCGGCGCTGAACGCAGGCATGTGCATGGTCCCTATATGTCTTTATTTGTATACAAAGTTATCCACATAAACCGTTCGTTAAAAGTTTTCAAGGTTGCAGTTCATGTAGATATTTGAAATTTAAGGAACAAGGGTTTTCCGTAGAGATGTCTTTAAATAAAATAAAATTGTCTTTGTATCACTTCCGGTTGTACCGGAAGTCGTAATCAACTCGCTTATTTTAAATGGAATGCCATATTTTTTATCACATTTTTAAATTCTACATGTAAAAATATGATAAATCGCAATACGTTTCCCTATCTCGAAAATACACCATTTTTGAGATATTTTAAATTTTCTTATAAATTTGGATTCTGCAATCTGATTTTCATCACTCTCTAGATTTGACGTAACCTGGGCCTGTTGTAATTTCTGCTGTACTTTCACAATATCATCTATCAAACAATTCGTACAAAAATGTTAAAGTAGTTCATGCTTAGACCAGAATTAATTTATATTTACTACCAAACAGTAATCCTATGTTTTAGTTACACAACACTTTGAATAAACCGCTTCAAATTACACTTATTGACGCATGCGCATTAATAGATATCTAAACGTTAGGATTACCCCAAACTTCTACATGCATTTGTATTCTGCAATCTGATTTTCAAAAAATTATAACACCTATGATTGAAGCAATTTTTATTTGTAATAGCTGATATTGTAGTTGAAACTTTAAGGTTCTTAAAAATTCCATAAGCATAATCTATTAAGCTACAGAGTGTCTAAAACGCACCGGTCCACTCGAAGATATTCAAACACAGAAAAATACTTTTTTTCAAATGGAACGACACCATCGTATGTGGAATTAAATGCTGCGTCGAACTGCATTAGCATTCCCTATACCTAACTTTAACAGTTTTTCAGTTATAAGATATTCTTGATTTAATACATAAAAATTTACCATTTATTAGGTTCAATGTTTCTAATTTTGTTGATATGAAGACAACAAATTTTGAGCAAAAGCAAGAAAAAGTTGGGAATCAAAATCAAAATTATTCAAATGCTGATATTCTAAATCTACTTTTTAAATTCATGAAGAATGATCTAAAATTGTTCAGAGCAGAGAATGTGTGTTCAATAAAATATACCCCTCTTGTCTCATGAATAAAACACAGTTTGGAAAGATAAAATGTACGAAGATCAGTAACAAATAACGAAGATAATTAGACAATGGTTTTAAAACACTTTCACGCTAACCAGAGAATTGCAAACTAGCAGCTATTTTATTCTTCAATTTAAAGTAATAAAATTCATCCTTTTTCGTTTTATAAGTTCCAAGAAATTTCCATTTGCGAAATTCTATTTTCTTTGGTTTACTACAAAATTTGTAGTAACAGTAATCATTGTTATAATTTCCATGCTATCTTAACAAAATTAAAAATATTTGACCTATTATAATTGTAATTTTTTATGAATTAAATCGAAAATAACTCAAAAACTGTTAAAGTTAGGTATAGGGAATGCTAATACAGTTCGGCGCAGCATTTGATTCCACATACAATGGTGTATTAAAATATTGGTCGTTCCATTTGAAGAAAAGTATTTTTTTGTGTTTGAATATCTTCAAGTGAAGCGGTGCATTTTAGACACCTGTAGCTTAATAGATATGCTTAAGGAATTTTTTTTATTGAATTCAAAAACGTGATAAAAAATACAGCATTCCATTTAAAATAAGCGAGTTGATAGCAACTTCCGGTGTACCGAAAGTGATACAAAGACAATTTTATTTTATTTAAAGAGATCTCTACAGAAAACCCTTGCTCCTTAAATTTCAAATATCTACGTGAACTGTAACCTTAAAAACATTTAACGAACGGTTTATGTGGATAACCCTGTATAGGCATAACTTACTCTTAATATGAAAATAAAATTTTACTTAAATAACATATTGGTTACAAATGCTGATAGCTTGAACTAATTTTAATTTTAACTTATGTATCCAATAAAAGAAATAGTGGCAAAAGCAGTACATAGAAATCTTTTCAATTAATCAAACTTATTTTACAAAGTACAACTTAATTATTAAATAAATGAAATTTAATTAAAAATTTAAAATTATTGAAACCAAAAATTTCACAAAACATTTTGTTTAAAATGTTGACTGTCAGAATTCTGTTTAGAATACTGTTCGACTGAGCTCGTTAAACTTTGATGGTTCGTTCAACTAAACGCATGCTTAATAATCTAGCATTGTTTGACAACCTGAAAACAATCCTTGACAACTTGAGTATCTACAAAAAAAAACTCTTTTATGATTCTGTATTTCGTATTACATTACACTAGCACGATTGGAACCATTGGGTTTGTTCTTTTGTTCTGCACTCTCTGCACTTTTAACTCCATTATTTTTCTCACTCCTACTGACATTATATGTCTCACTTTCTCAGGAACGGTTGGTGAAAAAAGTGTACAAAAGGTGCAGAACAAACGAACACACCTATAGGCGCCATGCACATCTCTGCGTTCAGCGCCGTCTGGCGTGGTGGTTTGTGAATTAGTGATATGAAAATATTTCTTGAGACTCATTGCATGGGAATAATATCATTCTTATGACAATTTACGATTGTAGTACATAATACTTGAGCTTCCTGGTATTGAAATACATTACTGTATATATTCAAGTTCAAATGTACACTAATAATTTGAAACAACTCGTATTTTCATACGAGCGTCTGACTGCAGATCCACCTACAGCCAATCAGAACAAGGATAGGTCAAATTACCAATCAGAAGCGTATACCACGCTCTAGCCAATTAGAATAAGGCAAAGTAATTTAAATTTTTGAATTCAAACTTAGGAATGCAGTTTCAATAATAGTGGTGTGATTCATATTAAACGGTACTATTGAGCTGGTGAACCAAAAGAACGTTTTAGCTTAAAGCTGAAGAAAGAAATACAGCAATGAATGAAAATACTTTTATTTGTCATGTTTGTGGCTCAATATATAAGTCAAATATAACTAATTTTAAATATTTCAACAAAAATAACATTGTGGAAAATATTGTCAGCAAAATAAAAAGTTTAGAAACAAATTGTGATTTTACATTTACAAAATTTGAAAAATTAGAAAATGAAAATTTAGAACGCCATTTAGATGTCGATCATAATGTTAAACAAGACGTTACATTTTGGCAGTATTGATGTACCATTGGCGACAGAAAAAATGAGGACAAGTCTTAGCAGTGATTTTAACGTTTTTTACTAATGTAAGTGAAACTTCTAATTCAGTTTGCAGTCGTTTCCATAGCAATGTGTTTAATATAATTTTAATCAAATATGGCATTATCGAAGATAATCATGCTAACATCCTATGTTTCGGATTGAAAACTGCTACTACCTGCGACAGTATGTATATCACAACTGATGATGCTGCAGAACAAGACAGTGTTGTACAAGAAGTTACTAATTGGACTATTAATTCTGATGAAAGTAATTATACTGTGAAAAAAATTAATTTGAGTAGCAGCCATGAATGTAAATTGAAATGTGTTATATGTGAATGTTGCGTGCACGTATATTCTTGTACATGCACAGATTATTTAATACATGCTATTGTATGTAAACACACATAGAGTAGGAATTATTTATTATTATTAACAAAAAAGGTATAGGTATCCACAAGTAATGAAGTTCTCAATAATTAAGACAAAGAGGAAATTCAAATGCCTTTAAAAACTTTAAAAAGAAATAATAATTTACAAACAGTACACACAGAAATTAATAATAACACTACTGAGGTTTCAGAATATTGTAAAAATAGTAAAAATTACGACTTATTATCTAAGATAAGCAATTACTTAAAATTAATGAATAAAATGGTTAACAGGGTCCAGCATTCATGCAAGACAAATCAAAAAATAATAATCAATAATAAATAAATAAGAAAATTGATTTTCAACCTAGGTAATTTATGTAAATTATAAATATAAATATGTTCCATATAAATTTACTGGAAAATTCAATTTACAAACACTGAACATCAGCTTTCATCGTCTGATCATTATATTATTCTTTCAAACTTTTATGTATTTATAATGCATACTCAGGACTTAATCATTTACCAGCAAATTTATATGGAACTCACCATAAGTTCAGTGCTCGGCATTAGAAATAAAACGTTCTGCCAACCCAAAGCCTAACTAGCACTCAGAGCCTCACTTCTGTTGAAAAATTCTAATAAATTCTGCCTTGATAATATTATCATATTTACTCTTTATCAATAAGATTCATTATTTTCGAACAAGACTGTGGTTTTTTGGTTAGTTTTTAATGTCAAGCACTGTATAGGTGTTTTTTTTTTATATATTTGCACCCTACCTAGATACTTTAACACCTAGAGAAAAACTGTAAATACAAAAGTTGTAGCGATTTATATGTATTATTTTTTAGAGTTTTCAAGCTCCTAAAGTAAACCTACCATGTGGGGTGCAAAAAAAACCTGTACATACAAACATTTTAAATTGCTTCGTTTTTTACAAAATAATTTATAATTCATTTTAGATATCAATCAACAAAGAAAAAAAGAAATGCCATAATTCATCTAGGAAACCCTTTCCCAAAAGAAGTATATTAGATTCATAGCATGTTAAATGAGAATTAGAATTATATTCCAGAAAAAAGTGTGCATTTTTCAGTGTCCGTTAAAAGGATTCATATTACAAAAGATTAAAATTAACTAGTAACCAAAGTACTAGCCTTTACAGTTTTAATAAAATCAATTTCAAGCGATTTAAAACTGCTACTTATGTAGCTATTTAGTTGAAAGTTTCACTGAAATTAGAAATGGACCCCCTTTAAACTCTGTTTTTTCTGATCAGATGTTGCACTGAAATAAAACACGTCTCATTAGAGTTCCATGCCATGCAATTTTCTTACTTATCATATGTATTGTATTTTAACGCCAGTGCTATTGATGCCATTCTTGAAATATAACACAGTATCCCCCCTGACCCGATGTTCAAATGAATATTACGATTGGCATCCCAGTAAACATGAAACATCCATGTGACATCACAGAAAGTCGAAAAGCATTCACACTTGTAACGTTTCTTTGTGACGTGAATATGATATCGCTGTGATATCTACGTAATCGGTTCTGTAGGAATAAAATTTAAAAACACTCCAGAAAGCCTCATGCACAATGAGGTAGAAATAATAATAATAGTAATAATAATAACATAATATATACGTTATATAATTAATTTTGCTAATATGTTAGTCACAGAAGACGGACATTAAACGTGAAAATGCCGTTATTTTCACCATTTGCTTACATCAGGGTGATGTTATTTTGTTTACTGGGATTGGATATCATATTTAATTGCTGTAAGTAAAAATAATAATATTAATACAAAAGAAACATAGAGTATGGTATAAAAGCCAGGTTGAGTTTCTGCTGGTTTAAGGATCTCCGAGTTCTAACTGGTAGCATGCTGTAAAATATCTAACACGATTTGCTGTGTCGGTGCAAAATCCATATTCATGACATAACAGCTGATCTTGTGTACACTAAAAATTTACACGTTTTAATCATAATGTTACAGAATGAGTTTAAACTATAAAATATTGCGGCCTGACTTACGTGTCAAATTATTAACTTCCAAAGTAAAAGCGAGGTTATGAGCACCATGACGGCCTGATTACCAGTACCAGTTACCATATTATTTTTAAAGATTCTCTAAGTTTTAAACCTTATTTTGTTTCACCAGCTTAATTAGTGTCTTTTAATGTGAACCACACCACTATTGGAACTGTATTCATAAGTTTGAATTCGAAAATTTGAATTACTTTGTCCTATTCTAATTGGCCACAGTGTATTATAATGTGATTGGTAATTTGAGCTATCCTTGTTCTGATTGGCTGTAGGGGGATCTGCAGCTAGACGCTCGTTATTTTCATACCATTAATGCACAATATGGTCGTTGGTGACGCTGGCCTCGCATGTGCATGGTTCCTATTGATAAATCATTTTAAAGTAATATTGTTTTTCACTATTTTTAACATATATTTATTAGAGTACTGGGAAACCTGAAAATAAACACAATACCATAACATAACCTTCTGAGACCAGTCGGTGACATATCCAATTATTCAGGCGTCCCGCCTTAAATTAAGTATCGCCATCTCAGGACAGTTAGGGCCGTACTTATACAGTGGGTGCATTTCGTTTGCACGCTCACGCGCTTTAAGCGCTCACGCTTATAAGCGCTGTTTTCTGTTGTTTCCTTTGGCGTTTAGTCGCTTAAGCCGTTATAGGCAAAGATGTTTCTTTTGACTTTTGTTCGCACAACGAATTCATAACCTTAAAAATATAATTTTAGTAGTGAAATTGATCCAATCATAGCTGCTGCAGCTGTTTGTGGAGTGTAATGTTTGTTTATAATCTGACTATGATTAGCTGATCTTCTCATACGTTCCGTTAGGGGCATAAGCGCTTACGCTTTTGCTGCCCTACCTCGATGGAATAAGCGATTGTGAGCGAAGACTATGACATTATCATTTCGTCAGCTGGAGCTTTGTGAGCGTTTGCAAACCCAAACGGAATGGTTTAAGGAACGCTTATTAGCGCTCAAAGCATTTGAGCGCGCAAATGAAACGCACCCAGTGTGTTCGTAAATGACCATACGCCAATTATGTTGGGATGCCTGCAGTTTTATGAACTTGTAGTGGCGACCATGTCGTTTACGTCAATTCTGACAGACCACATTGGCGTATTGTTAATTATATTGTTTCGTTGGTTTTGTACGGGTTATTTGACGTTATTTCTTGATATTTATTTCTTTAATTCTGATAGTTCAGTTCATTTTAGAGCTCGTTAATTAAACGTTTGCGAGAAACTTGTAAGTAATAATTTAATATGAATTACATTTCAATAAATACTTTTTATTTTAGACAATTTTCTCCAGTATTCACAGCCTTGATCAAAAATGTTTACGGCTGGATGCATATTATGTTCTTATGGCAGACTTCCGGAGTGCAACTGGAAACCTCGATGGAATAATTTACAGTCTTGCTTTGAGCAGTTTGTGGAGGCATTTCCTAATGAAAATGTAAATTATCAAGTTTTTGATTATCACAAACGTGAGATTATAAAGCGATTTGAGAGAAAAAATTATATTTGCAAAGGTAAATCAACTAAGCGTCCTACAATATTAACCGAACCTGATGTCAACGATCTTCAAGAATGAATTGACCCAAATCCAAACAAATCATTACGAAAGTTATCAGCAGTCAGGTATTTGAGCCTCAATAATGAAAGAAATGCAAGTTCTTAATTACTTGATTTTTGCAGGCATTAGTAGGGCTAGTTGTGCAAAAGCTCTGCATAAAAGTCTGAATCTGCATCCCTCTCGAGTTTCTGTTGTTCAGCTCATGATTATCAACGAGTGGAGTACTGTCAGTGGTTTAACGAGTAATTAAATGATGATTTACTTGATTTAACTCTCTTCACTGATGAAGCATGGTTCCATTTATCTGGTTATTTTAACAACCGGAATTACCAAATGTGGGCTACGGAAAACCTTCATACTTTTGTCGAAACTGACCTACATCCAATAAAAGTTGGAAATTTGGGTTGCAATCTCAAGATGGAGAATAATAGGCCAATATTCTTTTACGAAACAGTTACAGCAGAGAGATACTAAACTTATCATTTAGACGGAATTTATGAATCAACTGCAAGATGAAGAAGTAACAAGAGGTTATTTCCAACAGGACGGAGCCACTGCTCGTACTACACTTACCAGCATAAATTATTTCCAAGAGTTTTATGGAAATCGCATTATAAGTGAAGGTTTGTGGCCACTGAGATTTGACACCACCAGATTACCTTTTCGGACATGTGAAGAATAATTTTTACAAAAATCGCTTACACAATTTGGATGAACTTCGAAAAACAATTAGACATGAAATTGAAAACAACACAGGAAGAACTTTGACGTGTTTTTAAAAATATGAAACGACGAGTGAACTTGTGTGTACAAAATAATGGAGAGTATTTTCAACAATTACTATAAAAATAAAGTTATATTCTATTAGTAGTGTTTTCATTATTTGTTATTCATAGTGTTTTCATTTAATAAGGCATTTAATAAAGCCCATTTAGCAAGACTACATAAACATAACCTTATCATCACTCATTACATGTTTTCGAAAACTGACCTCGGATTCAATTCGATCAATCAGATTCTCCCTCGATCACTCACGATTAATGCAAATAAGTAAGTAGAATTTCAAATGTTAAGATCATTGAATTGACTAATGAAATCAGTTTCCGAAAACATCTTTGTGGAGCCAAGAATTTATACCTGTGTTTATACCACGCCACTGGATCCCACCAACTGTAGGAAAATAAATTCAATGGTACCAACATAATTCGCGTTCAGACATTTACAGACATACTGTAGTTGTAACTTGATCTCATGCTCGAGCAAATCTTGAATGAGATCATCTCAAGTACGAAGTACGTCTCCGAGTGTTATGTGTCTTATAATTAAAACTTCGGGAATTCTCGGTGAAAAAGCAGCGAAGTAAGAATAGTTCGGGGATTTTTCGATTTTCGCTGTTGCCACTACTTATTTCTTTAGGGATTTGTATCTTTTTCATAGTTTACATCCTGCATCGGAATTATTGGAAGGGGAAGTACGGAAAAGTGAATATGGATCTGATATGGACAATAAAAGCTGCATTCGATTCACACGTCGAATCAATTCGTTTAGATCAGTTTGGATCAGTTCACAATCGTGAAATTAATGTGATCCTTGATAGCGAAACGAACAAGTTTATCTGAACTGTTTTGTTTATCTGTTGTCGCCACATAACCGACACATAAACTTAGTTTATCGATCTAATGATCAAAATGATTCTTTAAATAAGCAGGATCACTTTGAAATGATTTGGATTACTTGAAATTATGGTGGGGGTTAACTGATCTGGCAGGAAACGAACGCAGAAAAGCTGTTTGGATCGATTTAGATCGATCCAAATCGGTGAATCGAATGCAAGTAAAATTGTGGCTTATACTGTAAAAGAAAAACCTTAACGCCACTAATTGACAAAAGTGGAGTAATTGAAATAAAAAGACCGACGCAGCAACCATTAAAAAAAAAAAACAAGAAGAATTGCAAAAGATTGCGGCGGCATATAATGCTCAGGGAGACATAATCAGTACCTCTAGAACAGGCGTTCAGTTAAAAAAGCTGTGGAATAATTTAAAACAAAGGTAAAGTTTAAGGTACCCTAAACATATTGGACATAATCATTTTATTTAATATGAATTGCAAGTTGTTTCAATAAATACTTATTTTAGACAAGTTTCTCTAGTATTCACACTCACAGCCTTTATGAAAAATGTTTACGCTGGAACAAGATGCATACATTCTTGTGTTTCTGATGAAAATGAAAATTATGACGTTTTTGGTCATCACAAACATGAGATTGTAAAGCAATTTGAAAAAAAAAAGCTGTGTAAAGGTAAATCACCTCATCAACCTGCAATATTCATAAAACCTGTTGTCAACGATCTTCAAGAACAAATGGATCAAAGCCCAAACAAATCGTTACGAAAGTTATCAGCACAGTCAGGTATGCAATCCTCAGTAGTGAAAATAAAGCAAGTACTTAATTATGTATTTTTTGCAGGTATTAGCAGGGCTAGTTGCGCAAAGGCTTTGCATAAAAATCTGCATATGCATCCCTACCAAGTTTCTGTTGTCCAGAAGTTGTACTCAACATGGTTATCAACGAGTGGTGTACTATCGGTGGTTTAACAAGCAACTAAAGCCCAGTTATAAAATTTGAGTTTAACTTTAAGCGAAGCTTAAATCCATAGCAACGTCCATTACAACCATGTTATTTAAGCTTTAGTTTAACGTTAAACTCGAATTGTACACCTGGGCTTAAATAATGATGATTAATTTGATTTAACTTTCTTCACTGATGACTCATCAGTGATGAGGCACGCCTCCATTTATCTGATTATGCAAACAGCCAGAATTACCAAACGTAGGCTATGCAGAACCCTCATACTTTTATTGAAACACACCTACGTCCAATAAAAGTTGGAAGGGTTGCAACATCAAGACGAGTATTTTTTTACGAAGCATTTCATGCGGAGAAATACCAAACTGTCATTTTGATAGAATTTATTAATCAACTGTCAGCGCTCCTTAGATGTTTTCGAAAACTGTAGCCTCGGATCAGTTCGATCAATCGGATTAACCCCAGATGACTCATGATTAATGCAAGTAAAATTTCAACCGTCATGATCACTGAATTTACTAATCGGATCAATTTCCGAAAACACCTATTGCCAAGCCGAAACTTTAGAATACGCCACTCCAACTTATAAAAATTAATAATATAATATAATAATAATAATAAAATAATAATATAATAAATAATAAATAATAATAATAAATCTGACGAAAATAATAACTTGCAGGGATTATAATTGAACGTCATCGGCCTATTCTGACAACCAATGTCAAAATTCCGAACTTTCAAGTTGTAATGAGGTCTGTTCCTTTTGAAAGAATTTCAAGTTCTGAACCATTCTGAACCAAATGATGCGCAGTATGAAATTTATATCCAATTTTGTGCACTACTCATGCTCAGTAAGATTTCGAACAGTTCAGAAGTCGAAATCCTGACGAATGGAATGGACCTATGGGCACATTTCAGACTTAACCGTGATGAAAGTTTTGAATGAAACGCACTAATTTTTTCAATGTGGACTGTATTTTTAACGAGCGTCTAAATAAAAACCTGGTCAAGTGGGTTGTGATCGAGAATTTATCCATTGCATTTACATAGCAGAATTACTAAATGTAGCCTACTTGACCAGGTTTTTATTTAGACACGAGTTATAAAACTTTACAAGGTTGTATTGGCTAGGACTGTCTCTCTACGACTCATATTGATTTATACTAAGGTTGGGACTTTTCTCAGATTTGGTATTCGAATATTCAATCGAATAAATCGAATTAATTCGAATTGAAATAAATCGAATAAAAATTCGAATATTTAAATAAGTATTCGAATAATGAAATGGAAATTGCCCTGTACGGGCAAAATTTACATTGTATTTTGTAACTTTCATTTCAAACTTAATTTAAAGTATTTCCAAACATCACTTCTGGACAATATTTTGCGAATAAATGATGTGAGAAATACTATAACGTGTAGCTGCGTAGACTTCGTAAAAAAAGGATCTACATTCTTGTGTCAAAGATTGCAGGGATACCTTCTTTTGAGTGGCGCAATACGATTCTATTAACTTTTATTGTCGATAATGAAGGCAACTAGAAAAGTAGTTACAAAACATATTCGAAAAATCGGATTAAGTTAATATTCGATTGTTTGAATTTTTTTGAATAATTTGAATATTCGAATTATTAAATTTGAACGTATTCGAAAAGAGAGTGCACATGTATTCGAATATTCGAATTATTCGAACATGATTCCCAGCCTTAATTTATACTGTAAGGACCCGAAAAATGCGTAAAGAAATTTCGAAATTATTTTCTTTGTTTAAGCTATACCGGTTCCTCGAATGAAACCGGATCGCAGGAAACACATATCGCTTTATCAGACTAGAACGTGCTTTCGAACCAGAGATGATATTAAGTTGCGTTGATAAAGTTTTTCAGTTTCCATTGAGTCAGCATACGGAGATCAAAACGCTGTGTGGCCAGCTTTCCTGGCCTTGACCGCACGATACGTGGGTAAAAATGGTAAAAGCTAAGGTACTAAATCAACACTCCGTTCAGGTAACGCAATCCCATTCTTCTCGTAAGAACATTGAGAAACAAGGATCACAAATACAATTGTCGCAAGTGCAACAAGGAAGGCAACAGTTTTAGGGAATTCTGTTTGGCACAATGGCAATAGTTTAAACTCAAAAATGTATTATCACATTATTTAAAACAAAGTGAAAACAGTTTCGATACAAAAGAAACTTTAAAGGCAAGCTGCAGTTATTGACAGTAACTTTGTTAAACGTCACTTCAAATGTTAACAAACTTTCGACTGTGTTCTTTTTTATCTCTAGATGAGAATAATGTACGACAAGGATAGATATAAAAAATCACTAAATGCGCTACCCTCTATACGAAGTATGTTGACCTTAGTAAGAGCAGGATGAGTACGCCATCTCGTCAAAAAGCGACTCGCCGCTAGAAGCCCGAATCAACCCGGCTTTCTTCAGAAATCTTGCTGACGTTTGAAAAACCCTCTTTTTCTGTCTTAGAGTGGAGGCGAAGGCTTATATAGAGGCCGCGAAGGAAAAACGGACAGTTCCCGGTTCCCTAAGTTTTGTCCGCGTTAATTCTCGTCGAAATTTTGGTTTAATTAATTTTTGTTCTAAGTTCGATTTTGTTTTAATTTAATATTAAAATTTTCCAAAGTTTGTTATCGGTTTCGGGTAGAAAAAGCAGAAGCTTTTCTTCGTGTAGTATTTTTTGTGTCATTTAAAAATAAATTCGCTGGCTAACGAAACAATTCTCGTAAATCTAAATCAATAGTGTTTTTACTATGTTACGGATACGGGAAAATCATTTAAGATTCGTCGCCGGTAAGCTCAATGTGTTTGTTGCTTAAAAGTTAGATAATTGTTAATAAAAAGCATTTTTCTATGTGTGTTACACCAATCTCGCTTCTTGTCGAAGTTTGCTTTGTTTTGTGATATTTTTCAGGATATTTTGCATTGTCTTTGTTTTATCTGTTTTATTGTCAATTCTGTTATAAGTTCTTTGTAGTAAAGTCAAATTTTGTTTTGCTCGGAAGTCACAATTTTAAGTTATTATTTATTCTGTAGTTTACTCCATATTCGGTTTTGTAATTAGTTTCAGGTGTTTGGTCGTAAAAATTATTTACTTTATTCTGTGTTCTTGATAATTTTTTTTTTCTTTAATATAATTTTATTGTTAAACTTTCCGAATTTTATTTAGTACTCAAAGTAGAATTTAGAGAACCTTTTTGTTAAGTGGTGAATCGAACAAGGAGTGGAGAAAGATTCAACAATTCCAAAATAGTCACACAAGTCCAAAAAGTCCGAAGGTCAAAAGGGTCTGAAGAGAACGATTCTCTTTGGCGGGAAAATTTCCCGCACAAACTGAGCCGCCATATTCCGGATGGCTAATCTGTCTAACTTGTATTCGACTGGACGCACGAAGTGTTTCTTTCTCTCACTCTTACACGCACTGAAACGCAGTCACTCTCTCTCACACTTCTGCTCATTGCGTGCATCGAACATTATGTCGAATGCGCCCTTAAATTGCACGAATACAATCAGTGGTGTCTCCTGTAATTAGCAGCATAATAGGTGCTTTCGATTAGGCATGCTGGGGTAAACTTAAATTCTAGGCTTTCAAGTAGTGATCGGATAAATCAAATTAAAAATAATCTGTCATCCGATTATCAAAATAACCCAAATAATTCGATTATCAAAAATATTTTTATTGCGTCACTGGTGTATCCATCTGTGCTGTGCAAATAGTAGCTGCGTTCGTTTTTACGTTCCATCAACTCTTTATACGCTGAATCGTTCGTTTATTACAATCGGAGTGAAAAGTGCAGGGTGGTCTTACGCGTTCGTTTATTACAGAGCAGCGTAAAGAGAGCACACTCTTCCTGCACCGGATGAAACGGTGGAGTTACGGGAGTAAATAGTGTCAGCTGATTACGCATAACCTCAAAGTAAACGACGACGTCGACAACAAATAATTAGGTTCGTTCTTTTTAACAGATTTGAGATTCTGAACCGTTTAAATCAACCACATACATGAAATTGGTATCTTGTCCGTTGAAATATTAAAATAAATGTAATTAGCAGACAGTAACAGTAAAAATGTTGTTCTGTCCGCTAATTACATTTATTTCAATAGTTTTCAACTGAAAGATATGAATCTAAACCTAAAACTTTGAATTTATGCAGGAAAGGATATCCCGAGGTTTTTATTTGAATGCACAGAGTGTAAAATGCAATCATTTGATAAAAATGAAGTAACAGAACATGTTCAAACTCAACACAATGGTCAAGGTAAGTATGTATTTGTATCTTTAAGAAATGTTATATTCACTATTGTATTTTATAGATGACTTTTGGTCAGATTTTCGCGCCATTCAAACATACAGTGTAAATACGAGAGATATAGAAAATGGCAAAGAAAATTCTGACACAACTCAAGATACCGATAATGAAAAAATTTGGATAAGAAGTACCACATTACATTTAATCGAAGAGGTAAAAGAAAGAATGTCAGAATTCGAATCTACAATGAAAAAATTTGTGTGGACTAAAATTGCAGACACCGTCACTGCTCAAGCTGGCAAACCAATTAATGCCAAGCAGTGCGAGTCCAAGTGGAAACAGATAAAAAGAACGTACAAAAATATACTTGAGCACAACAACAGCACTGGTAAAAATCGAAAAGAGTGGGAATATTTTAATGTTATTCATGATATGTTATACTCGAAACCTGAGATAAATCCTCCTGCTATTTGTAGTAGCAGTTCAGGTTTGACTGTTCGTAATGAGAATTACATGTCACCAACACCTTTGTCTTCACATTGAAGAACATATTTGTCTTCACATTCAAGTGAAGAGGTAGTAGAGACAGATTTTATAAAGAAGAGGAAGCAGAGAACAAGTTGCGTTGACCAAAGACACAAGGACAAAATGGCCCGCCAGGATAAATTTTTAAACTTATTTGAAAAATTTATCGATAAGTTGTAAATAACTACTTGATTGCTACATGCGAATTCTCACCCCCTTTAATCTTCTATAAGTGCCTTACTTTAGAATTTAAAAAAAGAAAATTGAAAACAAACATTTAGGTAGTGCTGGCAATCGGTTAATCGATTTTTGAAAAAACCAGTTTTGGATAAAATCGATTGTCTGGATATTGAAATATCCAAACCTGGTTATTTCGAATACCCAAAACCGATAATTTTATGAACTAAGATATTATTTATAATGACTCATTATTAATGAGTATTGAAATAATTATTCATAATGAGTCATTATAAATAATATCTTAGTTCATAAAATTATCGGTTTTGGATACTCATTAGTAACGAGTATTGAAATAAACTGTGACTTAGTTATTAAACTTTTGTATTCAACTTTTGTTCTAAATTAAAAAAAAAAATTCTAATAGGTGGGAATTCTTGTGTACAGATGCAAGTGTACATCAGAATATTTATTTTATATTTATGTTTGTCAAAGTGATATTTTTTTAACTTATATTTCTTTTGTTTTATGGTTATACGGTGTTTTTTAAAAAATGCCATAAGGGGTGGCCACAGAAAATAAAATTCTTTCATCTAAAATGAATGATGCTACGACATGACTTTTATTTTTGATGGCCACTCCTTATGGCATTTTTTTTAAAACACATCGTAGTTTTGAATGTTTAGTTGTTTATCAAATTATACAATGAGAACCAAAATGTTTTAGATAAGGGGATGCTATGAAAAATAAAGTCAGAGTCTTGGCTTGATTCACAACTTTTCAAATGGATCAGAGCAATGTCAAACTAAAAGTTGTGAATCAAGCCAAGACTCTGACTTTATTTTTCAAAGCCTCCCCTTATCTAAAACATTTTGGATCTCATTGTAGTTAAAGATGTTTGTCAAAATGATATTTCTGTTCTGAAAACTGTATAATAAATGGTCCTTGTTTACTTTTAGTAAAAGTAAAGATGTTTATCAAAATGATATTTCTGTTCTGAAAACTGTATAATAAATGGTCTTTGTTTACTTTTAGTAATTTATTTACATAATTATTATATTTAATTATTTAAATTACTAACGCAAATAATCTCTTCTTGACATTATCCATTTCAATTTTAAATATATTATGACAACTATGACCACACTGCCTGCACTAATTGCTCTACGTCGTTCTTTTATCTACCGTGCACTCCACGAACACCCCAACCACGTGACAACGCACTCCACTCCTAGTACTCAGGAGTGCGTTCGAGAACTTTACTTTAGAGTAAATTTTACAGATGGTAGTGGGGGTAATAAAGTAAGGCAAAGTTACTGTTACTTTTCGAACGTTTGTTGCCTGGTTTATTGTTTACAGATGTCATATGTCAAATGTCATTAGCTCAGTAGTTTTCGTAGTTTTAGTACAACGGTCGTAACTTAAGATAACATTGTCTATGCCACTGCTAAAAGGTATTACGTACAAAATCCTTCAAATTTTGTATTTAAAGTTCTTCTCTAGCTGCTAAAATAAAGCCTCTAAACCAAAATATAAAAAAAAAACCTATACATAAAATGACAGGCAAAAGTAGAAGTGTTTTTAATAATGCCGCAATTTGTTTTGTTGCATAAATAGTATGTATATGCTACTAGCTACTACCATTTCTTAAAATATTTATTATTCTTCCTGAACACTGTAAAAGTGTATTTATTTTTTGTGATTTCAAAATTAAATAGGTTAGGAAATGTTTGTTTTTAAATGAGAGTACATACCCAGCACTTATCTAGTTTGTTCATAATTAATAAATTTCCGGAATCATCTCTAATAGCTTCTCCATTCTCTTCCCGAATCAATATGTAATTTTCCAGACCAATAAACTTGCCTTCAATCTCCATACCAGCAACAAAATATTCGAAACGAATAATAACAAGCACGACAGGTGCGCAAGTACGCATGTCAAGTAATTTTCACCGCAGTCTGGAGTGCGGCGATTTTTGTCACTTTTGAAGCGACACTTTTAAAGTTTTCGAGCGCTTTGCTGCTCTACTGCTAGAGCGCCAAACAATAATCTCGAACGACTATTTCTGTAAGAGTTACAGGAAAGTGTTATTCTCGAACGCACTCCTGCTCTACTTACGTAAAAACGAACGCAGCTAGTATGGCCTATGGTATGGCCGCTTTTTTGACACTGACGTTTAAAGGTATATTTTCGTGAGTAACGCGGTTCAACGCCTGGTTCAAAGATTACGTCATGGATTACAGCGTCGCGAAAGCGTATTGGTTGAAATATATCTATGGTACTTGGAAAAAGAGAAAACACAAAGGTCAACAGATGACAAATTTACTGCACACGCGTGCATTTAAAACATGTAAACCGGATTACAATGATTACCAGTC